>PVJH01001637.1:0-199625 GCA_004026705.1 Nesogale talazaci | reverse complement strand
AAAATGACATGTACAATGTGAGTCCACTGAGGTAAGCTTAATAATAATAAAAAATGCAAAAGGGGCATCGGGAAAAATCTACAGTATACAGAAAATCCTGGGGCAAGGTCTAGATTATACAACAGGGGTTAGACCAAATCCAGGGATACATATAGTAGCCAACTAGGGTGGAGAGCCAGGATGGGGGTGTGTCAGATAGTGATATGTAGAGAGAGAATGATGGGGTACTAACCCACCCAAGGGGAGTGTATTTTTTATATCTGCACAGGAAAAGAGGGACGAAACTTATATTCGATGTTCCCAGATGTGAATGCAGCATGACACAATGGAGTGGAGAACCACTGGAGAAGTCTGAGATCACAACCCCAATACCAACTACAGGGGCAGCCACCTCTCCCCCAGGGGAGTTTGCCTTGGAGGTCGGCACAGAATCTGCAGCTTGGGTAGTGAGATATACCTTACCAGAGCACATGAGAACAAATGAATGGGGATGAAGATAAAATGGAGTACATTCTGGCCCACAGAGGCTTCAGGACGATATTCCCACTAGAACAGCCTATGCAGAGAGAGGATCATATGGCCAGCTCCAATATGAAATATAACTACCCTTGCTGACCCAAGGCCATTCAGAGTCACCAATGTAGAGACAGAGTCAGGATTATACCCGGTCTGGCCCTGACATACCATGGCGAAAAACTAAGAGTGTGCAACAGAGCATGGAGCTCCAGATGGAGTGCCAAGGATGTGACACCTCATCAGACTCAACCAGGGGACACTCCTAGAGGTTGACGAACAGACCAATCGTAATTTCTATGAGACAGAGTTCAGGCATGCCTCCTGTACCCACCAATCTTCAGAATCAGAAAACATTAAGTTTGCAGCCTTTCTCTACAGGGCACTTCTCAACCATATTGAGAGATCACAAAGTTTTTTTGCATTAATAAATGTCCAAAGGACAACCAACTCTGCAAACTAACTGCTGCCCAAAGGTGCACAGCTATACTCAATTTATGGACAGGAAGCACATCTCCCTATTGAATGTTCTCTAAGGCTCCTTTGTCACCTTCCCTGGGGCCACTACTTCTCCAGGTAGGGTGTTGCCTCTCATCTTGTTGATCATGGGATTGTCAATCCCCGCCTCTTTGACGCTTAATGCTATATCCTGTAGAATAAAGAAACTGTCCAATCCCAGAGTGGTAGATCAGTCCACACCTTATTTGCATGATCTCAACCAGTCAAATGAAAAAAAATATGGATAGAAGATCCATACCAAGTAATTCCACTTTCCCAAAATATGACACTCATGGAATAAATTTTTGTATGGAAAAATTGGTTTTGTTTAATTATGCCAGGCTAAGAGAAAAACTATAACCATCTTGATTTTTATCCATAGTTTTAAAGAGCATCTAACACTGTAAAATTGCTTATCAGAGTGTGCAATTCTCTCTGATAGAATGAAAGTTTTACTGTGATATATGTTTGTATTCTTAAACAATATCATGATTTCTGCAAATAAGTAGGCAAAAATAAATTAATAATAAAAAATTACAAACCTTCCATTTTGTAGTGTTTGATCTAGGAGAAATGTACAACAAAAAACTCAATAAGCTTGAAATACAAGTCAGCTTTGTTTTTAACGTCAAAAAAAAGATTATCTTATGAAAGAAAGACAAGTTTTATTCACACTATTGTCCAATAAAAGCTGATGAAGATATAAAACAAAATAAGACAGAATTTGTGTTCTTTCTCTTTAAAGTTAAAGTGATTATACTGTAAACAGCTTTATTAAAAGTTTTTTTTTAACCTCCAAGCTATGCCATCTTCTCCCAGTGGTACTCTACATTCTCTCTAGACTTATTAATTGAACTTTTAGGCTTTTAATTTTCCAAACATTACTCAACCAATTCCAACCAACCAGTGCCATGTCAATCCAGGGCCCTCCTCACTGATCGTAATGAAAAGCAGAAACAGTGTTCCTGTGAGTTTCCATGGCTGTAACTGCTTCACACTTATCTTTCTCTCCTACCACTGCTATTTACACACAATTTACCTGCTCATTTAGCATTTTTTTCATTATAAAGTTCAATCAAGTTTCTAGATAAGCACACTGAATATTATAATGAAACAGGAAACCTTAATGCAAAGACACACATTCATACTTTAAATATGGTAAATACTGATATATTAGGATGTAGACAATGACTGAAGTGCTGGATTTATAATATAATCTCTCAAATCTAACTTATTCTGGTTATTATTATATGTTTCATTCTTTAGTACCTATCAGATGATGATAGAATTATTTTTTCCTCTCATCCTAAAATGAGAATTATATTCCTTATATCCAGAAGAAAAATTTTAAAATCTGAAGAGAAGTCTCATAATACTTGTCCATAAGTATACCTTCTTACCTGTGTCTGTTAGAAGTTATGAACCCTTCTTGTACTGTTAGAAGTATCACCTTTCCATTTTTGTGCCATGTTACTGAAAGTCCAGTTCAATTTAAGCCATGTCTTTGCAGTCTTTTTTTTTTTGCTGTCTCTATTGCCATGCTTCCTAGATTTTTCTTTTTAGCAACATGATAAGATAAAGCTAATCTTTTTTTAAATCTTTTTTTTTTGACGGGGCATCACTCCCTCTGGTGGTCGTGGGAGCCGCCGCTGGATTTGAACCGCAAAGTCCGTGGGTCGCAGTCCAGCACTCAACTGGGGCTCAATCCGATAAAACTAATCTTAAACTATCAAACAACTACTGTTAACATCCATTGTGGAAATCTCCATGTTGTTATCCATATTTCCTATCTCCATATCCTTACGCTGTTTCTTCTGAACCCAACTTTAAAAAATACTTTTAACTCCAACATTCCAATGATAATTCCCATGATCAAGGCTCATAATTTTTTCAATAGGGTCAAATGATTCCTAATCTAAACATTTTATGCATAAACTTAGCTGCAGAACAAAACAATATTGTTTAACTTAAACACACATGGACATAAACGGGATCAAAGTGAGGGTACCAACATTGATTTGGGGGATTCCGTACATATATTTTTGTTCATCCATTTAATCCACTGATGACTATGACTATTTCTACCTTTTGCAGGACATGGAAACTCATGTGTATTCACGTCAGAAATTCTTATTTTTTGAGGATATATATGCCAAAGAGTAGGTTACCAAGTTCTGTGTTTTTTCTAATTCCAGCTTTTTAAGGATTCTCCGTATTTTCCATAATGGATGTGCTATTTAAGAGTCCCACCAGCAGAGTAAATAGGTTTTAATTGGCCAAGACTCTCTGAACTGCTTGATGAAGTTTTAAAAACCTGAAGAAACACTGGAAGCTCTTGCTAATCTATGTCAGGAAATTTGGAAGATAGTTATTTGACCAATTAAATGTTTTAAAAAATCCAGATTTGTGCCCATTTAAAATAAAGACAACCCAACAGATGGTTCTAATCATAGAATTATATCACTCATATTTCACACGTGTAAAATTTTTCTTAATATTACTCAACCATGGTTAAATCAGTATGTTGATAAGGAACTGTAAGAAGTTCAGCCAAGAGTCAAAAGAAGACATACAACAAGGGATATCATTGCTAATGTCATAAGGATATTCATTCAAAGAAGAGAATTGTAGCTAGATGTTCACTTGTGTTTCCTTGACTATTCAAAGGCATTTGACTGCATGTACTGTAATAAACTGTGTACAACTTTGGACAAAGGAGAATCCTTAGCCCTTAATTATTCTCATTCAGATCTTATATATATGGCAATTATATGAACAGAACAAAAGAATAATGTATGGTATAAAATCATAAATGTTATGTGTTAGCATTGCATACCCTCGCCATATTTGTTCAATCTGAATACTGAACAAGTGTAGCATTAGGCTTTGAGGAAAATTTATTAACATTCTTTTATATGCAGATGACACTTGCTGGCTGAAACAGAGGATAACTTGAAGCATGTGCTAATGAATATGAAGGACTGTAGCAATCAGTATGGATCACAACTCAATGTACAGAAGACCAGAACGCTCACAATTAGATCAATAGGTAAAATCATGATAGATGAAGGAAAGTTTGAAGCTATCAGGGAATAACTTTGATATTAGTTCACCTATCATCTATCTTTCTTTCTGTCATCTATCTATCATTCATGATTCTGATATTTGTTATTATAGGGCTGTGGAACAGTTTTACTCCTCCTTGTTTTAAACCAATTTAGATGCTGTAGTATCATATTAATTACTTAATATGACCTTTCTGCATATCACCCTCCACCTTGTAACATATTCTAAGCTCTACACCTATGCTTATAACTTCATTTTTGAGCAACTTATTAGTTAGTGAGGCATAATTAAGAAGTAAATATTTTGAGTCCCCATTTTATTAAAGGGTGTGACTGAAGTCATAATTCTCCATTTTATTGGGATATTGTCTGCATGGTAATTTCACCTTTGTTATCTACATTAAAATAAGAACTAACTTCTGGTTTTCATCTGCACCAGTAATAGGAAAATGCCCAGATGCCTATTTGAGAGAAAAACTGATAGTCACAAACTGACAGAAACTGTTTCTGGACAACCACAACTAACATTTTCTGTATAAACTTTAGGTATTAGAAGATTAAAAAATAAATACTTGATTTAAAAAATAAATACAGATTCTCTTTTTATCCCCTCCCACCTCCCTGCTCCCACCTTTGGGAATCTTTGAGTAAATGTATATTATTACTTTTATTTCATTTATTACACTCTCCGTTGTCTTCCTTCACCCACCTATTTTTTATTTCCCCCCCTGGGGACTTTATATCCAACCTTTTGATGGGTTTCTCTTTTCTTCCTTCTCTTCCCCCAATCACTATTCTCATGATATTGCTGCTCCCACTGCTGTTCCTGAGGGTTTTACCTCCGATTCCATGTGTTGAGAGCTTTTATTCGTACCAATGAATGAACTCCAGACAAGCTGGATTTGTAAAGTAATACTGGGTCAGGGTGATGGGGTGGGGTGGGGGGGAGAAACATTCCGAAACTAGAGGAATTATGTGTGTTTCCTCAGTGGAATTCTTCACCCTTGTTGAATTGTCCCTTGTAACCCTTCTGTGGGGCAATGTCAAATTGTCTACAGATGGGCTTTGAGACTCCACTCCAACTTCCCTCTTTTACATTAATTTAATTGTTGGTTTGAGATCTTTGATCCTGATACGTTATCCCATGAGCACATCATGATCACATAGGTTAGTGATCACAGGTTGCTGGCCTTCTCCCATGTGGGCTTATTTGCTTCCATGCTAGATGAATGCTGGTTTAGGTTCAAACTTTAAAGTACCACACACTATATCTTTGGGTAGCTGGGCACCATCTGCTTTCTTCATTTTCTTCATTTTTTCTTCAGCAATCATTTCAGGAAAGTGAGTGTCAAAGAGTGCCTGGTTAATAGAACAAAGTCTTCTTGTGTTCAGGGAGATCTTGAGACTCAAACTCTGCCTGCTATCTTAATGCTAAACATATAAACATATATACATTGACCTCTGTCCCTTACATTATTTATTAATATATCTCCATATATACATGCCTTTATTTATACCTCCCAAGATAGTTTTTTGCCTTCTACTTCTTTCCTACATGTCCTTTCAGTTTCCTCCTGCCCCACTATTAGGTTCACCAGCCATTCCTCTAGGATATTTGAACTTGATGAATCCCTGGCAGGCATTTTACACCCTCCTCACCAAATAAATAAACAGATAAAACCCACAGAAAGTTCTGTGTGCTGAGTCTTCGGAGTATTTCCAACCAGCTCTGATGTGGTGCCAAGCCCTGCTCTCTGAGTCAGAAGTCTATGTTTAGGATTACTCAGGAACTTGGTTACTTTGTTCCCCTTGCTTCCCTGTTGCACTCCCTTCACATTTTGTCCCACTCTTCCTGGGGAGGAGGGGGCACACCTTTCTCCCAGTGCCTCCTGTGCAGTGCCCTGTTGTGCTATTGGTCACCGAGGGAATGGCAGGTCTTATGGTGGATTTGGCTCTCTAGTCCTCTCTGTGCTTTGACTGCTCTGAGCAGCGATGTCCCACTCAGGGCTTGGAAGGCCAGGATGAGGTCCACTCAGAGTCCTAAGGTGCAATTGACTCAAGACATATTATTTTCAATTGCCTCATCTACATGTGAGAGTTGGCCATTGAATATGGGAGATAACAGGAAAATAGGTGCATTTTAACTATGGTGCTGGTGAAGAATATTGAAGATACGGTTAACTGACAAGAGATAAAACAAATGTGCATGGGATGATGTAGAACCACTATGCTCCTTAGACGCAAGGATGGGAAGAATTCCTTTTAAGCACTTGAACATGTTATCAAGAGAGAACATATCTTCCAACTCTTGTCCCTTTTTGTTTCCAATTATTGCGTTACAATCAACGATAATTATCAATGCATCTTGATTAGCATGTTTGATCAATTTCACACTGAAGCGCCTGATAAAATTCTTCAATATCCTCATCATTACCTTTCATGGTTGGTGAAAACATTTGAATAATAGTAAAATTGATTGACTGTCCTTGAAATCATATAGATATCATCTTGTCACACACTGCATTATACTTCATTAGGTCTTCGATTGTTCTTTTGATGATAAAAGAAATGCCATTTTTCATGAGTGTGTCATCCCAGTATACTAAATTATATGATTTCTGATAAAAAATTGCCAATACCAATATTTTTCAGCTCTGTAACACCTGGGATATCAATCTTTATTTCTGTAATTTCATTTTTTTACAGCTTCCAAATTTCTTATATTCATGCTTAGTACATTTCAAGTTATTAGACTTTTGTTTTGTTTTTGTTTGAGATGAACTTCTTTGTCACTAAGATATCCTTGTCCTTTTCAATTTTACTTTTCATATATTTTTAAGCCTCTCAATCCACTCTGTAGTTTTGAGGGTTAAGAACTCTGAATGGATAACATTTAGAGATTTACAAAAAAAAAATTAAAGAAAAATATATATCACAACCCATTTCAAGAAACTAAATGAATAAGAATAACCTATTATACCCTCCATTTTTTTTGTGCACGCTCTCAACCTTTCTCTCTTCCTGTCTCAACCCCACCTCCTGGCCTCCTCATAGTTTTCAAAGTCTTGTCTATTGGTGTATGAGCCATTGTCTTTCTCTTTCTAGCTTTTCCTTATAACAATGCTGATATTAAAATTTTAATTTTTTAACATTGCCAAAGTGCAACATAATGTCTTCTAGTTTCATCCATTTATTTCAGTGTTTAAGAGAATTCTCATTGTTTTCCATTGGTGTATAAAATTCTGTCGTAGAAGTTTAGCAACACTGGATTTTCCATTTCTATTTGGGGTTTTTGGTTGTTTCCATGTTTTTGCTATTGTTATTATACAAATAGCTGCAAAAACATACTGCATTCTTGATTTATTTAGGGAATATATCCTGAGTGATTATGTGATTTTAAGGTACTCATATTTGCATTTTTAAAGGAAATGTCATACTAATACCCATAACAGTTATAAAATTGTACAGTCACATCACTAACGTAAAAGCATTCCAATCTCTCCATATCCTTTCCAGGATTTATTATTTTCTGTTCTATAAAATTTTTCCAACAGTACTTGTAGGAGGTGAAATCTCATTCTTGTTAGATTTGGATTTCTCCTGTTTATAAAGATTATGGCATTTTCTTAGTCTAACTGTTGGCCATCTAGATATTTTCTTGGGTCAGCGGTCTAGTCATGTTTTCTGCCCATTTTATTCCATTATTTGTGTTTTTATTGTTGAGATATTTCAGTTTTCTATACATTGTTTAGTCTGTTAGATAGTTTAGTTTAGGGAGAGCCCATTATGCATATCAGAGGTTCAGGTGTCTAGCCAGGAGAGCTGCACCTGGATTGGCTCATTTAGGCCAGGTGAATTCAATTGAGCCAATAGTCAACCTATGTCATCAACCACGCCTCCCCACCTGAGAAAAGAGACAGGAAATCAGTTCTTGGCTCCTGCTTCCCAGCTTCCTGACTGACAGATGGGATGAGGAATTTGTGAGCGCCTGTGTGAATTTGAAACTTGTTTTAACTTCCACAAAACTCATTGGGATCACAAAGCAGGGTTCGGCTTAAAGTCTTTTTCACACAGTGCCTAGAACGGAGATATCTATCTCCTCTCGAGAGACCTTACAAGTCCAGTATCTAGTGTATTGTTACTGAATATTTTCCCAAGCCCACGGATTCTCTTATGGACCCTAATAAAAGGCATGGAAACCTATGAGCATAATGGACATCTAATGAAGCCTTTGGCTAGTCAACTTCACTCTTCAATAAAGAACAATTTCAGTGCACCTCATTAGGATAATGATGAACCAGGCAACTGACAATTTTTTTTAATTCAAGCTATACAATTTAAATGATCATGCAAACAATGTGACAAAATATTTCAAGAACTCATAATTTTTAATATAATGATAAATCGATGTTAAAAAAATTATCTAACTCAGAATACTATCAGACTTGAAGGAGTTTTGCTTGCACAGTGAAGGAGTCCTGGTGTTGTGGTGGATTACAGGCAGGGCTTGTCATCATAACATCAGCAGCTTGAACTCACCAGCTAAGTCCCTGAAGGAAGATAGAGCTCTCTGTTCCCTTAAAAATGTAGAGTCTTGGTAGCCCTACAGAGAGGTCTTTTTTAATATTCCTTTAAAGCAATATGAGTTAGAACCAACATAATAAAAATAAGATTTTTGGTTTGGGGTGGCACAGAAAGCAAGGCATTGGTAAACCATAACATTTATGGTTCAAATCTATCAGCTGCTCTGCAGGAAAGTAATGAGGCTCACTGTCCCTTAAAAATCTTATAACGTCAAGGTCTTAAATAAATGGCTCTATTTTGTTCCTTTGGAAAAATATGTGGCCAAATGGACTCAAAAGCAGTAGATACATTTCTAAACTTTAGTGCAATTAAATATTAGAAATTATATTTAAATAAAGGCTCTTCTATCATCATAATGGGTTATAAATTAATAAAATTGGGCATGTTATCACAAAAATTTAATTGAAAATAATATTGTTTTTCAGGAGATTATTTACAAGACAATAAAAATATGCAAAAGATTTATTTCCATTAATCTACCTCACTGAGTTGGAAAAAAGTTATATTCAATGTAGATGTTCCTGAAAAGCCTAATGACAATAAAACAATATTCATGGCTTAAAATGTATTGCTATTCACTTAATGTCAACTTACAATGAGTCCCTAGGTCAAAGAAGAACTGTTCCTTGGGGTTTCCAGCTACGTAAATCTTTGCAAAACCACTCTCACATCCTCCTTCCTTACAAAGATGGTGGGCTTGGACTTCAAAACTTTCAGCTGCGTACTTAACCAAGACTCTTCATTCATTGGCTAACTGTTAGTGTGTAACAAGAAAATAAAACTATTAGTAAGAAATTTTGTATATATGAAAGAGACATGATATCCTTATTTGTGTTTTACTATATTGACAGCTACTCATGCAAACCATCTCATTGCTATCAAGTTGATTCTGACACATAAGGCCTTTAGGGACAGCATAGGCTTGTCTCTGTGAGTTTCTGAAACAGATTCTTGGTTTTGGGGGCATCACTGTCCTCTGGTGGTTGTGGGAGCTACCTAGCCTTGCTGCTGGAGAGCTGCTCCTGGATTTGAACCGCCAAGCCAATGGGCTTGCACTCAACCACTGTGCCACCGGGGCTCAGCCCCTGAAACGGGTTCTTTATGACAGTAGAAACCCCACCTTTCTCACAGAAAGCAGTTGAGCTTACCATTAGAAACCCACTGTGTAACCCACATTGCCGCCAGAACATCTTGGGATACAAGTATTAGTAACAATGAAATGTGATTTTGTGCTTTATTTTTTAATTCACTTATTTATATAAAAGTGATTTGGTCCTATATTATTTTATTGGACACAGATCATATATTATTCCCCTTACTTTAATTTCAAAATTTTATTTATATAAATGGGTGAAGGTATTCTAAACTTTTCTAACAAATGCAAAATAATTTCCTTTTGTATTTAATTACTTTTACTATAGAAAGGAAAAGGAGTCAGGATTACATCCTGAAACATTGTAAATGAAGGAAAACTCAGCCTTCGTAGAATATTGAGAATAAGTGAAAGCCTTTTTATGAAAATGTATAGCTATCAGTGAAAAGTCTCATTTGGACAATGTACAACCACTGAGAATAGCTTTCAAGATTATGAATCTTTGTGGGGAAATGACCCCCTTTTTCCTGTGGTTATTGAGTTGAAGCTATCAACACTTTTATTGGTGGCTAAACTTTTTAACCACTGCACTACCAGAAGAAATCAACGGCATTATTGCTCTTATTAGGTGCTCTCTAGCCACTTCCAAATCAAAGCAATCACATTCAATAGAATGAAACAATGAATCATCCTGACAATTGTTCTTATGTTTGAGCCCATTGATAGAGCCTCTGTGTCAATTTAACTGAAAGTCTTCCATTTTTATGCTGCCCCTCTGTTTTAGCAAGAGTGATAGCCTCCTCCCAGAATTAGTTTTTCCTGAAAACATACCCAAAGCGTTATACTTTTCTCCAAGGAACATTCTGGTCATACTTCTCCTGAGAAAATATGTATATATTTTTGGCAGCACTATAATATATTTGCCAGCACTATAATATGAATGCACTGAGTCTTCTTTGATATATATATATATATATATATATGTATGTATAAATACCATGGCTTGGATCAGGCACACCTTAGTAGCATCCTACCATAAAGAGTTCAATACCATAAAGAGTTCTTGTGCAGCAGATTTACCCAAAGCAAAACTTCCTTTGAGTTCTTCATGTCTGCTTCCACGAGAATTGATTGTGGATCCAAGCAATACAAAATCTTCAATCATATCTCTGCTTATCAAGATCTTATGGTCTGGTTCAGCTCTAAGGTTTTGGTTTCCATTTTGTTTACACTCAGTTGAAATTCATATGGAAGGCTGTGATTCCTGACCTTCATCAGGAAGCGCTCCTCACCTCGACAAGCAAACTTGTGCCATCTGCATAGCAAAGACTGATAAGCTATTCTCTGATCGTGATGCCATATTCTCCTTCATATCAACCAGCTATATTGATTATGCAGGCAATATACAGATTGAATAAATATTGTGAGAGGATACAATCTTAATACATCTCTTTCATGAGTTTAAAACATGATGTGTGCACTTACATTTTCACAACTTCTCTTGATCCATGTACTGGCTCCACATAAGCATAATTAAGTTTTCTTGGATTCCCAGGCTTCTCATGACCATTCATATTGTGTTATGATCTGCACAGTAATGTATTTGCATAATCTATAAAATACAAGTAGGCCATTCATAGTACTTTCTGTTTGCAGCCAAGACACGTGTCACTTCAGTAATGATATCCCTTGCTCCACCTTCCTCTTCAGAATCCAGCTTGAATGTCTGGCAGCTTCAGGTCAATGTACTGCTGCCATCAAAAGGAGCATTTTATTTGTATGGAATATTAGTGATATAATTCTAAAATTTGAACATTCTATTAGGGTATCTTTCTTTGGAATCAAAGCAAATGTGGATCTGTACCAGTCAGTTGGTCATGTAGCTGTCTTCCAAATATCTTGACAGAGAGCAGTGAGTGCTTCCATGGTTTCCTCAGATTTTTGAAATATTTCTTTTAGGGTTCCATCAATTCCTGGAACCTTGCTTTTTACTAATTCTTTCAGTGCAGATTGTACTTCTTGCATCAGTACCTTTAGTCCTTGCTGGCATGGTACCACTTGAAATGGTTGAATTGGGACAATATTGGAGGCGTGGTACATGATTTTCCACTTTCCATTTCCGTTTTGTGCTTTCTGCATCATTGAATTTTTTTTTGTCCATAGAATCTTTCAATAATACAACTCAAGGCTTTATTTTTGAGTTCTTTCAGTCAAAATATGCCAAGTATGTTCTTATTTTTTATTTATAACTCTCTATCTTTGCACAGTTCCTTATAAGAGCTGAATTTGTCTCGCTGAGCTGCCTTTTGACATGTTCTGTTTAACTCTTTCCCTGCCTTGGACATCTCTTCTATGTGCCTTACCTATTCTGTGATTTAGAGCAATTTTCAGTTTCTTTTTAAATCTGCTCATGCAATTTTTTTTCTTCCCTGTCTTTTGAAATAATCTTTTGCTTTGTTTATGTATGATGTTCTTATCATAGATGAGTAGTGTTCAATGACCCAAATCTGTTCTTCACATATTTAAAATCTTTAGATTAGATATACTCAAGGTAATATTTGTTTTTATTTTCTCCAGTGTTACTTTGAATTTGCATATGAACCCTTGATGTTCTGTTTTTCAATGAGCTGCCTATTTTGAGCTCCTTCATTGTCATTCTTGACAACAACCAAGCTGTAGTCATTTTGATTTCTAGGTATTCCACCTGGAGAAATCAACATCATGGTCACCTTTTGTGTTTTTGCAAAAAGGTAGTTTCAATGAAAGTAGTCATTGGTTTTGCAAAATTCTATCATGCTCTCTCAGATTTATTTCTATCATGAAGACCATATTTTCCATATACTACCCCTTCCTCTGTTTTCAATAAACATATGATACATATAAAATTATTGCTAAATATAAAAAGCATAACTTTATCAACAAATGAATATTAGCTTAAAGATTTGGAGGATTGGGTGGGGCTTGCTTCTGTAGAGTCACTATGAATTGGAATCAACTTGAATGCAGTGAGATTTGAAGTATTATAACTGATAAATGTGAGTATCCAAAATTTAAAAATAAATTCTATAAGTTAGCACCAACACACTGATTGATGAACTCAATTATAAAATGATATAGCTGAGGCTTTTTTCACCCAGGAAGGCATATAAATGGCCAATAAGCTCATGAAAAGATATTCATTATCATTAATCAGGAGAGGTAGGTAGACAACATCCTCAAGGAGATATTTGTCACACTAGGAGAGTGACAAAACGCAAACAGAAAACAATAGGTGTTGGCAAGAAGATGGTGAAAATATAGCCATTATCCTTTGCTAGTGGGATTGTAAAATGATACTCTGTGGGAAAGTGTTTATTGTTTTCTCAAAACATTAGAATTATCATCTGACTCAAAAATTGAATTTCTAGTGTAGCAGCAAAATACTGAAAACAGGAGCAAAAATATGTTCATCACAGCACTGTTTCCAATTGTCAAATTATGTACAATGCCAATGTGTCCAGGAGCAGATAAAAGAATGAATAAAATGTGGTGGATACATGCATACAGTGATATATTAGTCATAAAGAGAAATACATTCCTGATGCATTCAACAACTTGATGAACCTTTAAATATATATATGCTGAATGGAATAGCACAATTCTAAAAGGGAAAATATTGTGTGAAATACCTCATATAAAATATCTGGATTAGGTCTGTCTATTTCCCTTGTGTATATTAATATTTATAATTCCACTGTCAAATGTGACTAGTGGTATATGCAATACAGAGAGTTAAAGGGGAAAAATTCCTACCAAATTACTTTTAGAGTTTTTCTGATTTTACTCTTTTTACCAGTCCCTAAGTTTTTCTACACTTGCAAATGTAAACCATAGCCATAAGGACAATTTGTTGCACCAGGATTTTATGTAGGAAGAAATTGTACCCCATTGACTTCAGCAGTGGCCTCAGAAGTAGGCCTTATAATTAGGCCATTCGGTGTTTAATAGGAATGCATTTTACTAGACAATTCACTCTTGGAGGTTTTGCTTTTTCCATTCCAATCCATTTTACCTAGGAGGAACAGGAAAAGAAAGGGAAAAGCCTGTCCCCCACTCTACCAAGACAGACTCCATCTTCAGTCATTTCTGATTTGAGTCATACTTCTTGTTGTCTTTTATGTCTTCAAATGTGAAACCGGTTCACTTACTTTTAGACACCTTCACTCTGTGCAATGGGCACAGAAAAAGCTTTTAAGACACAGCAGATTTATTAACATTCACCAATGGACAGAATTTTTGGCAACCACATTGTCTTCATTTTTTTCTAGCTAAATCTGGCAGTGTTTATTTCCTCTAAAAATCTATTCTGCTTGTCCAAATACCAGTAGGGAGGGGAGTACACAGTGTATGCCATTCACTGAGTGTTGCAAAGAATTCCGCCTCCACAGCAAGGAAGTGAAGCGGGAGCATGCAGTTTGTTCAGCACTTTTACCCACACAACAAAATGGAATTGTGGTTCACCTTTTTAATCATTTTAACACCCACTGTTTTCTAATTTGAAATTGTATTTTTATACTAAAAATTGCTTTTCATGGAAAAATAAAGAGTTCAGTAACAAAAAATATTTTCACTAATAGACTATTGCTTGCCATCTACTTCTTTAAAATGTGGTCACCTTGGCTTTAGAAAATGGCTCCTGTCAATTTTAGCAGGGGAGTCTCTTGCTGATCAAATTCAAGAGAATGGAGATTGGTGATTACTAGGTACTATTTCCCAAGAATTTGAGTGCTCTAGGAAAATAGGTTGTTCAACATTCTATTGGGCTTCAATGAAGTGCTCGGGCTTCAGGCTTTTTAAAAAAAATTTTTTAAGGCATCACTGCCCTCTGGTGGTGGGAGTAGGAGACCCAGCCTTTGCTCCGTGTAGCTGGAATTTAACCTCCATCCCTGTGGGCCACAGTCCCGTGCACAACCACTACGCCACCGGGCCTCAGCCCAGGCTTCAGGCCTTTATTGTCGTGTTTATGATGAATTTTTTATGAGAATTGTGAATTTTGTTTATGATGATCAATTACAGATCCCCATTTTAATCTCCATTTTACTCTGTTGAGTGCATTCAGTAATTGGTAACTGTATTTTCAAGTATTTTTAATATTAAATATAGAACAATAAAAGATACATACATTGAAACCTATGGCTGAAAATCTTGGCAAGGACAATGTTTTCTTCATTAAATTTATTTTGACAAGATAGATAGTTCAATATCCATCCGCCCACCTTTTCCCCATTTTTCTTCTCCACAAAGTATGTAATCGTGTCCTTTTTGTCGTATTCAGTGGTTTTCCTCCTAGCTTTCTGTGTCTCTAGTACCAGAGGAAGTTATTATCACTTAAAGTATAACGATAACAAATGTCTTCTAAAATTCACTTTCTTAGCTCAAACAAAAATCAATTAACATTGATTGCATTTCTGTTTATTTGCCATAACAGTTCTGCACATTGTTACAAATGGTTCAATTGGGACTAGATTTTTTCTCAATGTCTTTTGGGGGAAAGTTTGTCCATACCTGTGCAGGAAGGTGGTAGAAATGTTGGAATATAATTCTGACACAAAGGAACAATTTATAATTTTCACAATTTTTTTTAGTTATTTTGTGCTGTTATAGTAAAAATGTCACATTTGAGTGCCTTAAACAAACAGAATTTCTTCTCTCTACTCAGAGTCCTGAAGTCCAAAGGTAAGATCCTAGCTCTAGTGGATTGACTTCCCTCTTTGTTGGTTCCCCATGGGATTGATTTCTCCTCTCCACATCTGTGTGCCCACAATTTCTTGAAGATGGCCTTGTAACTTCGTGTGGCAGTCATGTGCTTATGTTAATTTTATGACTGAAATGTAGGGGTGGAGTCTAGCCTGTTAATATGGAGATAGCCATTAAGTAGCCAATGAGGCCTCTATGTGGGCATGACTTTCTCCTGAGACTTCTGGGAAATCTTGTGATATTTCCCGCGTGAAGATGAGAAGCTATCTTCCCCAGTGGTTGGGAGTTAATCTGAGAGACGATGAATCATGTAAAAGACAAGGTGGCAGCCTCCGAGAAGTTGGAGAAGCCAGTGGAGAGACCACATGGCTTTGCCCCGATGGAAGCAGACCTCTGAAGCTGGAGCGGCATGCTGTTGATGGACCCTGAGCCTGGAAGCGAGGAGCCATGGGGAGACCCTTGCCAGTGCAGGGACTCTGCACCCACTGACCTGTGACTTCGTGAGTCTGAAGGAGACTTTATAGACTGATTTCAGGCATATGGGTTAATATCAGACTTATTACTCTGAACTGGACTGAGCTGGGCTGTCCTGTTCCTCTTGTATATGAACCTTTTCCTTATATCCATATATGTGTCTATGAAATTTGTTCCTCTAGCCTATCCGGACTAACACACTTACTATCAATCTTCCCCTGGATCCAGAAGCTTCTCGGTGCAGGAACTCCAAATCTGAACAACACACTTCATCCTAATCTCTTCTTTCTTGGTGGTAGTCACATGCATATTTATCCCCTTGTTTCTCTTTTGATTTTTTCTCTTGAAAGATAGAAGTGATAGATGCCTATCTCAGGGAATTTCTCTTACTTACAAACATGGCATTATCCTAATCTTCTGGAACTGATTGGTAATCACTCATATCATGTCATTGGACATTATTGCATGATTATGTAACTGCCAAACCACTGGGAATCAAGATCCGGACAGGTTGATGTATATTTTGGACAGGGCATAAACATGATCCATATCAATCAACATGTACTATAAATAGGCCCTCAACAAAATATGGTCAATAATATTAGGTGTGAAGTCTTAGCTACCCAACTTGGAATTGTAAAGTTTTTATCCTTACGGGGAGTAAAGATGTAGAGTGGTAAGGTTCTTGGACTTAAGAGGAGCTACTAAAACAAAGAGCCTGCAAAGGGATTAAACCCCAAATCTCTCTTTTACACAGTTTCTAAAATACTCTAGACTGCTACCAATAGGGACGGTACTGATCCTGGTGTTTAAGTATAAGTTTCCTTGTGCATGATCTTGCTATAAAAACTGACTGTAGGGTAACAAGTACACATAGAAAAATTCCAAATACAAAAATCAGTTATTTTACAAGCATAAAATGTTTTATAGTACTGTTATATATTAAATGCCTACTCTGACTTGCTCATTTAGTCTTAAGTGCTAACATTTCAAAATAGTATCTGGACTTTTATTTTTTTATTGTCATCCTATTGGTTCTAACAGCATAATATTTCTTTTTTTTTACAAAAAAGATTACTTGCCATTCAAAATGCCAATGGCTCTCTGGAAATGTCAGCAGGATTATGTTTTCCTGAACAAATATTTTTATTCAGGTATTTTCCAATGCGTTTCTAACTTCTATCAAGGGAAGCAGTCTCTGGAAGACTATTAGGCACCTAACTATATAATTAAACACTGGAATGTGAAATAAGCCTCTTAATTTACTTTAAGATTGATTTGTAATTACATTAACCATACTAATTGCATTCATATGGTTGTGCATATTATGTTATTACCTATGGATATATTTTGCTTTATGCACTCTTATTATGGGCATTCATAAAATTTTTTATCAGTTGTATTAAGGAAAACATTTGTATAATTTCTAAAATAATTAATGTTACTTTATTAGAAATGAGAATTAAAATTGCAACTGGTTTCAATAAATCTTTCTATGTGCCAATTTTAAGTGTATTTTATTTATACTGATTTACAACCACCATATGCATTCATTTTATACAAACCTGTGCATTTGAAACATGAGAAAACTATGGTAAAGAAAAGTTAAGAAAGTTGACTAATGCTACTTTGTGGGTAAATGTTGACATCATAACACAAACTCTCAAATTTAACCCATTCATCAGTTTGTGTAAAACAATGGAGCAATACATTCTTCATTATGTTATGAATGTGTTCCTAAAATAATATAGAATAGTAACCTGCTATATTTGAAAGGTTCAAAGTATAGGACAATCAATTATTGTTCCACTTATGCAGGTACCATTTGACTGTAATTATTTGGGAAGGCTTTCTAAAACTGATATATCTTGGTGTTGGTTCTGTAATTATTTGTGTGCCCAGATCAGGAATTTGGGATCTTTGGTGTCTGTTATCCCTAGTTGTGGTATCCTGCGCACAAGTGAATATTGAACACTCTTAATTTATTTTCAAATCAAACACTTTCAACCAGCAGGACACTCGGCTAACAGCATCCAGGGTCGAGGACTTCCATAGACAAGGGGCAAAAAGGGGCAGTTGCTTGCCTTGTGCCTCACAAGATCCAGCGAGGAGATTGTCCTAATTGCATCAGCTTTAATAAATACACTATTGGAGCTGGACTGCCAAGGGTGGTGTTACCCACATGCCCCCCCAAAGATCTTCATTAAAAGGATGTGAACTGGATTCATTTAGAGGTCAGGGCCTTGAAATGGTCTTGTATGATTGTTACTTTTAGGTACTATTGCCCCAGGTGGGGAATGGGTAATTCCCTCATCTGTTGGTGCTAGCCATTTCTCTGAATCCTTTTCCTGAGTCAAGCTGTCATGCTGGTTACTAAAAGGTCAGCAGTTCAAAACTCCCTTGGGAAATAGATGAGGTGTCCTCCTCCTGTAAATAGTGGCAGTCTCAGAAATCCAGAGGGGGGCCTTTCCCCTCTTCTAGACAGTTGTTACGAGTCAAAATAGATGCAAAGGCACTGCATTTGGTTTTCTAATTGGTGCTTATTTATATATTAAGTAGCTTATTGCCATCTATAGGCTTTCTTGGCATTATAGCAGATAAACAAAATAATGTTCTTGTTAGACACCATGGAGCTGATTCCGAGTCACAGTTATCCCATGGGTACAGAGCAAAACTGCTCCTCAGTTTTCAAGGTGGTGACTTTTTTTACAAAAGTTTTCCAGGCTTATATGCGGATTTCTGCATGGGACTGGACTACTAACATTTTAGTAGCAATTGCTACCCAGGATCCTCTATTAACTAATAGGACAATTAACAAGTAATATTATCAGTTACATATCGCATTGATGTCTTATGTTGTTAAAACACACAGATATATGTTACAGTAAACAAATAAATAATAACAACTCTATAGCAGAGAGAAAAGGATGCCTCCCCTTTGACATTGGCCAAGATTAATCAACACCCTTACCAGTGAGAGAGCTGTTCCAAAAGTTAGATCCTGAGAAAGAGTCAAACCACACTTATTTCTGGGCTTTTTCTTTGGTTCATTCACTCTTTTCGTTTTTCTAGTCCATGTTAGAGAAAATTTAATAGTGCAATGTGTTTCAGGTGTTCTCTCTTAAGGATTCTGATTACATATTTGACAATTGGAAATACTGGAAGTTTATTGAATGTGGGAGAAACCAGAATTTTTACTCTACTTTCTATTTTTCAAATTATAGATTATATTGTTCATACTTCCATCAAGTGACCATCATAATTATTCCTTATGAAAATGACTCCCATCAGAAAATTCACCCTGAGACTGTTAATTCACATTGTAATGCCAGTTGATTTCAGATCATCGTTACCTAGAATATCAGTCATTATATGTTTCAATTAATTTCCTAGTTTTATTTTTCATACAGGTAACATTCTGATTCCTAATGGATGCCTATAGGTGTTTCTTCTCATTTTTAATTCATCAGCAAATGAAAAACCCAAATGCTTAGCTTCACTTGTGCCCTTCGAGTCAATTCTAATATGAGGAGGCAACTTTATCCATTGGTATTGTGAACGCCTTTCCACCTGGGGAGTTGGTAACTATCCTTACATGGACCTTGTTATATATTATGATATTCTATTAAATGTGAACTACATTGGTAAAGAGGTAATCTAACACCTAAGGGAATGGCATCAATACATTGAATAAACTCTCATTCTGGAGACATATTTCAATCCATAGCACACGAAACACTAATTGGTTTATTTTGTTACATGGAAAAAGATGAAACAAAATTCACAAGTCCATGATTGCTATTTTGGTTAAATGCCAGCTACTCAGTTCTGGCTTATAGCAACTTATTGCATGAGAGAAAACTGCACTTCCCACTCCTGTGCTAGTCTCACAATTGTTATTGTGATTGAGCCCATTGCTGCCACTGCTGGTCTAATCCACCTCATCAAGAATCTTCCTCTTTTGTGTGTGTGTGTGTGTGTGTGTGTGTGTGTGTGTTTTGGGGAAGGGTCATCACTGCCCTCTGCTGGTGGGAGGAGGAGGCCCAGCCTTTGCTCCTGTGGAGCCGCTGCTGAAACTGAACCTCCATCCCTGTGGGCCGCAGTCCTGCGCACAACCACTACGCCACTAGGGCTCAGCCGGATCTTCCTCTTTTATACTATGCTTTCACTTTACCTAGAATGACGTCTTTTTCCAGAACTGGCATCCCCAGACAACATGTCCAAAATATATAAGACAAAGTCTCGTTATCTTAGCTTCTACAGAGCATTCTCACTATACTTCTGAGACAGATTTGTTTGTTCCTTATGTTTATTCATAGTATTTTCACTTTTCTTCACCAGCATTTTCTTCACCAACACCTAGTCCTAATGCTTTGATCCTTATTTTGTCTTCCTTGTTGAATGGCCAGTTTTCACATGCATGTGAGGCCATTAGAACATGTTATGACTTGGGTCCAAAGCACCTTACTCCTCAAAATAATATAATTGCTTTTCAACACTTCAAAGAGAAGATTAACCCAATGCGATGCATAATTTGATTTTTTTGACTGTTGCTTCCATGAACCTTGTAAATATTTATACTACTAAGCATATAACATCCTTGATGACTTTGGTCTTCTATCTCTTTATCATGATATACTGGTACCTATTGATCAGCTGGAAGGATTTTGGTTTTGTTTACATTGAGTTGTAATTCATATCGATGGCTGAAAACCTTTTTTTTTTTTTTAATCAGCAAGCACATCTAGTTCTCTCCAATTACAAGATTGTGCTACCTTCATATCAAAGGTTGAAAATGAAATTAGTTTTTTTTTTTTTTTTGGGGGGGGGGATCACTGCTCTCCGGTGGTGGGAGTAGGAGGCCCAGCCCCACTGCTGGAATTGAACCTCCTTCCCAGTGGGCCGCAGTCCCGCGCACAACCACTACGCCACCGGGGCTCAGCTCGAAAATGAAATTAAATGGATAAACTGAGACATTAGTTTTTCCTTAGAAGGGATAAATAAATTGTTTGCTTATAACTGGAGCATAAATTCAGAGTAGTGCCTTCTTAAACTGTGAGTGCATACCTGTCTCTTGACATCTTCTACATGTGATATAGCTATCATAGCAGGACTAATAAATTGAGAGAGTATATTAAACATCTTTGTTCTTTAGTGAGTCTTGGAGACTATAATTCTTCAGGAGAGTAGAAAGTAGCCAGTCATTTTAGAACTGTTGACTTTGAGGTTAGCAGCCAAAACATTGAGAGAAAATTATTGGGGAAGAACATAAACTAAAAGTAAACATTTATACTACTAGGCATTATGCTGGATACTTTTTCCATCCCTATTTTTGTATACAACTTTCTGAAAGTTCTATTAATCCAGTTGTTATTCCAATATGAGACCATATATTCAAATATTGTACTGTATATTACGTATAACTAACAATCTTCATTTTTCTGTGTGTAGATGATTTATGGAGACACACTTAAAGAACCCCAAAAGGGAGGGACCAAGTATACTCCAGGTTACTTTTACTCAATCCCAGATGTGGGCAGATGGATTGTGCTTGTAGGTTGTTTTATAAGCTCCTATGCCTGCTGTTAGATAGGCCCAGGGAGTGGGCTATGGAAGACAGTTAGGTCTCATCACCAAGGTTTCTGTGAATTGCAACCATGTACCAGGTTTACTGCTGGTTACCAAGGACCACAGTCAGGAAGAAAAATCGGCTGCAGAGTGGGGAGAGTAATAGTAGAAAGACCAACTGGCACCTAGACATGATTTCACAGGGACTAACAAGGATAACTTTCAGAAAATATTGGCAACTGTTCACATTACATGTCCTAATTTTGCCCTTCGGGGTAGTTACATAATCCGTTGTCAATTTGAGAGAGTCTTCAGAGTGAAGGGATGAGGTTTAGCCTGTCAATCAGGTCACAGCTTGATGACCTCATTTAGCGGCGCTAAGGAGATGAATAGCTCACTGGAGGCAGGACACAGGCAGACTTCCTGGGAGACATTCCAGGTGAGAAGGCACATGAGAAGGCACTACGCTAGTGCCCTGCTATTGCCCTGAGTTAGAGAAGCCATGTGGAGACCGTTGGCCAGCACTGAGATACTTACAGCACCACTGAATCCACAAGACTCCCTACCCACTGACCTGTGATCTTTCAGTATTTGGTGTCATTGCCTGAATTTCATGAGTCTGAAGAGAACTTCATAGATTGGTATTGCACATGTGGGCTAATATTGGACTTATGGACTTGATCTAAATTTGGCTGGGCTGTTTTCTCAATATTCAATTCTTCCTGCACACAAACCTCCAAACCTCTTTCTTATCCACATATGTATGTCTGTCTATGAATTTGTTTCCCTAGTCATCAAAGACTAATATAGCCTCCTTTTCATTTGTTTGCTTGTTCTTTCAGAGTCCTATGGGGTAAAAATTTCTTTGAAATCTAGTTTTGTTTCACTATTTTATCTCTGTCTTGATAAATGTCTGATGCTATTTTTCTAAGTGTAACTATGTCAGATAATACTTTTTTTTGACTCTGTACAACAGGATTTAACAAAGCCCTGCAATGTCTCATCCTCACAAACATCTCTATATGAGAGACTATTGCTTTCTGTAAGACTTATTGAGGGTCTTGCACTCTTTGCTTATCCTCCAGATTGCCAACCCTGAGGTACCTCCTGGCGAGACGTCCGAAGCACATGAGATGAAGTTTAGCACAGAGCAGAGAAGTGCCCGATTGAGTTTCCTAGGCAATAACTTTTATGAGAAAAGGTTTTCAGGTTTTTTTTTCCCTCCCACAGAATGAGTGGTAGAGTTTTTAGCGTTGTGAATTTAACCACTACGCACGATGGCCCCTTATGCCCCCACTGTCGTAACAGTTAGGTGCCATCCAGTCAGTTCTGACCCACGGGGACCTTATGCACAACAGAATGGACACCGCCCACCCCTTCACCATCTTCACAATTGCTCCCCTGCTTGAGCCTACTGTTGCACCAACGTGTCACACCTTGTCCTTGGAGGTTACCCTCTTCTCTCCTAACAGCACATCTAAAGTTTGAAAGAGGAAGTCTTGTCGCCTCTAATTTTGAGGCGCGTTCTAGATGTGCTTCTCCAATGTCAACACGAGTGGCTCCTCTCCTGGCACTCTCTGTGGCAGTGTTCTGCTTTTAGTTTCATTAGGCCTTTGGTATCTGACAATGCTTCTCTGCTGTCCGGAAGGCTTTCTGTGGCTAATTCCTCTGATGTTGACAGACATTCCCTTCTTCCTACTCTCTTCCTAGTCTGGACGCTTGGATGAATGACTGGGACTGGCATTACTTCCAGCATCACAGCCACACACAGCACTGCCAACTGGCAAACAAGAAAAGGAGAGTGTTATTCTCATACTCCAATTAGCATAACTAAAGTTAAAAGGGTGGTGATATCAGTCCTGAAATGATGTAAGGTAATATGTGTTTTTTGTACATTGTTAAAGACAAGGACAAATGAAAACAATTATAAAGTTAAGCATTTTGCTTATCATTTGAGAAATGACACTGCTAAACCTTCGTTGTTGTTTCGTATATCACTATCAAATCAGCACAAACTAACAGTGTCCAAATGTGCAAAACAAAGAATCCTTGTCTTCTTCACAAGTATGGGTATGTTTGAACCCATGTTTGCAGATGCTAGGTAAAATAGTCTATCTTTAACTGGCCCTATGTTTTACCAAGATTAATGTTTTTCTCTAGGAAATGGTCTCTCCTGATAACATGTTCAAAGTAGATAAGTCTTATCATCATCAATTGTAAGAAGCAATCCTGCTCTATTTTATTGTTCTTTTTTTTGCTATTTCATGTATTCAATATTATGTGATAGCATGATAATTGAAATGTATCAAATCCTCTTTTGTGTTTCTCCTGTATTATTCAGCTTTTGCATGCCAATTAGTTAATGAAAAATTCTATGGTGTGGATCAGGTGTTCCTTAATTCTCAGAGACACACCCATGCTATTGAAAGGTTTCAAGAGATCTTTGATATATATTTTTCCAATGTAATATGTCATTTAATTTTTATTGCTACATACATGTCTTTTTTATAGCATCAAGTTAAATAAAGTCACTTACTTTTTTTAATCATGCTGCTGTTTATCGATCTCGTTAAGAGAATTTTTGCCTACTTTATGTTTAGTTGCAGACAAAACAGGAGACTCTGTGTTTGCTTAAAAATGTTTTCTCTTTCAGCAGTCAGGCTAGTCTCATCTGCATATTGTAGGTGGTTAATAAGTCTTCCTTCTAAACTGATGTCATCTTCTTCTTAAATTCCAGTTTTGTAGCTTATTTTCTTACTATACAGGATGAGTAAATACTATAAAAGAATGCAACCTTGATTGACACCACTCTTGATTTCAAACCATGTAATATTCCTTCATTATCGCAAATGTCTATCCCTCTATCTTTCTGCACTTTACACTTGAGCACAATGGAATATTCTGGAATTTCAATTCTCTACAATGCTATTCTTAATTAATTGAATTCCTTTGATAATCAATAAAACATGGGTGAACGCCTTTCTGGTATTCTTTTCTTTGAACCATCACCTATTTTCACATATTTTCATTCACTCCCATCGAGTCCATGCTAATTATGGTGACGCTGCACATGTATTTGGCATCAGTAATCATATCCCTCATTTTACATTTTTTCCTGAATCTGACTTGAATATACGGCAGTTTCCTGCTGATGTAGTATTTGAACCCATTTTTAGTTATTTTCAGCAAAATCTCATTTGCATGTTCATGTGTCTTGGTTGTATATTTGATCCATTTCTGAATAAAATTTTGAAGAGTCTTCAACTTCTTGGCCTTAAAGAATGGCACAAAAATTTGAATTATAATTCTATATGAATAATACTTCTATTAATGGGTCCTCTTGTGTGTAGATTTGCTCTATTTCTACTGCATGCTTTATTCTATTTTTTCAGGAGAGAAGTTGAATAGTTTTTCCTTTTTAACTTATCATTGAAGTCCAGCTCACTTATTCCCATAGTATCAAAATTTATACATTCCATGTAAATTTTCATGCCTTCCACTTTCCCGGCATCTATAATAAATGCTGCCATGCTGTCCACTCAAAGCTGCTTGCAATGGTTTCTTGTAATTTTAAGTTATGCCACGCCAGTAAAGAAAAGTCTTACTACGGCCCAATTCCTTAAGGAGAATCCTTTGAAGAGACAGTCCATTCCTTGTCATATTTTGAGTTTCTTAAAAGTGGAAAAGCTCATCTTCTGGAACTCTATCTGACAAATATTTCACACTATTTATGGGTTTACTTGGCCAATGCTCTTTAGAAACTGATATCCACATTCTCCTTTCTAATGCTTTGTTGAGTTGATGCAATGCTTACTTGACAGACCATTATGGATGATGATGGAAAAGACCGTATATTTATTTTTATTCAAGAATTATTTCATTGGCATTGAGTCTAAACATTAAATAATGATGATTAATATGTAAATAAAAGGGTTGCTCCTTTGCTTCTATCGATTGCCTATGTTCCACAGTGAAATAGGCTTAATAGAAGTAAACTATTTATCAATAAAATATACTTGTTGTGCTCACTTCGAGCGCATATATACCAATAAGACATACTTTTATATGTTTTAAAAAAAATTAAATCTATTCAGTATAGAATCCAATTAGTTTGTTCTTCAATTTTTGTAATTTTTCTATCCTCCACTAACAAGGGAATCAGTACCAGAATCTTCATACTTTTTACTTTTAATTTCATTCTTTAATGCTACAATTATTAATATAATAAGATAGCAAAAGATTGCATTTTCTACATTATATTGTCTCTCATACTGATATTCCTCAAGAAACATGGGCGTCATCTATTTAATGAGTGTCCTTCTGCATTACACCTTCTTGTACTACTCTAAAAAGACTCTTATTTATCACTTTAATAACTCTTACTCTGCAAAAATAATTATTTCTTCTTTGCTTCTATTAGCTACAATTTTGGAATGGGTTATTAGGTCTGTCACTTAGACAATGAAATGAAAGTGTTGCTAGGATTATTGTATTTGAAAGTCTTTTTTTATACTACTTAGCAATGTCTATAAAAATTCTCACCAAAGTCTGTTGGGTAAAAATAATAAATATTTTATGGGCTTTACAAAGAAAACAGAAATGTGAAATATATTCCCATTAATTCCTTTCTTATTTCTAGGGTTCACCATGTGCTGGGGAATATTTGATAGAATGATGTATGCCTTTAATTACATCTCACTCAGCACCACAATAAGTTTGTATTCTTATCAGTACTTTTGTAAGTATAATCCTGAAAATCATTAAGATATACTGTAGATACTCTTATTTTAGAAATATTTCTAAAATAAATTTTTTATTTACACTATTAGGTGGGTTATCATGATTCCCCTTTGTCTATCCATAACTTCATTAGGGCATTAGAAGCGATGCACTGCTTCTTCTCCACGGGTTGCCCTTTCATCAGCTCTGTCTAAAGGATATTTTCAGTTATGCAGCAACAGGAGGGCCATGTATTACTTTTTTAGGTTTGCAAACTTATACTTTAGACTGACCTTTATGCTTTATTCTCTAACAAGAAAGCAATGTTACTAAACCCAAACCAAAATCATATGCACTGTGAATGGGGATGGGGAGGGGGCGGGAATGGAGTAGGGACCAAATGCCCATCTGTAGACAATTGGATATTCACTCACAAAGAGGTCACAGGGAAGAGATGAGCCAGCCAGAGTACAGTACAAGCACCAATGAAACAAACAACATACCTCTAGTTCTTTCGTGCTTTCTTCACCCCACTATCATGGCCTCAATTCTACCTCACAAATATGATTAGACCAAAACATTCACACTGCTACAGATAAGCGCCTGCAACATAGGAAATTCAGGACAGATAAACCCCTCCGGGCCAACAATGAGAGTGCATATACCTGGAGGTTTACAGGATGGTGGGAGGAGAAAAGGAGTGTGGATTACAAGGATCAATCTATAACCCCAACCCAGGGGGACAAACAGCAGAAAAGTGGGCAAGGGGCAATAGAGGATAATGTATGATAAGAAAATAATAGTCTATAATTTATCAAGGGGTTATGAGTGAAGGTGGGTCAGGGAGGGAGGGGGGAGCTGAAGTGGAAAGAGAATGCTTTGAAAATGATGATGGCAGCATATGTGCAAATATGCTCGACATGGGATAAATGTATAGATTGTGATGAGATGTAATAGTGCCAAATAAAAGTATGTAACAATAAAAAGAAAGAGAAAAGAAAAAACGAAAGAAATTTCTGGTAAACTTCTCCTATCCACAATTAAGGGATAGCAGAGAAGTGATTGTTAAACAGAGTTGAGTAGAGGAGATCAAAGATATAAATCTGATTTGCACAGTTAAGACTTTGTCAGGAGATGATTCACGCTGGACCTGATGTTGTTTCCAAATTTCTGTATTTTTTGTTTTTGTTTTTGGCTTGTTCATATTCGGGTGTATCTCAGAGGTGCTACTTCATTGGAGGTCATCCTGTTGGATCTGTGTTATATGTTTTTCTGTTAATATATTTTATAAAAATTAGGTTCTTTAAAGTTGTTAGAAAAATACCTCATGAAAATTAATATTTTGCCACTATTTGCATCATCTTTTATTATTGCTAATGACATTAATACTAATGTGTATGCACGTAATTCAAATATCCACTTAAATTGTTTAATTTATCTTTTCTTGGAAACAATTTGATAGCATACAAAAATGCACATACTAGAAAACACCAAAACCCATGGCTATTGAATTGATTCAAACATAATAACTCTATTAATATTTTCCCAGGTTTTAAATCCTTATGTTAACATGTTCTCATCTTTCTCCTCAAAGAAGCTGGTGGATTTGAACTGCTTACCTTCAACAGGGGTCACCTGATTCATAATGATAGCAAAATTGCAGTTATGAGGTAGCAATGTAAACAATTATATGACTGGGGGTCACCACAACATAAGGAACTCTATGAAAGGGTCATGGAATTAGGAAGGTTGAGAACTGCTACAAGGTATCCTCAACGCCTTCATGAAAATGAAAATTGTAATGGATGGCTCAGTTTTGTTTATAGCTACATAGCTGCTAATAGACTGTATGCATGGACTCCGCAACATTAACTTCCTCTCACCTAGGCCAGCTTGAGTGCTACTATATCTGAAACTCTAATGTGCCCGAAGAAGAGACTAACACTGAGTTCAAAACACGGGGTCAATCCTCAGGAAGTTTAACCAGCCGTCTGGTCATAGATTTATTACATGACAGCTTCCTTAATTGAAAGTTCAACGCTCTGTTCTTATTAGAAGAGACACTTACTCTGGACGTAGCTTTATTTTCCCTGCACACCAATCTTATGGCCACATTACTATTCGTGGATTCAACCACTGCCATGATACTCCTCACAGTGTGGCCTCAGGTCATGGAACTTGCACACAACCAATGAAGTGCAGCAATGGACTAATGCCAAAAAATCTGCAGAAATTACTAAGTTACTCATCATCCTGAAATAGCTGGCCTGACAGAAGGTATACATATTTTTCTCATGACTTAATTATGTTGCTGACTAGATGAAAATACCTTGCAGGATCAGGCCATGTTCTGAAGGAGGATATATACACTCTCAATCAAGATCTAGTGCATGGTACTAATTCTCCAGCAGCCAAGATATCTGTGCTCAGGAAGTAATGGGTGGAAATGGAAGAAGACCATTCACTTTACTCTCATGTTTCACTCATGGCATCATTTCTTCTGGTCCCTATGATCCTATGCTTCAGACTGAAGACCTTACATTCAAAGCAAAAAGACTCCCAGGTGAAGACATAAATACTGATTCCATTTTGTCTGTGAACTGGGAGCCATGCAGAAGCTAGAGACAGGGAAGGTGACTATGAGACAGAACAGAGGAACAGTGTCAAGAATATGGAACTGTGATGCAAAGTAACAGAAAGGCTTCATGGTCCACAGAGGCAAAAAGCAAGGGACTATCTGGATGATAAGCTCAGGTCAAGAGATAGTTTGGATGCTAACTCAGGAATGGTGCTGCTGGGAACCAATGACAGTTCCTGTTTACTGACTCTGACTTTGGTTAACATATCAATTATATTATTAGCCCTCAATGCTAATCTCTGTGAATTTTCTGTGGCCATAGCAGTGAATAATCAAACCTAGCACAGAAGTAGAGTGGAATAGGAAGGACAGGTAGTGTCAGAATAAAGAAAGAGGGAGGATGGAGGCATGTATGAGCTCTCTCTACTTAAGGGCAATAGAGAAGTCAGAGAAGGTCAAACATGGTCCCCTCATACCAGTTAATCAATAAAAGCATGGTATGTGGCAATCATGTGCTTATGTTAATTTTATGATTGAAATGTAGGGGTGAAGTCTACCTGTTAATATGGAGATAGCCATTGAGTAGTCAATGCGGCCTCTATGTGGGCATGGCTTTCTCCTGAGACTTCTAGGAAATCTCACAATATTTCCCTCATGAAGATGAGAAGTTATATTCCCCAGTGTTTGAGAGTTAGCCTCATTGCTGACGAATTACAGACAAACTGGCAGCATCTGAGAAGCTGGAGGAGCTGGCGAAGAGACCACACGGCTTTTCCCTGATGGAGCCAGAACTCTGAAGCTGGGGCAGCCACACAGAGAGCTCTGTCAGTGATGAGTTGCTTATGCTGTTGATGGACCCTGAGCCCTGGAAGCGAGTAGCCATGGGGAGACCCCTGCCAGTGCCGGGATTCTGCACCCGCTGAACTGTGACTTAGTAAGTTGGAAGGAGACTTTATAGACTGATTTCGGGCATATGGATTAATATCAGACTTATGATTTTGCACTGGACTGCCTGGGATGCTTTCTCAATGTCCGGTTCCTCTTGTATATAAACCTTTTCTCTATATCCATAAGCGTGTCTATGAAATGTGTTCCTTTAGCCTACCCGAACTGACACATGGTATGAGTTTATTTTTATTATTATTGTTGGTAATTATGTGTGTTTTAAGATGTTTACAGGTACCCAATTTAGATAGACTGTGATATCTAGATTTTAAGTACCCGTGAATGAGTCAGGATTCTCAGTGGGTTGAGAGTTAAAATCAAGTAATTTTCCATGATGTTATCAAATCCATATGGGGATCTTCTGTGATCAGTTGTAAGGTGACTACAGTGGAAATCAACTCCCTTGTGTAGATCACAGTGCTGTTTAAGTTTGCTCGGGATATAACCCATTTTCTATATACAAATGTTTTGAGAAGTTTGCTTATTTTCTGGGTCTATATACTACTTATGGTTTATTTACCTCTGGTTTGATTTGAACTAATGACCTTCCATCATGGCTACCAATCATGTGACCTACCATCATCAGTAGTATGTCATCTGCCTCATTACATGGTTACATTTGTGGTTATGACAGCCACAAATCTGTCATATTTTTGTTTCATGGTCAGTTAATCTCAACTATTTCTCTCTCTTGTTTTCACTGCCATCAAGTCAATAACATTAAGGAATTACTATTTAAAGAGAACATATGATTTATTAATAGATTATGGGGATGCAAGAAGAGCAAACAGCAAATGGTTTTATACAGCTATTTCTGGGTTCTAGTTTGTCGAAGATGAAGAAACATACAATAATGATAATGCCCTAGGCATGCAATTTAACAGGGAACTGAGGTGAGTCAAACCAAGAAAAGTGATAATAAAAAATAAAGAAGATTAATGGAGGCAATGAAATAAGTGTTGCTTGAGGCTTTTTATATCTTCTTAAATTTAAATACAAAACAAAAGAAAACTTGGTTTACTTCATATATCATTGTTCTTATCTTATTAGAAAATAATGTGCAATACTTTCCAGTATCAGATTTGAAAGGATTGAACTTTGTAGTTTTATATGTGATTCTACTATTTCTTATTCTAAACACATTCAAATTTAGCTAAAAGAACCTATAAACTTTTTTGTCCATCAACTTTAAAATAACCAGAATCATAAACAAGTTTTAGAGCATTGAGATGCATATAATAAATATTAATAAAATTGACATTAAAATACAATTTCTTTAGTGACATTATGTTTGCTTGTTTTCTTGTTGCCTGCTGTAAAGTTCATTATGAATCATAGTGACAGTACATACAAAAGAAAAATAGACTCCCCTGTCCTGTGTCTTCTTCACAATCCTAACCATGATTTAGCCCATTCTTGCCAAGTGTGTTCATTCATCTTGCTATGGTCTTTTTATTATTCACTGAACCTCTACTTTGTCAAACACAATGTCTTTCTAGAGAAAGGTAACTCCTGAAAACAACTTCACAGTATATGAAACCAAGTCTCACCACCTTCAATTCTAAGAATCATTCTGACTTTATTTCTTACAAAACAGATTTGTCTATTTTTCTGATACTCCTTCAGATACTCAACATTTCCTGTTACTCACCATAACCATAGCATTTCAGGGTTTATTTATTTTTTTGGAAAACTTTATTAGCATACTGACATAATATGCATATCATTAAATAGTTCAAATTGACTGAAAAAAAGTTGTGTGATCAACACTGCACTCAATTTTAGAATGCTTTCTTTTTTCTTATATTTGTAATTAACTTCCCATTTCCCCAAATCCCCCAAACTATTAATCCTGTTACTGTATTTACAAATGTACGTGTAGATTTCATATAGTGAAAACCTACAACAACAAAAAGCACATAACAATAACAAAATAAAACATAGTAAAACTTTAGTTGAAGTCATCAGGTTTTTAGATTTTTCTTATTAATTGTCTGGATTTCAGATGCATATGAAGTGACTAAAAGTACCACAGTTTGAGCCCATTTTAGTCCTAAAAGTGGTCTTGTGAAGCAAACTTGATCAGAATCAGATGTCATTTGACTCTTTTCCTGCTTCTGTGAATACTGATTGTGGAACCAAGTAAAATGATGCCCTTGATAATTGCATCCCCCCCCAACATTCCTATTTAATAATAGCAATAAATCATGCTATTATTTATTGGTCCTGTTGTAAATATTTAGTTTTCTTTATGTTGAGGTGTGCTTCATTCTAAAGGCAATGGTCTTCCATATTCATCAATAAGTACACTTCCATTTCAGCATAAGAGGATACAAAGTCAGCATACATTGAACTGTTAGCAAGAAGCCTTGGTGGGGGAGTGGTGATGCATCGCATGTGATCTATGTGGCCAGCCATTCAAAACCACTAGCAGCTGCACGGAAGAAAGACGAAGTTGTCTACTCCTGTAAACAGTTAAAATCTTGGAAACCCTCGTGGGGTTTGCTGTGAGTTAGGATGAATTTGATGGCTGTGAATGGACTACTAATTATCTTTCTTATAATCATGATGCTGTATTCTTCTTCATATAATCCAGCTTCTGGGGTTTTAGTTAAAGGTATAGATATAATCACTATTCTAAAAGGATACAATCTTTCAGGAACAGTAAATCATTTAATGTGTTTTTTCTAGTCAATATCTCTGTTTTCCACCAAATAACCTTCCTTTTCTGGGCCTAGGATGGAAGATGGTTCGGATAGGAATTGCCTGTTTATAACTGTGAACAGATTTCCCTTGAGTGCTTTGTGCTATGAATGAAATGAACACGGAGAAACAGAAGCAGGCAGGAATTTACTTCAACGAGAGCCAGAAGTGGCTCACAGCCTTTGAAACTCCAGATCTCTGTACAGTGAACTTTATGGATCCAGAAGACAACTGTCTTCTGAGGAACATTGGTAGAACCAGGAGCCAACGGGTGAAAAAAAAAGGGGGGGGGTGAAATTCTTAGCAAGCTAAGCTGATGTCTTTGGGAAAGTAACTGAGTTTATGGAGTGAGGTTCCCCCTAGATACTTAATTGAGGGAGCCAGACATGGTGATTTACAGAGGTGGAGGTGAGTGCTTGATGAATTTAATTCAGAAAACCCCATTTTCTGACCCACAGTGCTTTAGCTGAATGCTTAACAGCGGAGAGGTATAACCTTTGGGCATTTACTGACAACCCTGAAAGAACTTAGGAATGTGTCCTGAAAAAAACTACATCCTGTTCATAATACAAGTGAATATCACCTGTGAGTCCTGTGTGTCATTTCCATGAATTACACAACCTAGCTAAAAGTGTAGATACTACTATTTTAGCCAAAACATAACAAACTTTTGGCTCACACTTTCTCTGAATGTAAAATTAGCAGTGTTCCACTTGAATGTCAGTTTTGCATACGGTTATGACTTGTGTATGGCTATGAGGCTAGGAGCTCTATCACAAGTATTTGAAAGGACTGCAGAGTCACCCAAAGTGAATAGGTTTTAGGAGAGGTTCCAGACAAAGAGTAGATATTGAAGAAGGACTCAGCCCCTCACTTCAGAGGAAGGATCTGCTGACAACCTTGTACATAGCTTCCAAACATTTTCAGATACTGAAGGTCTAATAAATGAAAGGAGAACGTAGGGAGAGATAGTGCCAGATGGGCCCTTCATATCAGTTGGCACTAAAAATGTGACTGAGGGGGAGCTGATTTCTTTGAGTAGAGTGGGCCAGGGTAGCCTGAGTCAAGAAAAACCTGTGGATGTAGAGACGTTGAGATATTCATTTGTTTACAAGGCACAAGTCAAGAGAAGGAGAAATAGCTACAAAACTGTGTCAATGATCAGAACTTGAAATGTGCAAATTATGAGTCTAGGGAAAGTGGAAATATCAAAAATGAAATTGAATGCATAAGTATTGATACCCTAGGTATTAGTGAGCAGAAATAGACTAGGTTTGAACATTTTTAATAAGATACTATGATTTGCTATGCCTGGGCCAACACAATCAAGAGGAGTGGCATGGCATTCATTATCAAAAAGGACACTCTAAAAGCAGCCATGAAGTACAATGCTTTCTGTGATAGGATTACATCTGCCTGTCTTCAGGAAAGTCCAATCACTATAATTGTTATTAAGACAGATGCACCAACTACAAATACTAGCAATGGAAAAACTGAAGAATTCTATCGTCTCCATTCCAAAACTGATCAAATGTGCAATGAAGAGCCTTTACTGGTCATTGTTATGGAAAAGCTAGAAACAAAAAGTAGGGTAGATAGAAACAAAGTTGGGGATTGCTTGATAGAACTGTGAAACACCAATGTCTTCTTCATAGAAAATACTTTTATACAACAAAAAAGGCAATTCTGTGCATTGACTTCTCCAGATGGAATGCAAATAACCCCTCCAAACAAACAAACAAACAATGAAACAAATTGACTACATTTGAGGGAAAACAAGATGACGAATCTCAATATCAGCAGCTAAAACCAGAGGATGGGATGATAGTGGAAGAGAGCATAGATTGCTCATCTGTAAGGTCAGGTTAAAACAGAAACAAGTTAAAATAGTCCACAAGAGCCAAATCCGATCATGAGCTTTTTCCACCTGAGTTTCCAGAAGGGATTTCCTTATTGAACACTAACTGCAGAAGCATGAAAGAGCTGCAAGAGCATGGGAATGCTATCTAAGAAAACAAAAGGTCAATAGAAAGACAGGAAAGAAAGAAAAGATCAAAATGAATATCTGAACAGACTGGCACTACATCTTGCTTATGGAGGAGCTAAAGAAAATGGAACAAATTATGAAATCAAAGAGCTAACTAGAGAATTTCAAAACTTAACTGGAGAAGACAAAGTAAAATATAATGAAAGCTGTCAAAACCTAGAGTTGGAAAATCAAATAGAACACATTCAGCATTTCTTAAGCAGAAAGGATCCTGGAAAAAACTCAAGTTGTGAGTTACAATATTAGAGATTCTATGGGAAAATATTTAGTAATGCACAGACTATCAAAAGAAGATGGAAAAATACAAAGAAACTACAAAATAAACTATTTGGTATACTACCATTTCAGGAACTAGCTACGATCCTTAACCAATTGGGTTGAATGGAGAAATTCAAACTGCACTGAAAGCATGCACCAAAAACTAGGCTTCAGGAATTGATGTCTATTGATGTCTATTGACATTAACTGATGAAGTAATGGAAGTCCTTGCTGGTTTATACCAGGACATTTGGAAGATTGTTACTTGGCCTCCTGACCAGAAGAACCATATTTACCCATGCCAAGTAAAGGTGACTAAGCAAAAACTCAAATTATAGAATGGTATCATTCATAAGACATGCCCATAACGTTTTCTGAAGATTATTCAACAATAGTTGTAGTAGTAACTTGATAAGGAGTCACCAGATATTCAGGCTGGATTCAGAAGAGGATATGGGACATAAGTTATTGTTGCTAATGTCAGATGAATCTTGGCTAAATGCAGAAAATACTAAAAAAGATTTGTTTGTTTTCTTTTTTTGACTGTGCAAAAATATTCAAATGGGTGGATCATAACAAATTATACATATCCTTGAGAAGAAGACACTTGATTTTCCCCTTAGAGAACTAGTGCATGGATCAGGATGTGCATGGGAAAGGAACAAAGGAATACTGCACAGGTTAAAGTCAAGAAATTTGTGCATCAGGGTTATATCCTCTCGCCATATTTTTCAATATCCATGCTACACAAATAGTCCGGGGAGCCAGAATATACAAAGAAGAATGGAACAAAATGATGGAAGGAAGTCTTGTGGACCATCTGTGATGTGTCCATGATATAAGCATGCTTGCACAATGTGAGGAGGACTTGAAGCACTTGCTGATGAAGATCATGGATTTTAGTCTTCTAGTATAGATTACAATTCAGTTTGGAAAAGACCAGGATCATCACAACTGGAACAATAGGTGACATCATGATAAATGGGGTAAAGGTTGAATTTGTCTAGAATTGTGTCTTGCCTGACTTCACAATCAATACTCAAGGAAGCAGCAATCAAAATATCAAATGATGTGCTGCATTGGATAAATTTACTGCATAAGAACTCTTCATTAGATTGATAAGAAAGGAAGTTACTTTGAGGCCTAAGGTGTACATGACCACAGCTCTAGTATTTTTAATTGCTTCACGTGCCCGTGAAAGTTGTACATTTAAGAGCTGTGACAGTTACATAATCTATCAACTTGTGAAGGGGTGGAGTCTAGTCTGTCAATCAGGTCTTAAGCAATGAGGCTTCCGTGTAGGCATGGTCTTCTCCAGAGGATTCCGGAAACTCCTGTCTTTCTCCCTGGAGGCAGGACACATACACTTACTGTGAAACATTCCTGATGTCTAGCCAGATGATGCTACACTGATCAAAGCAGATCCTTGGAGCTGGAGGAGCCATGTGGAGACCCACATATGCACTGAGATGTCGCCACTACCACTGGATCCATAAGACTTTCTACCACTGGCCAGTGATCTTCCACCACTTGTAACCATTGCATGTGTTCTGTGAATCTGAAGAGGAATTTATAGACTGATATAAAACATATGAACTAATATAAGGCTTAAGGACTTAATCTGGACTGGGATGAGATCCTCTCTTAATATACAATTACTCTTTAATGAAAAGTTTTTTCTTGGGCTGAGCCCCGTTTGCATAGTGGTTGAGTGCAGGACTGCAGCCCACTGGCTTGTTGGTTCAAATCCAGAAGCAGCTCTCCAGGAGCAAGGCTGGGCCTCCCACTCCCACCAGAGGGCAGTGATGCCCACAAAAAAGTTCTTTCTTATACACATGCATGTCTATACATGTTTCTCTAGTCAACCCTGACTAAAACAATAATGAAGAGTGAAGAAAAATGGATGCATTTGCATTGTGTTGCTGGAAAATTTATTGAAAATATTGTGGATTGCTAAAAGGATAAACCAATCTGTCTTGGACAAAATATAACCAGAGTGTTCCTTAGAAACAACGATGGCAAGACTTCTTAGTTTCTTTGGACATGGCACCAGGAAGGACCAGTCCTTCAAGAAGGATACCATGCTTGGTACATTAGAGGGGTAGGAAAAAGATGAAGACCCTCCACAGCATGGACTGACACAATGGCTGCATCAAGGGCCATAAACCCAAGAACAGTCATGAGGAGGAGCCAGGGAACGAGAGTGCTCTTGATGTTGCAAAATGTGTTGATATAGGTTAGAACCAACTCTAAGGCACCTACCAAAAACCTGCACATGGTTTAGAATGCAAACAAATATGTTAGCAGTCCACTCTAACTGGGTACAAGTGCCCTAATCTATAAGTCCAGCCTCAAAACCAGAAGGCGTACACTATATAAAACTTCATCAAATGAAAGGTTAGCTCTCTCCAGATATGTTATTTAATTAAGTCAGTAACTACTGTTATCGATTGCGTTAGCTGTTTTTTATTGCAGTTGGTCATATTTGTTTAAAAGGTTCCAAGTTATTGACCCCATACTATTCTTACAAACAAATCCTGAAATATTGACAATGTAATCACCTTTACATTATCTGACTCTCAGTGATATGATTATTTAACTTTGCAGTTTATATGCTGGAGCTTCATAGCTTTTCTGCTGCTCTCCAAGATGGACTATACTTATTCTGTTGCCTAAAACAATTGAAAAACTGGGAAGTTGCAGAAATCAGGATTTTTCAGATATTGACCTTCATTCCAAATCCATTGCTCTCAAGAGAATTTTAATTAAACATAGTGAGACAAACGTGGGGCCAAGTGTTTTCTGAAAAGAAATCAAAGGAGAACATAGAGATGCATTATCACTGAGAAGACCATGGATGTTTGGGGATTTGATTTCAAGGTCAATGCATAAGTAAAGAAGAGCTTTAAAGCTAGGAACTTTGAGAATTCGCATATCTTCTGTATATAGTCTTTTTTTTTTTTTGGCTTAATTCTTTCTTGGGGGGGGGGGTGCGCATCACTGCCTCTGGTGGTTGTGGGTGCTATTCAGTGCTGCTCCTTAGAGCCGCCACTGGATTTGAACCTCCAAGCCTGCGGGCTGCAGTTCTGCACTCAACCACTTATGGGGCTCAGCCCTTGCATATAGGATTTAACTGAGTCATGTTCAGTAAGTTTGCTTGTAAGGGAATTGATGTGGGTGGCACTAATAGCAACATCAGCAAAAATAACCACATCACAAAAAGCAACGCAAGTTCTATGGTTCTTACAATGCAACAAGCACTTCTGGAGCAGTGAATTATCTAATCCGTGTTTCTTAAAACCAAAATCTCTAACTCCCACCCAATGATATTTTTCCTGGGTCTCTTAAGAAAGTGAGGAAAGATACAGATAAGACTCACCTGTAAGCTATTAAAATCAGGATGCCTTAGAATACCAACTTGCTGTTGAGACAATGAGCCCTCGGAGAAGCAGAAGGAGGGCTCAATTTACCAGCAAGAGCCAGGAGTGGAGAATCCCTCTGGACCCACGATCCCTGTGCAGTGAAGTTCCTGGAGATGGAACCTATGACTTCAGGAGTGCAGCAGCCAAACCAAGAACCAGAGCATAAAGCAGAGTGTTCCACTTCGGTTGCTCTATGGGAACAACCCAGGTAAAGCTGAGCGCTTCTGTGCAGGAGACTGGCTTGTGAAATGGGGTGTCTCTGGACACTTATTTCAGGGAGCTGGGTGTGCTTGCCTGCCGAAGGAGCATCAAATTCTTCAGACTGAGGTCTGAAGTATATGCACCATTGCTTCTTTATTAGTAGACCTGAAAGAAATTGTTGACATGTCCTGATAAACATTTCAACTATGTCTCCCATAACTTAACATAAGCCCTTCAATCATGAGTTTTGTGTGAGTTCTGTGAAGCTATTGCAATAGATTTTAAAACCTAAAAATCAAGCAAAGTATCTTAAGTAAGATAGCATAAATAGTTTATGTTACTACCAGCAGTCACATGATTATGCTGCCTCAGGTAGAACATGTCTCTACTCAACTGCACCAAAGTTGTGGAGGAAATTCACCCTTGGCCGAATGTCTGGTTCAACCCAACAAAGTTTAAAGGAAAAACTTAAAAGTATCAGATTCTTCCTCATTGTCTATGTCCAGAAATCAAAATTATGATTGATAATGAAGAAAAATAGTCACTGGTCATAAAGTAAAATTTGCAATTTCCAGTATTAAATGGTATCACTTAAAAAGTTTACTTGTGTTTTAATATTAATAATAAGTGAGAGAAAAATCCTTCAATAATAATCTTTGCTCTTTAGAGCAGGTTTCCAAATCATAAATGGTGATCCATAAGATTTATTTTTCCCTAACAATAACCTAAACCAACAAATAAATTGACAGGCCTAAAGAGGTTCTGAAACACTTGTCCAAACGGGCAGGGTCCAAGGAGTCACTAGTCTGACATCTCTCTGACCAGACAGAAAGATGCAGAGATGCGTAATCGAGATGAAACACCCTCGTGATGCCAAAGCATGCTGGACAGGGTATCAATCCCAAGATTATAAATCTTTATAAGCAGGCAGTCATATTTCTAGTGTGCAGCTACTGGTGCCATTTAAGTGCAGATTTTTTGGTTATTAGTTGATCACTTAAAAACTAGCCCTCCAGGCTTCTAAAATTTCCCTAGTAAACCTTCAAAACTTAAAAATACATATTGGAAATATTCCATTTTAGGTATAAAGTTAATAAAAAATCTAGATTAAGCCCACAGTGAAAGACAGGACTGAGGTGATGAAAGTTTGTTTTAGTGATCTTTGAATCCATAACAGATTCCAACTGTTTAATGTAATTGAGTACTGCCAAATTTTAATACATATGCAATATTTAAAAAAGAGAATTGAAAAAAAGACGTAATCTGTGCTACATCTTTCAAGACAGATTTGTTTGTTTGCTTTTTAAGAAACATATATCGCCAGTCCTTGCACTTACAATATTCTTTGCCAACATCATATTTCAAATGCCATTGATTCCTCTTTCCTCTTTATTATTCAGTGTACAACTTTCACATATAAGAGACACCTGAAAAAAAAAAACATAGCTTTAATCAGGTGCCTTTAGCCCTCGAAGTTACATCCTCACTTTTCAACACTCTCAAGAGGTTCTGTGTAGCACATTGGCTTAATGCCCTTTGTCTCTTGACAACTGCCTCCTCCCACACACTTTCAAAGTGCTATCAAGAAAGATCAGTCCCTGGACAAGGTCACTAAAGTGGAGGAGTATCCTAAAAGAAGAAGATTCACAATAAAATGGATTGACACAGTGACTCTAACACAGCACACAAACTTAAGGAAATGCATGAGACTGGTCCAGAAGGAGTGGGGTTTAGATCTGTTGTGCATTTGCTTGCTATGAGTCAGAAGTGACGCCAGAACACCTCCCAACAATAGGCTAAGCTGGGGAACATAGCACAGAGATTCAATTTGCAACTTTTATTTCTTGGTAGAGTATCTTGAGGAATAGTGATACAGGCCTATGGCAAGAATAATAATGTTTGTAGAGGACTATGCATATAGCATAATAGACTATTTGAATAGAATTTTTAAAAAATTTGAAATTTTTTGAATATGAATTAAAGTAACCATCAACTTGGTATCTTTTCCTATAAAATTGTAACATTGATGTCCACATTTTATAGACACACTCAGGATTCGCTATATTTTCAAGGAATAAATTCGGGTCTATTTTAGCATATATTCTAAAACATATGCCTACAAATAAATATAAGCAAGCATATATAAAAATACTCACATACACATATATGCAGTACATATAGTGTCTAGATTATTTTTATAGATCATCAAAAGGTAGGAAACGATGTGTCTCAGCAGAGGAGGCTGACGTGCAGGGGGACGTGCCATTTGGACACTTATCATAAGTGAAGGAATAGGGTAGCATTTGTCCAAACAAGATAAAGTCCTAGGAATCACTTGCCTGAGTTATCGTTGACCAGAGAGAAAGGTGTAGCTCCGCGCTGCAAGCAACAGAGCTATGTCCTTAATATCTTGTAACCAATTTTCTTTCCTAATAAGTACCATAATCCTGCGTATTGTCTGTAAGTTCTGTGTGGCTGTTTCATCCAATAGTTGAACCCAACAGAGGAGGAGAGAGCAGCGGGAGTGGGGGCACAGAGAAGAGTTAGAGGTGGGAAAAGAAGTTAGTTGAAGAGTGGAGTCATGTCTGACCTCTGCATTGTGGAGATTGCCATTTCTTTACTAACGTCCATGAAAACTTTGTTAAAGACTTAAGATAAACATATGCAGTGGGTACCATTTCGTTTCTTTAAAAAAAATAAAAATTGAGACTTAAGGAGTTACTTTCCCATAAAAGTGATTACTTTGGAGATATAATATTTAATTTTCACATATAACAAATGTGGTCCTGTGCTATTAACTTTGGGAAATAATCAGTGTGCTCTCATATTTTCACACCTCTAGGTTATTCTAAATCATCCTGGTCTTGCTAGGTTCAGAGCTGTCAACCACTCCATGGGGAAGAGTTGAGATGGTTCACTTCCATAAACATTTACAGCCTAGATAATTCTGGAGAGAGTTGCTGGGAGCCAGAACAGACTCAATGGTAGTGAACTTTGCTTTGTTACACTGTATTAGTGAAGATTAATATGATGGGCGCAAGATAGACACACTTGTCAGGATGTCACAGGACCTGATAGTGTTTCCGTTCATTGCTCCCACTATTCCTTGGAGGCATAACATACTGAAAAGTACGTTACAGGGCTGAGCCCTGGTGGCATAGTGGTTGAGTGTTGGACTGTGGCCCACTGTGTTGGCAGTTCAAATCCAGCAGCAGGTCTCTAGGAGCAAGACTGGGTCTCATACTCCCACCAGAGGGCAGTGATGCCCCCTCAAAACAAACAAAAACACAAAACAAAAGTATGTTAGAACAACAGTCACAATAGTACTATCATAACAACAAATAAAACATTGACACAGTTTTGTATTTTCTTCTTGAATACATGAATAACAAAATATTTGCACACATTATATATCTGTGCATTTTATTGATATATTTTTTATTTTTCAAGCTATAACAACATATAATTTTATCCAGCTCTAAATTTTAGAAAAATGGTATTGGTCTATTGAAAATACATATGGTAATTTTCATACACTATCATCTAATGACAAAATAATACATGGAATGACATAGACTTGGCTTACCACTGACAAAGATATGTTTTGTCATTTAACATATGTTTATTAAAGTGAAAAATGACTGTCTTAGCACTAATGAACTTCCTGATTCTTTCAGAATTAATTCTCCTAAACACATTTCAAGAGATTTGCTTCATTATCTTCTCATTTAAGTCATTCTCAATTGCATGTCATTTTATAAGGCTTGTTGTGCAGGTACTGACAGTTACAATTCTGTTTTCATCACATGCATTTCTATTTGACTAACTTAATAAATCTTATTCATACCAATGTCATCATTTATTAGGAACAGTAATAAGCCAACCTTCCTTCAGACACAACATGGGTGTTTTATTAATGAGGTGTTGTATCCTTTCCTATGTTTTATGAATATCTATGGTAACAAGTACATTTTGGCATCTGATATGAATATTTTTAAATGGTGATCAAGTGATTTCAACTTCATATTTTAATAAGAAATATTTACAATATACTTTGGGTTGTTTTCAATAAAATGTTAGCAAATAATACTTGAAATAAGTTTATTGACATCTATGTAAAATAGAATAATGTAAACAATTAAAAACATTCATAAATCAGTAATACTCTGTGGAGTTCCATAAGGCGAACAAATGCCCACTATCCAGAAGTACCCATTGTACTATCTCAAAGTCAGAGTGCCCATAAGGGAAGTCAATATCTTAACGTACTAATGAAAATAAATTTTCCTGTTTGGGGGAAATCGTTAAATAGAAACACAGTGCTTACTCGTGTGTGATGGGGCTCCTTCCCTCTGTGTATTGATTGTGAGCTGTGTCTTCATGTTATTTTATGTTGTACAAATGTACTTATTCAAATTCCATTTTCTGAACATAACACAATTTATTTTTCCATTTTATTCTTCATAGATATTTGAATTATTTTCAGGTCTTGTTATCTGAAGACTGCTATCTATCATGGATGAACTGACACAGAGACTGCGGCACAGAGCCCAGTCATCAGAACCGCTGTGAACATGGAGCCGAATGGGCCAGGGCTGCCTTACCGGGTAAACAGGATCACAGCACTGAGGAACCAACTTCATGGCACCTTACAATGGCAACATTGTAATATGCTTGTACATAATACTTTTGTACATAGGTAGAAAATTTCACAGCAATGAGTTTTCAGTTCATATATTGGGGGGAGAATATCTAATGATAAAATTTCATTTGTTATCATTGTTTTACACATATAGAAAAACATATATTTCATTAGCATTTTCAATGAACCATATTTTAATATGACATATCTCCTTACTTTTATATTCATTAGGGTTTTAACTTATGCTCCTATATATTATTTCTATGTTTCTACTTTCATTGAATTGATTGGCACAACTTTGTCAACATAAAGAAAATGAAATTTTGATCCCTGTAAATTTTCCCCTTTTTCCTTTTCAAATGTTTTGATCTATATGACACATAAAAGTTGAGTCAAATATAAATAATATTAGGTGTATGTATATATGGGATATGTAGTGAATGTACTACTCTCTATATTTATCTTTCAAATGCCTTTACTGCAAGAAAACTTTATAAGCCTAGGTGTCTATTACAGTTTATTTTATATTAATTAAATCTATAACTTGTCTATAGAGTTTGATAGAATTTCCTTAGATTTGCCATAGGTATCCAAACGGGAAACCCAAATCGCTGCCATCAAGCCTATACTAACTCATAGCAATCCTCTAGGCCAGTGCCGCCGGGGTCCTCAAACTCTTTAAACAGGGGCCAGTTCACTGTCCTTCAGACTGTTGGAGAGCTGAACTATCGTTAAAACAAACAAAGAACTGTGAACAAATTCACTGCTGGCCAGCATGAGTCGGCTGCTAAGCAGGACAGGGAGCAGCGGCAAAAACACTCAGCAGCCTGGATAAATGTCCTTGGCGGGCCGCATGTGGCCCACAGGCCATAGTTTGAGAATGCCTTGTGTAGAGCTTACCCTGGGAGTTTCCAAAACCCTAGGTAGGATGGGAGCAGAAAGCCGCATCTTTCTCCCACAGAGCAGCTGGTGGTTTCCAGCTCTTGATTTATAGGTTGCTGCCAAACATATAACCACTATGTCACCGAGGTTCCTTTGATGGAGGTAAAGATTAGTTGAATATTTTGTAAGCAATTCACTTTGCTGCATACTTTGATTGTATTTAGTGTATAAGTGGTTGAAAAATTGGACACAAATATATTCTACATTATTAATAAACATAACATTAAATTTAAATGTATGTGCGCTGTTTATTCAGTGTAATGATACAGATAGTATTAGATAGAATGCAACAGATTCTGTTCAGCAGTAGCTGAATAATTCTGATATTCTACCCAGGAATAGCTATATAGGTAAAGTGCATAAAAACATATTATATTTGTTTGGTCTTTATCTTCTAAAAGCCTATTACTAATACTCTGAAGAAAAAATATTTTTTCATTTTCCTTGTTATTTAATTTCTAGATCCAAGAATAAGCCATTTCATACTAAAGTATAATTTCCATACTTGATCAATAACAGACAGGAAATAAAAGAAAGAAAATATTACATCATTAATATGAGAACTTGATTGAGTGACTTGCCTAAATCCATTGTACTAGCACACACTTTTTTGGTTATAGTTTAATAAAATATGCCTTAAGTTTTCATTTCCTAACAGGGTAAATATAAGCTAAATTATCTAATACATATTAGATGAGTCATCTTGATTTACTTTTATATTAAACAAAAATACAAATAATCATTTTTATACAACACAGATATTGCTTTATAACATATGAATTTTAATTACAGCTGCTTTCTGATTTTCAGAAATACTAAAATACAACTATTCTACAAAGTAAAAGATGGAGCTTGACCTCTTATATTCAGCTTGACCTCTTCTATCGTTGCTGATTCCACAGCAAAACAATAAGAAAATGAAAGAAAATTCAATATGAAATTTATATTTATTTCAATAATCACTAATGAATTTACACCAGAGATGTCATGAAGAGCATGAAGGGGAGCACACACAAAGAAAACAAAAGGTCATTAAGTACACATAAAAAAGACAGTGAATGAGAAAACACAGCATGAATGTCAAAAGAAACATAAATTATATCTTTATCATACATGAATAAATGAATAAAAAATGAGAATGCTAAAGTAGTTGAAAAAAAATTTTTGAAGGACCAACGCTGAGACCAAGTAGAGTATTACAACAAAACATGCAACGACCTAGAATTAAAAATCCAAAAGTGAACACCTGATAGATATTTCTCAAGTTGAAAGAGTAGAAGAAAAAAAATTCAAGCCACAATTTGCATTACTGAATGGCTTTATAAGCAGAAGAACAAACGACAGATAGAGTTAATGTCTAAATACTACTAAAAATAAAATTTTAAACAATAATGATGGATTGTGGATATTAAATTTTATGTCAACTGTTTGGCACTCATGGGATAGTGGATCAAAGCTATCAGTTATCTAACAGTCTAACCATGCTTCCTCAGAGCTGTAGTCTTTTGATGGCTGAGACACAGGAAATTCTCTTCCTTGAACCTGTCTGCCTTCTGTTTGCCAGATTCTGCATCTGTCTCTAGGGTTGTCAGTCCATGCGGCCTGGAGGTTTGGGTACCTTGTCACATACTGTGTACCTTGGCTTCATGTAATTCTGCACCCATTGACCTGTGACCTCGCTGCTCCCCACTTCGCCTTTCGTATCATTGCCCTGAAGTTCCATTAGGCCCAAGTGGACTCTGACTTCTTGCCCTCATTGCAGCCAGGACTATGTTGAGTCACTTTTTGAAATAAAATTATTTTTTTATAAATATAAATCCTTCTTATACATGTCACTAGTTTGGTTTCTCTAGAAAATTCAGTCTAACATATAGGTGTTGAACCATTAAGGTTGCAGATGGATATTAGAACTCAACTCAAGTACTCCTTTAACACAAGAACACTTTGTTCTAATAACCCAGCAGAGGTTTGGCTCCATCAGGGCAAGCCCAGGAGGCCTCTTCTCTGGCTCCTCCATTCTCCAGGAATCAGGATTGATCAACATGCTGTCATCTCATCTCGTCTCTCAGTAGTTTGTCATCTCAAAAGTGAGTCAAGAAGTGAGTCAAGTCTCTCTTCTCCAATTGGGAAATACTGCGAGACTTCCCAGAATTCTCAGGAGAAAGCCAGGCCCACACAGAGGTCTCATTGGCTACTCAATGACTATCTCCAGATTGACAGACTAGACTCCACCCCTAGACTCCCAATCATGATATTGACACACAAGTACATGACTGCCACAAAAAGTTCAATTATAGCTGTCATTGTGAGGGTGGTATAAGGCCTGGCAGCATTTCTTCTCTTAATTAGCTTGCTAATAAGTTGAGTTTGGATTGACAGCACAGAACTATAATACTTGATGATCTTTTTGAAATAGATCATGTTTATAATATTGTATGCAACTGCATAGCTTATGTAATAATATGGGGACATTTATAAACAAAAGATGAATATTATCAATTTTAACAGCCTACATTTAACTTTTTACAATTCAAAATAATTGTAAAGCTTACTATAGAATTTAGAAAAGAAATAAAATGTAGATACTTTAAGAAGTCATTTTCTTGACATTTCTTCCCTAAATACTAAAATCATTTAAATTAAATTAACTATGCACAAAGTTTTAATGTTCTTTCTTATAATTTAGTATAGATTTCTAGCTTTGTGACTACATCTAGCAAACTAATTATAAATCATTTAATTTTCCCCCCTAAATATTAATCCAACAATGTTATGATGTTCCATTTGTAGATTACTTTTTTACAATTTAAAAAGAAAATTTCAATTTTGGGGTAGCTATATTGGCAATGGATAAGCCAAAGTGAAAAGAAACTTAGTCACTTTGAAATTGTCTAGCTACAGTATACTTTAATGCAAAGCAGAGTTTTGATAGTTAATATTAAAATGACTAATGTACTAAAGTTTAGAATAAATTATTGAAACACTGTATTTCTGTATCCATAGGCACCTCATCTGCAGATTCTGAACATAAAAAATGGTGTAAGCATAATATTTCAAAGATAAATATATCTATATTCTCAAAAATATCTTCAGAAGTCAGAAAATCTCTTGTGTGAAACCCTCTAATAATAAGTCAATTTTCCACACACTTATCTATTACTGGTTTTATTTTATTGAGTCTAAAATAATTATGGTTTATAAAATGACTAAGTGAGGTGATTTATAAAGTAACTTTCATAGAAGCTAAATAAAGCAACACAAATGAAATGAGGCCAACAAAAGAAACACTGGTCAGACGTATCAGAACCCACTTTTTAGAACTCTGGAAAATAACTTGATTTACAATAATCTGTGAATCTGAGTTGAAACAACTAAGGAAATCTGTTGAAAACTGGGTCTTCAACTGTTTAGGGTCTTTTAGGGGAAACTGTTCCCAATCTCCAATGTTTAAGTTCGCAGGAGCCTGGCGAAGCAACAGCCATCATGTATGAGAAACCACAGTGTTGAAAACACCAGGCACTGTGGACCAATTCTCATACTGTCCCACCCCAGAGGAATGGCACTATGTAACTTGTTTCACAACTATGTGGGAAGTCCTATTTTATACACTAAACCATTTGATTTGACTCAAGAATTAAACCCATGATATCCCAGGAGTACTTATGAAAAAAATAAGCCAGTATCGACTGCTTACTATAGCAGCTCTCTCTGACTATAATACTAGTTAGGAAAATTAAGAACTTTCCAAAAATACTTACAAGAACATATGGAAAATGAAATGGCTGTAGTAGCCCCTCCAATGCTTTGACAAACACACAATGTTTAAAACTAATAAAGTGCCTCAGAACACTGTGGGAGGACTCCACTGTCATAGCTCTAGCTGACCTTCAGGTCCTGTGAAAAGAGAAAATTAAGGCCCAGCTGAAAACTGCCTACACATTGAAGGAGTGCAGTTTCTCAGTCTACAATGAAAGGCATCCTGACTTAACCAATTGAGAAAACTCTGAGGAATCATTACATAAGTCATGATTTGATCTCTGTACTGATGACACAATTTTCACTGAGGAGAGACAAGATAGCCTATAATTTACTGTCTGCATACCTAATCTACAGAATCATTGAATCTAATAAAATTGCAACTTTGTGAAACTAAGATAGTGGGTACTTTTGTCACACATTAATAAACAATCAAAACAAGAATAAAATATTTTCAAATTTTATCAATAGTTCTGAAAAATGTAATACATTGAGAAATGTTCACCTGCTTTGAGGATTTAGGTAAAGTAGTCAGAAAATTTATTTTTATGTGAATTTTGTTTATTAGATTAGTTTTATATGCCTATCTTGATAGAAGGAACTCAGTAATTCTAATTATTCACAAAACAATGTAAATGATTTACAATAACTCAATCTTCAACGTTAAGGATTAGAAGCTATGACTATTTTGCAAAATTAATTTACTACTACTATTTAAGTATAAGTTCATTTTGTTTGCCTTTCAAATTAAAAGGGTATTTTAAAGAATTCGTTGAGAAATTTCTTTATCTTTAAATATATTTTCCATGAAGTTTGGGGGTCTTATGTGCACATGCAATCTCAGTAACAGAAAAGCCAACAATCCAGGGAAAGATATAAATGCAAATGAAAAAAAAGACAGTAGTATCAGACTCTATTTACAGTAATGGGCAAAACAAACGATACAGTCTAGCACTATAATTTGCAGAAGCAGTGTAGTTCTGCTATTGTCTATGGGATGCTCTGAGTTAAGTTATCCACACCCAACCACAACAAGCGCTTACTAAAACATTTCCTGAAGAATAGGGTGCAGTTGAATATTGAAGAATGCTACACATTGCAAACTATCTAGATCTTGGGTAGCTAAATAATTCCCATAAAGATTTATTAAACATTGTGGATTGGTAATGCTATGTATGATGGTGTAAAAATCTGCAAAGTGGGTGTATGATGTGATTAGAGAAGTAAAATCATGTTTCAAACCTCCAAAGTAGAATGCTTTGCTATAAACTCTAAATTAATGGGCAATATCATCTATTTCAAAGGAGAGCACTTATGTGGAATTTATGATCTAAAATGAAGTTCATCGTTGAGCTCACAAAAGAGAGACTTGACATCAGTTACTATTTACCCATCACTTACATATCACTTTGTCATCGTAGTGGTTTGTGTGTTTCTGTGATGCAGGAGGTTCTGTCACCCACATTTAAAATGCCAGCCGGGTCCTCTGAAGTGAATGAGTTTCAGCAGAATTTCTAGACTAAGAACAGACTATGAAGAAGTAATAGGCTGTTCCCTTTAGGGAATAAACCACAGAAAATTGTCTGGCCATTGTACACAGCATCGCTGTGAGAGAGAACCAATTAGACAGAACCAATCAATATCCGCTAATACTATTCACAATTTTGCATACGAATATCATCCTGTTTCAATGGAAAACTCATTAAATAAATAAATAAGACAATCGATTGTCATGTGGAAATACATTGAAATAAATGTATACATTCGTTTTACTTACAGCTACTTTGTTACTTGTAAATGTGCCTTGAATATTTACAATTATTTTAGCAAATCAAAAAATTGGAGGTATTGTGCAAATGAAGAAAATGTTGGCAACTAAGATATGATTAACATCCAAGATAATGAAGTGGAATTTAATTATTCAAATTAGCAAATAAGAACATCCATAAATTTAATTTGAACACAATTTGAAACTTTAAAAAAATCTATTCTTGAGAATTCCCATATTTTGAAACTTTTTAGAAGTTTTTCCTTTACCAAGAAAGGGAAATAAAATGGTTGAGCAAAAAGTGATTATTTTTAATGAAAGAAAACAAATCAGCAATCAAAATTCTTCATCATAGAGCATTAAGTAAAAGCAACTCTGTGACTAATTTCTAATGATAAACTCAGTACAAAACTACTAATGACACACAAATAAAAGGTTGATAGAATGTTAATTATGTGCAGTTATAAATTTTATTTTCCTACGTGCAAATAACTTCTACACACTTTTAGGCATTTCCTTCTACAGCAATAAATGTAATTATCACCTACCCAGAGTCCAGGATCTTTATGTTAACCCATCTGGAGTGAAATGATCCAGTTAGCACCTAGGGTGTTACAAAACTTATAAAATTCAGAATTTTATAAGTTTCTTTCTGTTCTGGTATAATTTTGATGAACATGTTTCTTTATTTAAAAAAAAAATCATCTCTGTATTTGCCGAGTTCCTTTTTTAACAGTCTATTTGATATTACAGTTTTTGTCCCAAAATATCAATCTTTTAAAATATGTAAATTTCCCATGTGTTCTTTCACTGTAAAAAGGAAGTCACCTTTCCCATTATTGTTGTTCATGTCATAGAAGCAATTCAGATGGCACAAATAGGTAACTTACCTGCTTATATGTCCCTGATATACTAACAAAGGAAGATTCAATATATCGGCCACTATATGGTTACCAACTAGGTCTCTCCCGGTCTTGAATTCGAAAGAGAGATTAGATGAAAGGGAAAAGGGAAAGCTTTACTTTGGTTGATTACAGAGTCAGAGAACCGGGACTAAAGTAACTAAGCAAGCCAGTAGTAGTGTCACCAATCAAGACTGCAAAAAAAAAAAAAAAAAAGTGGGTAAGGGGATTCAGTTTTATCAGAATACTTTAGGAAATATTTTTAAATTATATGTATTAGAGTACTTGAAATTTGGGGGACTTTCTGATGCACCACTGGCTTCTAAATGATATCCTATTTGTTCTGATTGTTCCAGTCATCTTTTCTTCCATGATTGACGTTCCTTTGTTTAATAGTCACCTGTTGGTTACAACTGTTATTTCTGCACATATTGGCCGGGCTAGTTCTGGTTATAATTGCACATACTTTTTGTGCTGAGATATTTTACTGGGAGAAAAGGGTTAAAAAAACCCAAAACAAACCACAGGTTATCAGGAGGGAAAATATAGTGTAATTAGAGACTATGTATGAAATGTAAGTTTCAATATCCAGTAATAATAGCCCTGAATATCCTAAAGGGTAAATCCATTGGGTACACTTCAGAATTTACAGTATTACATGGCTTAAAAATTTGGGGAAGTGGTCTAAGCAAAGCATGTGCCTGCATTTTCTCTCTTTTCAAACACTTGTTTTCTTCATTGCTTGTAAGTGCTGGTGTTAGTTTCTTAAAGCTACTTCAACAACGTAGTATAAAATTTTCAAACAACTAAAATTCAAATGTATTCTCTCACAGTTGAGCAGAGTAGGACTCCATAATCATTGACAATCCATAATCACTCTGAATACTCTCAGACTAATCTTCTTGTACATGTCTTGTAATTCTTGTCATTGACAGCAATTATGGTGTCATGTATCTTGTAAACCCATCAATGCAATGCCTGCTGCCATGTTCACATGGCGTTTTCTCCACATGCCTTCACATCTCTCTCTTGCAATAAGGACACTAGTCATTAACTTTCAGATTCACTCTAATAGTTGCAGAGTTCTCTGGATGATTGCATAATGAAAGGTTTGAGTTTTTAAATATTTCCAAAAATTCCTTAGAAAAATTGTCTAGTGGTCAACGACCATTCTGTCAGCAATTGAACACCCTTAGAAACCCAGTCCTTCTGGTACACAAGAGTCTACATGAATCTAACTTATTCAGTACCAACATTTTTTTCTAATTGTAACTATACTTGTTTAACTTGAATATATCTACAGATGAATATATATTTAAAAATGTGGTCACATTCCTAGATACATCAGATTTATGAGCATAAATAGATCTTTTTATGGCTACACAGTGTTACCCATCTCTGGACCCTTGAGGCCTATCTTACAAGTGTGTAGGTAAGGAACTTACACACATGAACTTAGCTCATGTGATGTAATTTGGGAAGTACATTTAAAAATGAGACTGCAATAGAACACTTTTTTATAAATAATACCTATCAATATTAATGGATTTCTAAGACATGCTTTTTACTTAAAATCTGCAGACATTATAAGGAAGTTTTCTATCATTAGAAATTTAGATTTAGAAAATTATTTAGAAGTTCTGTTAAAATGTTTGTTAGTACATTGTAATAAGCATCTCTAATTATTTGGAGGTTATTTTTCAGCTTTTTGTAGTAGGACCATCTCAAACACATTTTTTTTTATTAATTCACAAACTCAATTTATTTGAAGACTTATTCCCTTCTGATTTTCTTTATTATGTGCATCAATGTTTTTTAATTTATTTTTGACATTTTTCATGTGTATACGCTAATAAACCAATTATGCCAGTTATGTTTTGAAATGATCGCAATCATCTCTTTCAAATTTTTTTCATTTTCTCTTTTTTTTGAAAACAAGATGTTTTAGTACTCAAAAGTTGAGTAGTTGGGGAAAAATGTTCATTTATCTCTTTCAGGTTACCATGAATTTTATCTTTTTAAGAGACAGAAGAGTAAAAAGAAATAATCTGCTTCTCTTTCTCCCTCTTTCTTTTTTTTCCCATTTCTCGCCCCTCAACAAGACTACCATATAAAATATCAATGTACAAAACTCAACTTCATGTCTCCATATCGGTCAGATATAAATAGAAGCATAACCATTTACAAAGCAAAGCTGTGGTTCCATCCTGTCCCCACCTCCTGACAGGAAGCCTTTTGACTTGTATACTTTGTGTACAGAGACCCTTCCTTGTATATTTTTATCCTGCCTGCTTATTCATTGTCTCCAAAGTTACAAAATTGGTTTTCCTACAACTTTTATGAACAAAAGAAAAAGAATAATCAGTTTCTGAAAAGTTACAAACTCCCTGTGGGGTTTTATGACTTTGTTAAGTTGCTGTTATTTTGTCAAGTAAGTTCCTGACTTATAACCACCCTAGGCAACACAGACCGATGTCTATTCTTGCACCCTTCTCACAATTGTCATTAGGTTTCACTGTGTCACTCCAGGTTGTTAAGGGTCTTCTTCGCTTTCTGACTTTCTTCGTTACCAGGCATGATGTTCTTTTCCAGGGAGTAGTGTCTCTGGAGAACATGTTTAAAGTAGGTGTGGCTAAGTTTTGCCATCCTCTCATCTATGGAGTCTTCTCTCTATCCTTCTTCCCAACTGATTTTTTGTTTTTGTTTTTCTGGCAATCCATGGAGCTTTCTATATTCTTCACTAGCACCTTAATTTAAATGCATCAATCCACCAATCTTTCTTACCCACTGTCCCACTTTCACATACACTTCAGGCAGTTGAAAATGCCAGGGCTTGGGGCAGGTGCACCACTGTCCTCAGTGTGACATCCTTGCACTAAAACAAGGCAAAGAGTTCCTGTGCAGCAGATTTGCCCAATGCAACATGTCATTTTAAGATTCCTTCTTCCATAGAATATTGATTAAGGATCCAATAAAATGAAATCCTTGACAACTTCAGTAATTTCTCCATTAATCATGATGTTGTCCCTTGGTCTGGAGGTAAGAATTTTTTTTTAACATTGAACTGTAATCCATACTGAAGGCTGTAATTCTTCTTTTAAGAAAAAAAATTAAATAATTTACTGTATTGAACTAAGGACAATACAAATGATCATTCACTTCTTCACTATTGAATGATTCTCTGGAAAGCAAAGGTAAGTTATAAATATTACAGACTACCCAGTTTCTCCACTTGAATTTAGCACATCTCATTATTATAGCCAATATTCCTAAATTTTAAATTTAACATTTAAATTTTAAAACTGAGATATTTTGCTTCTGTTATGTTCACTAAGATTTCTACCAATCCATTCCAATACACATATATATGTCTTTGCTCCCTTGAATTCTTTTCTCAAATATCCACTTGTCTTTTTAACCTCTTTACTTCTCAACATAAAGTAGAAACTGTTTCGTGACCCAGCCAACAATCAAATGAGTCCTATGGAATGATTATTCAGTCAGAAGGAAAGAAAGGACAAGTGACAAGACTTGAAAATGCTTACCTCTTTTGTGAAGTCAGGAGCTAGAAAAGGGAGAGAGTGTGTTTTCTTTAGCAGGCTTACCAAGCTTTAGGACTAGCAAGCTTCACCACAGTTGATAAATAACAAGGTGGGCAGTGTCTTAACCTAGATATTCCTGAGCTCATTGGGGGAGTATCCTAATACCAGTATTGGGGACAGAGAGAAGGAAGTTGACAATCCAGTGGGGAAAACAATAGAAACATGTTTGCTTCTATAGATAAGGGCTACTGGCTGCATATTAATCATCCATGTGTTGTGAGAGGTAGCATTAAGGTAGCTCTAATATGGGAGAATATTGTGATGTTTTTAAATTAGGAAAATGTGACTGAGATTAACCTCTCACTTACAACTGTGAAGGCCTCCCTACCAACAGAAGAGTGTCTCTCAAAATTCTTAATTATGAGCATCCAGAATTTGTTCACGTACATTCTCTTCCCGGACCTGTGTCCTACATTGTCTAGTTCTAAGAGTTGCTTCTAAATATCCCCTGCTCCATCTCAAATATTAGGAATGATCCATAAAATTTCAGTCATATGGTAAATATGTTTTGTATCATAAATATGCTTAAAAATATAAAATAAATGTTTTTTAAGTGTCATTAATAAGACTTTATATAGTCAACATTCAATTAGCAAGTAAATCAACTTTTAATGTACTCATTAAACCAGCTGGTATAAGAGGCTACTTTTACATGTTAGCCCCTTTTCTTAATTATGATCCATCTAATGTTTCCAATAATCCCTATAAATAAACTAGGAAATCTTAAGGGAAACAAGCAGTCTCCAAATATATTGCCACGGCCTCCATGCCACAGGCTTCACTGTAGTCACTTCCAGACAGCAAATCCCTACAGAAGAGAAAGAAGAGATTGAACATCTATGGGGAACCCTTAAGTTCAGAAAAATAAATATCTGAACGTCAAATAAAGCAAAATGTACCTGTATTACTAATATAGGAAGTCATGATGGATTAGTCAATTAAGCATTGTGCTGATAACTTAAAAACCCATCTATGGTTGGAACTCACCTGTCAGTCACCCAGAAAAGGGAGAAAGTGTCTGATTTCATAAATATGTCACATAAGGATCCCTATGGAATAGTTTTACTCTGTCCTCTACCTTTGCTGTAACCTGAGTTCATTCCACTGCAGTGGGCTTGGTTTTTTGGTTTTATAACTAATATAGCAGACAGTTCATGCTACATCATTAAGTGTAAAAAGTACTTTTGTTCTCAAACCATCATCATTCTTGGGAATGATGATGACAACAAATGTGCAAATATGGTCTACATACAATTGCTGTATGTATTGATGGTGACAAGAGTTGTATGAGTCCCAATAAAATGATTAAAAAAACAAATGTACAAGTGTGCTTGACACAACAGATATATGTATGGATTTTGATAAGAGCTGTATGAGCCCCCAATAAAATTATTTTTAAAAGATTGAATAAAATAAAAGACATAGTACATAGGCATAATCAGTGCTCAGATTGATTATACTAAAAGCATAAAAGGCAAAATCAGCAAAAAAGAGTAGAGGAAACCATGTGCATCAAATTGTGGCAACAAGTTTTGAAGCATCTATCGAGAAAATTATGTCAGCTTTGCAATTCAGGGTTTTTAATTGGTGGCCAGTCATATAAGACTTCTGGTCTAGCGAATATCAAGTTTCTATACTTTCAAAACAATAGACACAGAAACTATGCTTATCATTTTGGAAAAGGTGATAAACGCTCAAAAATCCAACTTCCAAACACCAACAACCCAAGATCAACATTGTAAGCCAGTCATTCTTAGGATAGTTATTTCAATCCTGTCAATTATGTTCTAGATGCTTTTTCATTTCTTTCAGTGCACATATGCACTCATCTATGTTGATAGCATAACGAATAGTGGAAATGATGGGTCACAGGATAGACATATCCATTTTTGGCACACAGTACATGAGAATTTTCCATTTTACACTCTACAAGCAATGTATAAGAGCTGTATGTTAAGTCAGTATTTTTAATTTTAACTGCTCTGGAAAATATATCATCATGCTTTTAATGTGTAATTCCCTGATGAAATAAGGAAATCAAGCACACACACAAAAAAGTACTTTTGTGCCATATATGAAATATGATTATAATACAGACAATTATATATATGGATTTGAATCTTCTTCCTTACTATCTTTCTCATTTCAAATAAAAGATATGTGCCAACGATTGATTGTAACACTAATTTATGATAGCAAAATAATAATGTAGATATAATTAAAATCTAAAATTTCTTCAATCTACCTTTTCCCCATGATTGATAGAAGCTATCTGAGTTAAAGTATATTTGCCATGATTTTAGTTAACCATCAAACACCAAGAAATACTGTGTAATCTGTTTTCAGTATGCACCAGGATACGGTTGATTCTCCTATATTTCGGTTTATCACCAAGCAATTTGGGGGTGGGGTTTTCCTAGAAGATAGACAAGGATTACATTGGGAGAAAGGTGTGGCGGTCATGTGCTTATGTTAATTTCATGATTCAGATGTAGGGGTGGAGTCTAGCCTGTTAATCTGTGGATAGCCATTGAGTAGCCAATGAGGCCTCCGTATCAGCATGGCTTTCTCCTGAAACTTCTGGGAAATCTCATGATATTTCCCTCGTGGAGATGAGAAACTATTTCCCTAGTTGTTGGGAGTTAGTTTCAGGCAATGAAATACTGACAAAACAAGATGGCAACTTCCAAGGAGCTGGGGGAGCAAGAGGAGAAGCAACACGGCCTTACCCTGATGGAGCCAGACATCTGAAGCTGGAGAAGCCACGTGGAGACCCCTACCAGTGCAGAGTTGCTTCTACCACCACTGAATGCTGCAGATAGACCCTGAGACCTGGAAGTGAGGAGCCCTGGGGAGACCCCTGCTGGCACTGGGACTCTGCACCCTCTGGTCTGTGACTCCATGAGTCGGAAGGAGATATTATAGACTGGTATCATACATATGAGCTAATATTGGATTTATGACTTTGAACTGGACTGGATGGGGATGCTTTCTCAATGTTCCATTCCTTTTGTATATAAACCATTCCCCTATATCCATATGCATGTCTATGGATTTGTTTCGCTAGTCTACCCAGACTAATACAAAGGGGAAAACAAAAACGTGATGGAAGCCAGGCAAAACTCAGGGAAGACTCAAGAGTTAAAGGAAAAAGAGGCAAATATTGACATATGTACAATCTTTCAATAACCTATCAATGAATAGATAAATGGATAGGTACATAGGTTGAATGGATGAGGGCAGGAGAGTGTAAGTCTTCCTGGAAATTTATGTGTGAAAGAGAATATTTGTACAGGTTTGTTTATCATTACTACAAATATATCCCTAAATGTGGCAGACCAGTGGTGAGGAAGATTTATAAAAATTTCTTACACACAGTCAAACATATTCAAGGAAGGAATCTCTTGGCACAGGGCTAAAGATCATGATCTTGGGGGACACCAAGATTATGTAACCCAATTGTCACCAAAGACAATGTTCTATTTTCTACATAGATGAGAAGATATTGTGTTCTAAAATATTTGAGAAGCAATATAAAGGGTAGCAGTTGATCTTGATCCATCCACAGAAAAAGAGAGAGTGAAGAAATATGGGAGTAATCAGTCCAGTGGCTGAATGGGCCAACAAAATATGTCTTCAAGATCTAGATTCTACCCAACAACCACTACCAATTGCTTTTTTTTTAAACCAATTGCTTTTTTTAAGGGAACACAATAGAAGTTTCTCAATAGAGTAGAATAAAGAAAATGTAACAATGCTAAAAATCGCGTCTATTGCTTCCCTCCAGGTCAATAGGTAGACCTCCAAAGACAACTATAACAATTGTGAGGTATGCACACCTTAGAATAATCAAACATTTAAAATCAAAGGGTAGCATTTACCGAAAGGCAAAGCTCAGAAAGTTAGGAAAGAAGGAGGCATGAAAACAGTAATCATAGAGAGACGTGATGGTTCACTGAATGGGGTGCCCTGAATGAGTAAAACAACACTTAAATGAATTGTTTTAGGTAAAACTAGTCATCTACTCTTATTTTATAATTTTATTGGGGGCTCTTACAGCTACTACAACATTCAGTACATCATTTGTATCAAGCACATTTGCACATAAGCTGCCACATACATTTCCATACATTTTCCACTTGAGCCCTTGGTACAAGCTCCTCCTTACAAAAAAAAAGCTCCCCTTTCCCCTCCTCCCCCCTTTTTTAATGAATCATTTTATTGGGGGCCCATACAACTCCCATCACAATCCATACCAACATTAATTGTATGCAGGCCACATTTACACACCCATTGCCATCATCACTCTCAAAACATCCTCCCTCCCTCCAGGGCCCCAATATCAGCTCCCTATATTACCCTTCCTCCCCCCTTCCCTTTGAACCCTTAACAATTTTCAAATTGTTATTTTTTTCATACTGTACACTGTACAATGTGTCCCAACACTCGCTTCTCTGTTGTCCATTTCCCAGAGAGGAGGCTACATGTAGATCCCTGAAGTTGGTTCTCCCTTTCTATTCCTCCATCCCTCCATCCTCCTGGTATTACCACTCCTATTACTAGTCTTGATGGATTATCTTGATGTTTCCAACTTCACTGTACATCTCCTGGTCTAGCTGGATTTATGTGGTAGAATTGGGGTCATGATAGTGGGTGGGAGGCAGCATGGGAACTAGAGGAAGGTTGCATATTTCATTTTTACTACCCTGTATCATAACCGGCTCATCTTCTCCTTGTAACCTCTTGCAGAGGATGTCACCTCACCTATTGATGAGCTTTGGGTCCTCAATCTGTACCCCAACTATAGGGGCAGTCACCTCTCTACCAGGGGAATTTGCCTTGGAGGCCAGCAGTGAAGTCATTTACTCTTAAGCCTTGATTAAATGAAAAAGAGAAATTTGCTTTTGGTAAAATTTATTCAGAATTTTTAAAACACTTAAGCAGTACTGTGTTTTATTCAATTTTATAAAGGAATAACAATTAGATAGCTAACTTCTTATGCAAGCAACACTGAGTGAGTCAAGTCAGTTGACATACAACACATTTCAACATCTATGTTTTTATTGACTTAATGAGAAATAGCAATAGAGCCATCATTCAATTGTCAACTTCACTAATTTCTAAGCAAAGAAACAATAAATCTATCAATAACTTCATGGAGAAATGAGTTCATCATTGTCATTCAGGCAATTGAGACTGCAGAATAATCAAGCAGGTAGGAAAAGAGAGCACGTGCTTCTACCTAATTTATCCCTAATTCCTTTTCACTAATCCCTTAAATAACTCTTGCATTTACTTTTCCTAAGTATCCATGTGTTTCTTGCTTCTCAGTTCATAGTCAGGTAAATTCAACATGTTAGAATAAAATTGCAGTCTTAGATTATCCTCCTTAAATTCTGTGTCTCTCCTGTACTATATAATCTGAATCTTTTTTAGGTTTTCATAATGAATTGCAATTGCTCTAAACTGCCACATTATCAGAAAGGATCATAGAAAGGGAGAGGAACTTGCTCAGTCTTTTGTTGATGAGAAAGATATGACTTTACTATTTCTACAGGGGAGTGCATGCATTCAGAAGAAAGAGTGAAATATGCACACAGCATTTGATATGCATGACGCTTTAGGTGGGGGGGGGGCACATCCTGAAGAAGCTTGACTCAAAAACTGCAAATTTAGAAATGACTTATTTTTCAATAGATGTATAGAGCTACCAAGAAGCACTAGTGACATAGAGGTGAGCAGTTCCAATCCAACAGCTGCCCTGAGGGAGAAAGAGGAGGCTCTCTACTCCCATGAAGATTTAGTCTCAACACCCCTCTTCCCCCCCACAGGAGCACCTCTACTACATTTTGTAGGTTCACCATCAGTCAGAATTAATTCGATGGTAGGGAATTTAAGAGTGATAATGAATAAAAGGTGCTTGCTTTGGCAGCACATATACTAAAGTTGGAATGATAAAAGAAAAAGAAATGTTTTGCAGAGTTCCCAAATCTGAACTTCAGAAAATAAACTAAAGCATAGACTCTATATTTACAACTTTGCTGATTTATGAGTGAGTTGTATTTACCCTGTTTAGCTTTAAATTTCATAATAAAATATTTGATTTTAATTAATTGTGTTTAGCATTACTTTAGACATAAAAAATAAGCTGTTTAAGTAAAAAAAATTACCATAACTGTTCAGAAAAGGAAAAATCTAGGTTTTCTGTATATTTTTCTTTAATTACATGTTTTATGCTTCCATTTCATCTCCAATTTTTGACATTTTTTTACTTATCTCACACTGTTCCTCTACCCTTGTGTGACTTGGTCTTGTGGAGGTTACTTAAGTGTTACTATGATGGAGGCTGGAAATTAGACATCTGGGTTGGGCCACCCATGGCAAAAACATTTCAGCAGAGATTTCAGACTAGGAACAGACGAGGGAACAGGAATAGACTGTCCACCTACTTCTGAACTTTTACCTCCACTTCACCTGTCACAGATTTAAAGAATAAAAATACTCCCTTGGACTTATGGCTGAAACATAATGGTGTGAGAAGAAGCAGAGAACTTGTAACCCCAGGTTATAGAATTGATGGTTTTCAGACATTGTTTGAACTTCTAGTTTTGAGGTTGCCCAAAGAATGATGGTCTACAAGTACCAAATATTGACTATTTCAATGTCCCCCTCACTCTCTATGTCATGTATTAGTCTGGTAAGCATTGTTCTATCTTTGTGAATGAATTGCTATTGCACATTTTGCCATATGACCAACCTTAATTATTCTTGTAATCAGCATCAGGCTCTGAATAGCTTAATCCATACAAGACAACATTACATGTATTAAAGTGTGAAGTCAACTGATGCTTGTATAATTCCATTTTCTTTTTTTCTTTTTTTGGCATCACTGCCTCTGGTGGTAGTGATAATTCCATTTTCTAAACAGTGTTTGGAAATTTATACCATTGGCTAAATTAAGACAATATGAATAGAATTACTTTATGGGGATTATTGATTGTGTTCTCTATCATAAAATGAACTAGAATCATATGGAAATATAGATATGTGAGTTGATTTGTGGTTTGCATTTAACTCTAGCCCTAATCTGAGAAAAATTAATTCTGATTACATGACCCTACATGATAGTCCCATGAAAATATCACTAAACATATGTGCGCTATAGCAAACTGTGGTGTAGGAACCAGATGGTGCCTATCAACAAGAATAATATCTGTTGTCTTAAAGATTGTCTCAAAAAACAAACAAACATGTAAATGAGGTGTTATCTAAGTCCACATAATGGAAGCACAACAATCTGTGTGATACAAAGATTATAAAAAGTAAAGTACAAATTAGAAGGCAGTGGTATCATTTTATAAATTGTGAATGCCAACTTGGCAGAAGGCTATGGATAAAAATGGAAATGCAAAATCCATTTGAAAATTCCTCTTTGACCATACCCAAGGAATGTGAATAGCTTTGTGGTTAGAGAGCATTGTAAATGTGATTATAAAGGATTCAATTAGGTTAAAATTTAATCCATTGATTGGTCTTTATCCTTTTTAAAGTTCTTTCAGCTTTTAATATTTTCTGTATTTTTTGTTTTTTTCTAGTTATTCTTTTTTGGCTTATTTTTGTCTCCAGCTTTTCTGTTTGATTAGCTGTACACAAATTTTAAATAAGTCATGCTACACTACAGTATGTGGATTAATAATTACCAAGGAGCATGTCAAAGAAGAATGGGGTGGAGGCAGAGGGAGCTAATAACAAAGAGTAAGAAAAGAAAATATTTTGAAATTGTTTGTGGTTATGATTTTACATCTCTTCTCAATATGATTGAACAATTAAAATTTATAGTGTAATATGTGAAGTATATACCAACAAAATTATGTTTTAGAAAAATAAGGAATAATCAGAGTCACTATATCAAAAAGAATTGGTTGATGTTCAATAATTGGTCATGAACAAATTAAATAGAGAGAAGTTCAAACTTTAGGGAAGGCATTTTAAAAAATTATGAACATTGCAATTGATTGAAAATAATTTGGCATGTTTCAATAAATAACTACAATGCTGGAAGAATTCTGTAATCACTGCCAACATATTTAGGAAGTCAATGAAATGTTCAACTGACAGGGATCAATATTGGTTCCCATTCAAAATAATGAAATCTAATAGTATGCAAATATTATCAACAATATTGTTAACATTATAGGAAACTAAATTATAATTTACTTTAATTTTAAATTTACTGAAATAGTACCTAAACAGGGAACTTTCTGAAATCCAAACTGGATTCAGATGAAACAGAAGAGAGAGATGTAATTGCTGATGTCTAGTGAATCTTCCCTGACTTGTGCATCAGTTTGTACTACGTGGTAGACTTTGTGTTACTGTGATGCTGAAAGCTATGTAACTGGTACTTCAAATTTCATCAGTCAGCCAAGTGAGTAAGTTTCAGCAGAACTTCCAGACTAAGAACAGATGACAAGAAAAGTATAGGTTGTCAACTTCAGAGGAATTAACCACTGGGAACACTATGGATAGCATGGGAACATGGTTAGACACTGAAAACCTAATGAACAGAAGCCATACAGTGTCAGCAATCGCTTCAGAAGATGAATCCCTCAATTCAGAAGGCACTCAAAAGATGATGAGGAAGAGTTACTTTCTCAAATGGTGATGCAGTTAGAGTAAAGCCTGTGGTCAAAGAGAGTGGTCAACCTGGGGGCCTTCATTTGCTAATGGGGCATGATTAAAAAGGAGAACAAATCACGGCCAACATGAATTAATAAATGGAACTTGAATGTGCTGGTGTTGCAGTTCAGTGTCATTCGGTCCATCCCCAATCCATACTATCCTGTGCACAGCTAAACAGAGCACTGAGTGGTGCTGCTCCCCCTAACAGCTCTTCCAAGGCCTCAGTCAACGTGGCAGCCACAGGTTCAATCTTTCTCTTCAAGGTCTTCCTTTCTTTTGCTCCCTTGCCCCCCACCCCAACTTTATCAAGCTTAATGACCCTCTCCAAAGACTGGTCTCTCCTGACATTATGTCCAATGTACATAAGATGAAATCTTGCCATCTTTGCCTAGTCTAGGGGAACATGCTGAACATACTTTTTCCAAGAGATGTGTGTCCTTTTAGCACTTGAGATAGTTAAGGTTTATTGTGCCAACCTGGCCAAGAAACACACGTGGGATTAATTGAAGGGCAGAGAGATAAATGGGTCTGTGACCCCTGCCGTTCTATTCTCGGGTCTCTTGCTCTCTGATTGTCTGACCAAGTTGCTGCTGCTTTAGCCAGCCTCCTGTTCAGCTGGCAAGCTCACTATTTGCAAAGCATCCCTGAGGACAGGCCACATGCTCGTGGACCTACTCTGATGCAGCCCTGGGTAGTGGGAGGCCCTTACCAGGCAGCACCGAGATCCTCATACGCTACTGATTCCTCTTTCTTCCTGCAGTTGGCATCAATGTGAGTGTTTTGTGAGCTTGAGGAGGACTTTGTAGCTCAGTATAAGATATATGGGCTAATATTTGACGTACAAGCTTGGACAGCACTGGATTGGGATGCTTGCTGAATGCACACTTACACTATATATAAAACTCAAAATATATGAAATGTATGTCTTTGATTCTCTAGTTTAACCCAGACTAACACATTATGGTACCTTGGTAATGGCGTACATATTAAACCAATCGTAAGATAGAGAGTAGATGTTTGTTTGACCTCTCCCTGATGGTAGTTTTGCTTCTTTGTCTAGTCAAAGGTCAGATAAAGCCATCCTGTTCACTTGGTTGTTTTCTGGGAAAAATATGGGAAGTACGGAAATAGCTTGTAAGCTCCTTTGCTTTTATTCATTAAAATCGGATCATTAAATGGTTTTAAGCCATGCCTGCAAAGAAAGCTTTGAAAAGATATGCTCTACCCCATGCTTTGGAATACTCAGGAATGAAAGCCTTTGTCAGAAGCTGGGGGAAAAATCTGCAATTATGAAGAAAACTTCTCTCTAGGACTGAACATCAAAGGGAGCCTGAGAACAGACTGAAATCCTTACTAGGTGACCACCTGTATCTACTTATTTATTGGTAGTGGGAGAAATGCACCAATAAAGAGACAGGTTAAGTTTGACCACTGAGAGCAGCTGTGGATCTGGATCACAAACAGGAGAGTGGGTTGCCTGGTCTAAAGTTCATGAACTAGCAAGAGGGGGCTAGGCTTGTTGAATGTTTTTGAGAACCCATGGTCTAAAGGCAGGGGGACCAAGGGGCACCCTAGAGAGGCTAAGTAAAGCAGCCCAGATAGAGTTGATCAGGACCCTACCAGAGGAGGAGATTTTTGAGCCTGTGAACTGGTATACATTTTGGCTGCCTTTACGGATGGTCTGTCCTGATATGACTTTGCTTATGGATGTGGACTTCACAAGGTTCCAACTGGAGTTAAGATTTTTCATGTTGAATACTATGATTCTCTGCTCAGAGAACTGGGTTGAGGGGAGTGTGCAGTATAGAAATTGGGTACCCAAAACTGGAGGGATAAAAGCATGAGAGTTGGCAAGCATTCATAAATGAGGGAATACACTCATAGGAATCTAGGATTAAGGTATAGTGGTTACATAACTGTAATTGTTAGACTAAAGAATTGTACACAGGTGCCAAGTTGGCAATGGGGGAAATACTTAAGGTTTATTGTACCAACCAGGCAGGGAAGCACATGTGAGTTTAATTGAAGGGTGGAGAGAAAAATGCTTCAGTGAGTGTAGCCTTTCCAGTTCTCAGGTCTTGTGCTCTTTGATGGTTTAGCCAGTGTGCAGTTGCTTAGCCAGTTCCCTGCTTCCGCTTGCAAGGCTCACTTTCTGCCAGACGTTCCTGAGGAGAAGCCACATAGACCTATGCTGATGCAGCCCTGGGTGCTGGAGCAGCCTCATGGAGATCCCTGCCACCACTGAGGTGCTGACATGCTCACCGATTCAGCTTTCCTCATGAAGTCAGCACTACTGAGTGTGTTTTATGAGATGGAGGAGGACTTTGTAGATTGGTGTCAGAAATATGGGCTCATTTTGGACCTGTGGGCTTGGGCAGCACTGGGTTGGGATGCTTTCTCAATGTACACTTACCCTTTCTATAAAATCTCTCTTATATACATATGAGTTTCTGTGGATTTGTTTCTCTAGCTTACACAGACTGACACAGCATTAATGGTACTTTCAATATTCTCCTCCAGGACCACAGTTCAAATGCATTAATTCTTCAGTCTTCCTTATTCAGAGTCCAAGGTGGCCATCATAACTCATATGAGGTGCACCATAATCCTCCTTATTTTAATATTCTTGCTTCTCAATAATCTAATGTGGGCTTGTGCAGCAGATTTACCCACTGCAATATATCGATATTTTGATCACTTGACTGTTACTTCCATGAGCATTGACTGAAGACACAAGCAAAACACATTTCTTGACAATTTCAAAGTTTTCTCCATTTATCATGATGTTATCTGTTGGCCCAACAGTGAGGATTTTTATCATTTTGACACTGAAATGTAATCCATGTGATGGCTGCAATCCATGATATTCATCAGCAATTCCACACAGCAAGCAAGATTGTATAACCTGTTAATAAACCTTCTTCCAAATCCTGATGTCATATAATCCACTTACTTTGATAATTTGTTCAGCAAAGAAATTGGACAAGTACTAGACAGAGGATGCATCTCTGTTACTCTCCTGTCCTGATTTTAAAGTATGCAGAATTCCTTTGTTATTTTACACAATTTCCTCTTCAGGCACATAAAAATTTCCATGAGTAGAATGAAGTGTTCTGGAATTTCTATTCTTCCCAAGGTTATTCACAGTTGGTTGTGATCACACATTAGAATTTCTTTAAAAAGTTAATTAAACACAAACGTCTATCGTTTGAGCCAAGATCCATCTAAAATCAGAATTGATATTCCATGTTCAAAGTCCTCTTTGAATCTGAGTTGAACTTCTGCAGATACCTATAAATAGACTGTTGCAACCGCTTTTTTAGTAGACCCCTCTTTTTAAACCCCCCCCCCAAAGCAAATTAAGACAAGTATCTTACTGAGAGAACTTAGAGGCTGCCAATCACTGGTCACAGAAATAATTTTGAACATATTTCATTTGGAATAAGCCTGTGCATGTGTAGATTAAAACTTCACTAACAATTGTTAAGTTTTCACTTACTCTCACATTACCCCATTTACTCTTTTTGCAACTGGTTGATTTTTTTACCACAGCACTTCTTCTCTATTTGATATCACGGTTATCTGTAACAGTCACATCACACTCTTTAAATAACCTATCTGTAGTAACAACTTTAATAATAGGGAACAAGATGTAGCCAGAAGCTAGCATAAGGCACATTTTAGAAAGAAAACTTTGGATTCTCAAAATTTCTAGAGAACCTGCCTACCCTCCTATGAAACAATATTTATTTTCATCAACAAGAAAACCTTTCATTCAGACATTGTTCTACAATATGTTTAGATCAAATCTTCTATATGTCACACTTTCAACTCACTTCTATTGTCATAAATTTATCTTGAACTCTTCCAGTACTATTGCAGCTTCTCCTTCTGATGCCATTACAGACTTACCCCATATTGGGAGGGTGCTGGCATTGTGTAGTGAGTAGGGCATTAGGTTGCAGACTTCAAGATCAAAAAATTCCAGCGGATCTGGGAAGGTAAGATGAGACTTTCTACCCACTTATTGCCTTGTAATGTTAGAAAGTAGGAGGGGGCGGGAAGATTCTCTTCTGCAGGGTTTCAGTCAGTCAACAGTGCCTCAATGGCAGTGAGTAGGCCAGTTTTTGAGGTTCTTAGTGTCCAAGGACCACTGTGTCTAAAAGATGTATTCTTCTGGCTATCCTTGATGAGGATGTCCTTACTAAGTAGCTGTACTTTGTGTTTATAAGTCACTGAACCCAAGGGAATTTTGACACTTGTATACTAAAGGACTAGATTTTCCCAGATAAACCTGGAAAAGATTAGTTGGTAGGTGAAACGCTAATCAGTTTCATTAAAGGTAAGCTATCAGGTGGGAGTTGTCGTAGTAACATAAGCTGGTGCCAATTTGGAATTTGAGAGGATTGCAAGTGAAGGAGTGGAGACTAGTCTGTCAATCATTGCACAGCCAATGAAGTCTCTGTGTTGGCAAGGTCTTCCACTGAGGAGTCCAGGAACTCTTGTATTCCTCCCTGGAGTTAGGAGTAGTTCTCTCTCTCTCTTTTCCTCTCACTGCTCACTTCCTGAGAGTTGTTCTACTGATAAGACACATCGCACTTCACTGATAAACCCCAAGCCCTAGAAACTAGAGGTCATGTGGAGACTCTTGTCTGCACTGAGAGGCTTCTACCACCAATGGATCCATAAGACTCTGCATCCACTGGCCTGTTGTTCTTCCTGCATTCTGCTTCATTGCATGTATTTTGTGAGTCTGAAGAGGACTTTATAGATTGATGTCAGACATATGGGCTAATAATAGATTTATAGATTTGATCTGGCCTTGCCTGGGATATTTTCTCAATATTCAGCTGCTCTTATACCTACATCTCTTTATTATACACATATGAGTGTCAATGAATTTGTTTCTCTAGTCTACCAAGAATAACACAGGGGTGCTTTTATAATCTGAGTAAAGGTTAGACTTAGCAGGAATAAAGAATAAGGACTGAAAGACCAAATTGCTTTTGGGTAAGGTAATTCCACATTTTGCATGGATTTCACATGTTTCATGCTCAAAATTTTATATAACTTTCATTTAGAATTATAAGTTGGTCAATAAATAAATAAAACCAAATGCATTTTATATTTTAATTACACTCTTGAAAGAATATATATTTAAGATATGGTTTATCATGTACTGTCTTAGAGAAAGTACAATCAGAATGTTTGTGGAAAGTGAGACTGGGGGCACTTTGTCTCATGTATGTACTCTCATGGTATCGGGGGGACCAGTGCCTGGAAAAGGCGAGCATGCCTGGTAAAACAGAGACTTTTAGAAAAAGAGGAACATCTACAAGGAGATGGATTGATACAAGGTTCAAACATGGTCTCCAATGTAAAAAAAAATCAGGGATAAATTAATCCCAGGAAGTTGTTTTGTTCAATTTTACCAAAGGTTATTGTGAGACATTCAGTTTTATATCAATTAACAACAAAACAACAAAGTTAAATGAGAAAATGCAAGCATGGTTATTAAAAGAAAATATTATGACTTGTTATAGCTGTGGTACAGGGGGTCATATGTTGGGCTGCTAACGATAAGGTTAGCTATTCAAACACAAGGGAAACAATTAGCATTTCTATTCTCATTAATATTTAGAGTCTCATAAACTCAATCGAGTAAGTGGGTAAAAGTTAGACTGAGCAGGAATAAAGCACAGAACTAACACAAGGACTGAAAAAGGACCACTCCTAAAGAGATACAACAAATATGAATCTAATTAATGTCCATGGGTCTGATTTTTTTTACTTTTAATTTAAAGGGGCTCTGACAATTGTTTAAACAATCCATAGAACAATTATATCAAAAATAATTGTACAAATGCTACCACCAATCGTGGTACATATGCTATCAGTTTCAATAAATTTGTTTTCATCATGAACCCCTTGACATCAATTCCCCTTTATCAATTTCCATCCCCACCATACCTCACAGGAAACCTTATTATGTAATTATTACTATTTGTCATCTAGAACACCATCCAATGTATCCATTCACTTGCAAGTCTGTTATACATCCCCTCAATTGGGGTCATACAGTCATCATTGCTAATAGCAACCTCTTCTCACCCTCCCTCCTCCCCCTTCCTTTTTTTCATATTCTCAGGGAATCATTCCTCCCACCATTGTTTCTGTCGGGTTATCTATTTTTTTCATGCATCAAGTGCCCTTAATCATACAAATAGACATATTCATGTCTAACAATTTTAAAGAAGTTCAGCAGAGATAATAATAAGGGGAAGAAATATTAAAGAACTAGAGGATAGTTAGGTGTTCCATCAGTACTATAACACTTCCAAAATCTATCATCCCTTCCATCGGGCATTCCTTGAGACACTATCCAATTTTTTTTGGGGGGGGGCATCACTGTCCCCTGGTGGTGAGAGTAGGAAGCCCAGCCTTGCTGCTGGATTTGAACCACCAACCCAGTGGGCCGCAGTCCCGTGCACAACAATTATGCCACTGGGGCTCAGCCCTATCCAATTATTTTATAGGTAGGTTTGGTATCTCTACTTTCTTCACATCCTTCACATCACTTTGGTTGGTTGTTTTTGATACCTATTACCATCAATACCTCATGATCATACAAGTTGGTGTGCTTCTTCCCTAAGGGCTTTGTTGCCTCATCACTTACATGACTGTTTTACTTCAAGCTTTCAAGACCCCAGGTGTTGTGCTATATCTTTGTAATAGCCAGATACCTTCAGATTTTTTGTCACCACAATTGCTAATACACACTTTTTCTTTTCAGCGATCGCCTTGGGAAGATTAGTACCATACATTGCCACATGATTAGAATAAATCATCCTTGTACTGAGACAAGATTTAAGTAGGAGGGCAAAGTCCATCTGTCCATGTATGTATATGCACAAACACACATAAAAACAAAGACAAGTACTCCTATCTTTATATATTTACTTATATGCATAGCTATAGATATACACATATCTATAGATTAGTAATTTCTTCTTCATTTTCTTTTTCTTTCCTCCTACCCATCTATCATGTTTACCCATCATTCTCCTCTCAGCAATTTCTTTCAGATACATTTCAATTGATCAGACATCAGGAATTCTGCACCCTCCTCACCATTAATTTTAGAACTCTTTTTAGTTCCCTTTCCCTGTAGGCTCACCACTCACCTCAGCCAGCTTCTCACCATCCCCAACTGTCAGTCCAGTTGGTGTCTCTTGGGGACTGGAGGATCCTGAGGTGAAGCCATGTGCAACCAAATCTCTGGAGCCAGAGATGTCTCGTGGAGACTCTTACCAGTGCTGAGTTGCTTAGGTAGGATTGACATCATTATAGTGTTGTGCCTGTAAATAACAATAGTTTTAATTTTGTTTCCCTGGATGAATACATTTAATAACTTTCCCTTGACTCATGTCATTACGCAGAACCTCCAATGTTGAATAACAGAAGGGACAAAAGGAAGCCTTGTCTGGTCCTCTTTTTCAATGGAAATGTTTTCATCTTTTTTCCATTAATTGTAATGCTGGCTGTTGGTTTTTCACATAAATCTGGTATTATATTGAGGTAATTTCCTTCCAAACCTATCTTCGTAAACCTTAATTAGGAATGGGATTAAATGTTGTCAAATGATTTTTCTGCATTTATTGATATTGTCCTGTGCTTCTTGTCCTTTTTTCTTTTTTAAAAGTCATTTTATTGGGGGATCTGACAATCATGAGTGTCAGGTTGGATTCTGATTTGTTGCTTGAGCTCCAATGGAAAATTTTCTTGATATTTCCCATCAAAGTCCAATTATGTAGAGCACTGATCAGGTGTAGTACAGACATTCTACTTTAGTTGCTAGAAAAGGAAGTCTGAGTGACCTCTATATACTCAAGCCTCTCTTGTGTCCCAGCATATGATCTATTTTTAAATTTGTGTCAGCTTCACTTGAAAATAATATATGGGTAGAAAGCTATGAATATGTATATCAATTCATGTATTTAATTGTAGAATTTAGATCTGTAACCTGTTGTTGAGCTTCATTCCCATTGATCTGTCTATCACAGAGTGTGCTATATTGAAATCTCCTACTATAATCATTCAACCGTGATTTCTTGTTTCATCTTTAGAATGATTTGATTGATGAAATTTGTAGGTATCTCATTGGGTGTTTATATGTTTTTATACTTACTGTCTTTTGGGCCACTGATCACTTAAGCACTACATCGTGCCCATACTTATCTCTAGGTTTGGCCCACACCTTGAGATGAATTTTTCAAGAGATTATAATTGTAGCTCCTGCTTCTTAAAAGTTTCCTTTTGCTGAGCCACGGTGGCGTAGTGATTGTGCGTGGGACTGTGGCCCACTGGGATGGAGGTTCAATTCCTGCTCACAGGAGCAAAGGCTGGCCCTCCTACTCCCACCACCAGGGCAGTGATGCCTAAAAACAAACAAACAAACAAACAAACAAAAAGGGCCAAAAAATGTTTCCTTTAGTGCTGAGTGATTTTTCTTAAGGTTTTCTTTCCATATTCAGTTTTCTAGCCATTGTCTTTACTGGGTGAATTCAGAATTTTGACAGTCCATGTTATTGGATCTATCTGTGGATTCTTTGCTGTCATCTCCTACAGTCTTTGTTAATTATTTTCCTACCTTCCTGCCTGGCAGTGTGCTGTGTTTGTGTGACTGGATTCAATCTTTCCTTTTTTTTACGCTTGCACAAATGGCATCTTTGACATTGGTTTCAGTGAATTGACTGCTAGATAGTGTTACACTATGTGGTGGCCTCAAGTTTGTGCTCTGCAGATGTTGCACTTCTGTCCAAATTGAGTTGGAAATGAGTTTTTGTAGTTCTTGTTTTTTTTTTTTTTAAGTGTACTGTGTAAATGTTTCCTTGTTTGGGAAAACTCTTACCACTGTATTTATATTGATGGGCAGTTTGGCTGGACAGAAGACTCTTGCGATTATTCTACTCCAACTTTAGGAAGATGCTTCTCTATTTTCTTCTTTTCTGCGTGGTTTCTGATAATTGTTCTGACCATATTCTTTTCTGAGTATCCTTAAAAGGCACTGCCTTTTTTTCCCCTCAATCTGCTCTTATGAGTTTCTTCTTTTCCTCAAAGTTGAAAAATCTGCCTTTGTATATTCTTCTTGGGGGTTAGTCAAATTGTTCTCTTCTTGTTATCTGAATGATTGATTCTCTTTCTTTAGCTTGGGAAAGTGTTGTTCCAGGAATTGCCCTGCTATTTTGCCTGTAGATTTCTTCATTATGTCTTATTCTGGTATCCCAATTATTCAAATACCGCTCCTCTTCATCACAATGAGCATCACTCATTGTTTTTAACTTTTCTTCAACTTCCTGTTTGTCTTATTCGATTGCCTGTCATGCTTGTTAAATTCTGCTTGGCTGTCTTCAAGACTACTGATACACATATGTGCTTCTCTCCGCCTGTTGATGAGGTCTCTTCATTATTCTTTTTTTCTATTGCATTTCCCCTTTACTCTTGTATGTCACTTTTATATGTGGAGTTTATCTCTCAATTTTCTCAGCCCTTTTCTCTATTAATTTCCTCATGGCCTCTGTCACCCTAAGCAACATTCCGAAGATTTCATACTATAGCAGATCAAAGTTGGCTTCTTCTATGTAAGTCGCTAAGTTCAGGTCCAAAATACAAGTTTTGTATTTTGTTTCTCTTGCTTTCTTATTGTGGTTGTTCATGTGGATTCTTGTCTGAGTAACATTTTGGTGTTATCCTCCCAGGAGTCAAGGAGCCTTGTGTTTTCGCTTTGGAGACAAGTAAGAATGATTCTATGGCCTGCCTGGGGCCCACTGTGCTACAGGGAAAGGCTGCTTCTCTATCTCACTGGAGTTTTACTCCTGCCCTAGACAGCCAGAATTTGGAAGAAAGCACAAGTGGCCCTCTTAAGCAGTGTGGGAGATGGGGTGCGTGGTTGTGGGCAGATAGGATGGTGCTGGGTCAACACATCACACAGGTAAAACACGGCACGGTTCATTGTGGAACAGCCATGCTATTGTCCTTTGGGGTGCAAGAAGGTGTGAAAATCTGCCACTGCCATGGGTGCCAGGAGGTGGCTGTGAGGTGGGGTGTCTCAGGGGGCAGTGGTAAGATGCAGACTGCTGGGAGGCAGCTAAAAAAACTACCACTGCCATTGGGTGGGTGCTACTGTAAAGCGTCTGCAGGGTAGGGGGTAGGACACAGGAGGTGGAGGCTGCAGGATGGGAGGTGCTGAGAGGCAGTGGGGAAAAGCCCATGGAGAAGTGCCACTGCCATGGGTGCTGGAGGCTGAGGTGGCCCAGGCACCAGCCCACATATCAGCAAGACATATCAGGGTGGAAGGCAGGCAATCGCCACCCCACAGAAGGACGGCCTATGCACCGAAGAGAGTCCTGCAAGGTCTAATTGCATGCCCTACAGCTTCTCAAGCACCCAAACCAACAATTACTGCTGAGCTCCCCACCTGGGTGCTCCTGCCTCAGAGACTTCTTCCTGGAAATCTTTTTACATTTCTTTTTTTGAGAAAACAAAACATTATCTAATGAAGAAAGACAAGAGTATACTCATAGAAAATATAGTTACATGGATGCAATATATAAAATATGCACATATGATTCAGTATACTTATGATATTATTTTTGCATGTCCTTTGGAAGGTATAGTTCACATAGTGCATCTCTATATGATCTTATATAGTGTGTGACTTATGTAAACTTAACATGAATAGCTACAATAATGTGAAATTACTTGGTATGACATGGTATTCATAGTTTTTCTGAGAACCATCAAATAACTAGGAGTGAGCATGTACATAAGGTGAACAAGACTGCAATTGGGGAATTTTTCAGTTTAACCAATCCTTTGAATTTAAGAAAAGAATCTCAAGAGCAGGAATAGAAAAAGCAATCCCTTGACCAGCAGAAAAAGCAGCCATGCTTTCCCAAGATCCATTTGTAGCTATATGAGGGTGGGAGACTTCAGAAATAAGAAGCTATGGTAATAACAGAAAGAAATAGTTCCTGGCCTTCTGACTTACAGGTGAATATGGCTCACTGTCCATGGCCAAGAATTTGGTTTGCAAACTGGGATGAAGCAGTTTTAAATAATCAGTTGAGAAAATAATTGGCAAAGACAGATTATAAGAGGAAGAATGTGACATTAGCATTAAAGGAAGTCTTATTAGCAACTTGTGATATGCAGAGATCACACAATTTTGCTTATAATAGTGAAGAGAACTTGAAGCAGTAAAGATTAAAGATCAAGGAATGAAGTCATTTATATGGTTTACCACTTTATTTAAAGATGTTTAAAATACTCACCAATAGCATATAGTATGCTACAAGGAGAAAATACTGATGTTGTCAAGCACTTGATTTTTCCTAGTAGCATAATCGATGTACATGGAAGCAGCAATAAAGGAATCAGAGGGCACATAGCATTGGACAATTCTACTGTACAAGTCATTTTAAAAGCATCACAAGGCAAGGGTGTCACTGTGGAGACCAAGATGCACTTGACACAAGCCATAGTACTTTCAATCGCCATTATGCAAATGCAAATTGGTTATTGAATAAAGAAAAGCTAAGAAAAACTGATGCATTTGAATTATGATCCTAATAATGAATACTGAAAGTTCTATGGACTTCCAAAAGAACAAACAAATTTGTTTTGGAAGAATAAATTGCAGCTGCAATTTGCAAGAGTTCACCCCATGTACTTTGGACAATGTTGTAAGAAGAAAATAATCCCTGGAGAAGAACATCATTCTTGTTAAACTAGAGGGGCAGCAAAAGCGAGAAGAGTCCTCCCCGAGATGGACTGACCGGGGCTGGAAGAATGAGCTCCATCATGAATAACCATTGTGGAAGTGGAGCAGGGATGGGCAATGTTTTGCTCTGCTCTCCACGGAGTCTCTCTGACTCAGAACTGTCTCAATGGTACCTAACAACAACAATAAAAAAATTGCATACCTTCCACCTAGGATCTATTTACATTCTTAAACTGCACTTGACCCAACCACGATACCTACAATACATGCTCACACAGGTAAATATGCAATAGCTGGAGAGCGAATAAGAAATTCTAGAGGAGAGTTGATGCACTTAAATTACAGTATTGGAGAACAATATTGACTTCCATGTGGAAAGCCAGAAAAACCAACAAATATGTTTCACAGGAAGTGCAGGAGCATTACTCCCTGTTGATTAGGGTGGTGAGATTTTAAGTGATGTTGTGTATCCATTTTATCAGAAAAACATCAGTCTTTAGAAAAAGATTTCCTGTTGATAAAGTATGAATATTTCAATATTTCATTGTAATGGATTAATATTGTGGCTGACAAAATTGATTCCAAGATAGAAGCAATTATGAGGATGGTACAAGGCAGGGGATGTTTCCTTTTTTATATAAATGAAATCACTCTGAGTACAAATTGGTTAGCACTTAAAAACAATAAAATACAGATGTGAATGGATGGACAAGGGAATGTTAAATTTTGCTATCTAATAAATGTTTTGCTGCAATAGAGACAAGTTGTAAAAAAACAATTTTAATCAATAATTTACCTTAAAAATAAAACTGCTTTTATTATTATAGCTTCCAGAACTTAATTATTAAGTTTATTGACTCTCCTCAGAATTTTAGTTTTGTTTGATTTCCATTATGCCTCTCTCAAAAGAGAAGGTCATAAAACATTTTGATAGACTTATAAAACATGGTAGAAGCTTATGTGAGTTTATATGTGTCTGTGTGTATTTTATATTGGTATCCCTAGCATTTATTCCAAGGTTAAAATAAAGTTTAAAAAAAGCAATGAATAGAAAAAATATATTCCTACTTTTTTTTAATAGAGGAGAAGGAACTTTATTGGGGCATGGAAGAAAAATGTTTTTATAAAAGAAGCAATCTAAAGAAAACAGAAATCTCTAAGAATTCTCTGACATAGTCTATAAATCTTTGCAGTTCTTTTTTTTCTATCTTAAGAAAAAAAAGAGGAAAACCTATAAAAATAGTAGTGTTATGTGAAAGACAATGTAAGAAAGAAACTTTAATTTTTTTGGACTCTTGGAAAATACTTTCAGAGATTTCTAGTTACTGTGTATGCTCCAATATAAACCAATGTGAATATCAGCCAAGGTGCTTAATTTTGCCCCCCAAACTGGATTAAAAATATGCTGAAAGCTGCGTGGAACTACACTGGAGGGATAGTGTGGGGATTATGCCAGATCTGTCTCTAGCACACTGAGGCAAAGCACTAAGGATACGCTGCAGAGCAGCACGGGAACAGAGCAATGATGTCCCCAGGTTATACCATAAATAAACTTTGGGGTCAGGGAATGGCAGCTACCAGACTTGGCCAGAAAACACTCCTAAAGGTCAATAAACAGACTTTGAACTATTTACAAAATTTTTTTTTGTCATTGGTCTTTTGTTGTTGTTTTCTTTTCTTTTGTTTCTTTGCTTTGTTCTGCCTTGGTGTGTGTGTGTGTGTGTGTGTGTGTGTGTGTGTGTGTGTGTGTGTGTGTTTGTGTGTGTGCATAGTATTATCTCTGAAGGTCTATATAGATAAGACAGGCAGGGAAAACAAGCTGGAGGAGAAAACACACAGTTCCATGGGTCATGGGAGAAGGGGAGATGGAGATAGGAGGTGGATGTTAACAAACCCACGAACAAGGGAACAACAAGGGATTCAAAAATCAATGGTGCAGAGAGTACTGGAGCCTTGTTAGGGCTTGACCAAGGTCAATGTAACTGAGAAAAATCACTGAAACCCAAATGAAGTCTTAACATGTTCATGGGAGAAGAGGAAAGTAAAAGGATATAGAGGAAAGAACTAGGAGGCTAGAGGTCTAAGTACAGGCATGTATATATGCAAATAGGATGATGGGGGAAATGGATGTATGTGCATATATTCATAGGTTTAGTATTAAGGTAGCAGACACACATTGGGCCACTAAAGTACTACCTCAATGCAAGTATACTTTGTTGTATTAAACTGTCATTCCATGATGCTTACTTTTCTAGCATGATCAATGAAGGTAAATCAGGTGCATAAGCAAATGTGAAGAAGCTGATGGTGCCCAGCTATCAAAATATAAAGAGTCTGGAGTCTTAAAGGCTTGAATAAATAAGTGGTCATACAACTAAGAAGGAAAAGAGCCCACACGGAAGAAGCACTTCAGCCTGTGTGATAACGAGGTGTTGATAGGATGAGGTATCAGGCATCACAGAAAAAATAATAATATCATTGTAAATGAGGGGGAGTGGGAAGTGGAGACTAAAGCCAATCTGTAGACAACTGGAAATCCCCTTATAGAAGAGTGATGGGGAATGGACGATTCATTCAGAATACAGTAAAGCACCAATGAAACATACAACTTCTCTAGTCCTTTAATGCTCCTCCCCTTCTATCCCTCCACCCCCGCCACATTATCATGATCCCAGTTCTACCTTAAAATGCAGCTAGACCAGAGGGTCTGCACTGGTACAAGTGAGAGTTGTAAACAGGGAATCCAGGACAGATAAACCCCTCAGGTCCAATAATGAGAGTAGAGATACTAAGAGGATAAAGGGAAAGTAGGGGAGAAAGAGGGAATGGATTACAATAACCCCCTTCCTGAGTCATGAACAACAGAAAAATTGGACAGGGTAAGACATGAAAAAATAATAGTTATTTATAAATTATCAAGGGTTTTTGAGGGAGGGGGTGGGGAGGGAAAAGATGAGGACCTGATATGAAGGGTCCAAGTAGAAAGAAAATGTTTTGAAATTTATGTCAACAAATGTACAAAGGTCCATGACACCATGAACATATGTATAAATTGTGATAAGAGTTGTATGAGCCCCAGTCAAATGATTTTATAATGTGCTGAAAAACTCAACTTACAAATGAATAAATGTTGTGTTTCAAATTTACTGCTATAGAAAAAATACCATATAACATATGTCATGTAACATACATTCAAGAAAAATTGGCTTCACTTCAAGGCATGGTCTCAAATGGTTGTGCCAAAATGGCAGGATAGATCCTCTGACTTCCTTTATCATCTCTAGTAGAGCGTCATTAAAAAGGAAATAAAACTCATGGACATTGATATCCCAGACATTAGTGAGCTGAAACTGGCCATTTTGAATCACAAAATCATATGATTTACTAAATTGGGAAAGACACAATCTAGAGGAAAGGTTTTGCATTCTTTGTCAAAGAAGACATTTCAAGTTCTAATCTGAAGTACAAAGCTGTCTGTGACAGTAATATATCAAGTGATGGGACTCAGTCTGTTTGCACTGGTTCAACAAACTCAGTACCTAAGTTTTTTGTTTATTTCAGGGAACTGCTATGTAAAGGACCCTTGTAACCAGTACTTTCTCTAAGGTGGAAAGCTCAGTAGCTCACAAATGTTCAAATAACACATTTGCTTTCCTTACTCTTAACATTCATGTGTACAACAGAATATGGCATACCTATATTACTGTTCATCTCATATGCATAGAAAATTAGATGGAATTGTGGTAACATTATTTAGCTATTTATTTCATTAAACTGTCAATCTTGTATTTTCCCTCAAGAACATGAGAGTGCGATGTGTTGGTGCCATATAAATTGTGACTGAAAGCAGAGAATATAAGACAAGATGATGTGTTAGGCTGGGTTGACTAGAGAAACAAATCCACCAACAATCAAGAAAGAGCTTTATATCAAAAAGTAATTCTGTATCAAGAAAACATCCCAGACCTTTCCAGCTCCAATCCATTAAGTCCAATACTAGTCCATATGCCCCTCTTGAGACACACACAGTCACATGCAATGACGCAGAATGTGAAATAGCACAAACACAAGGACGGTTCATGAAGGGAACTCTGTTTGTTCTATTGTGCTTAGGATCACTCTTTGTTGGAAACAAATTGATAGCATCTAATTATAATAACAACAGATCAAAGTGTGCAATAATGTCTAGGAAATGGATATATTGCCACCAGAGTTATGTACACATAGATGGAAACTATATCAAGAGATATTATCTGGCTATTTTTATCATTTTCTTTAATAATAACTTCTATAATATTATGGGAATACTTTTTTAAAGAGATGCAATCTATAATCTTAAATGATATCCTATAGATTCCATCAATTTAGTCCCTTACAATATTTAGCATCATTTTTATTTACTCTATAGCTTATTACTTTTATTTTCAATATTTATAGATAGATAGCAACAGAAGATGATTACCATATTTTTCGTACCATAAGATGCACCTGACCATAAGATGCATCCAGTTTTGAGAGCAGGAATACAAGAAAAATATATTCAGAACCAAATAGTACCAGTTTACTAAAATACTTTTTAAGATAAGGGAAAATATGGTAATATTTGACCGTGTAAACTCAAAAGTGGTGCTAAAAATCATCATCACCTTAATTAACAATTCAGGGGAGGCATGTGCTTTGCTGATCACGTGCCCTGACTGCTGATCAAGGGACTTAACTGACATTGTGTCTCCAGGAGGTGGGACTTCCCTGAACACACAGCAATCCACAGCATGCAAACAGCAATGGACAGTAAGCATGCACATGGGACCATAAACAAATGTTCTGGGGTACCATACCATCAGACCGTAAGGCACAACCTCATTTGCTCCCGCTCTCACTTTGAGGGAAAAACATTATGTCTTATGGTCTGACAAGATAAAAGTATCAGAAAAAATAATTTTTAAAAAAATAAGAAAGTAACAGATAACTATAAAAATAAGATGAAAAAGTGTAGATGTGCAGATAAGAGACTAAAGTCAAGGTTTTTCACAAAATTTTTCAGAATTATGCATTGAAAACAAGAATATAATAGTTCTGCTTTAGAAGGGACAATTCAGTCTTAATTCTAAAAGAAATATTCACTGGCAAACATATATTTTTTCATAATTAGAAAGGTCATATAAATTTAATTAAATAAAAGCATCAGAAAAAGAAAGGATCAAAGGATTATTGAAAGACTATACGGAGTCACTATACCAAATATAACTAACCTATAGTCAACACTTCAAGGGCTAGTATATGAACAAGAGTCCTGGGTAGAACCAGAAGTACAAGCTGAACTGAAAGAATTAGTTAAAAAAAAAGGTACTAAGAATTGATGGAATAGATTGAAATGTTTCAAAAAGCTCATGAAACACTCAAAACACTCACTTGCCTATGTAAAGAAATTTGGAAGACAGCTATTTGACCAACTGATTGTAAGAGATCCATATATGTACCCATTCCAAAGAAAGGGGACCTATCAGGATGCTCACACCAAAGAAAAAGAACTGAAATCACATGCAAGAGTAAGATTTATTTTTTGAAGAACATATAACAAAGGTGGCAGTTATATTATGCTTTGACAGACTTGATTCAGAAGAGGATGTGGGATGAGTGATATAATTAATGGTGTCGCGTGGATCTTAGCTGAAAGAAGAGCATACTAATAAAATGTTTATTTGTACTATATTGGCACCATAAAGACACTAAACCATGTGGATCCTAAGAAATTATAGATAATCTTGCAAATAATAGGAATTCCAGATCTCTAATTGTGTTCCAGTGGGACCTGCATGCGGATCAAGAGGGGGTTGCTTCCTTTTCTATGGAGAGTTTTCTGTTTTGTGTACACATAGTTATTTTTGTTTGTTTTATTCCTGCTTGTGTTTTGTACGAGTCTCTGTAAACCTATGCGGATAGGGAAGCTCAGTGGTGGAAGGAGTTGGGGCCAATGGGAGATAACAACAAAGAAAAGAAGAAGAAACTGTACTGCAAGTGTATGTGGTGGAGATTGTTCAATTCTTGTTAATATGATTGAATTATTAAAGCTTATGTTATGTGAAGTATATGCCAATAAGGCTACTTTAGAAATAGCTACAGTTGCGTGAGCAGAACAAGGAAATACTACATAATTTAAAACCAGGGCCGTGCATATCAGGGTGGTAGTCTCTCACTGTGTTTATTTAATCAGTAGGTTGAGCCAGTCATCATGGCAGTTGGAATTGATGAAGGATAAATTAAGATGAAGCATGGAAAAAAGTTTATCACCCACCAGAAGTATGCAAATGACACAAACTTGCGTGCTTATCCATGTGCTTTGGAAATGTCTGCAGGACTTACCCCTGGAGTGGGACATCATGCTTACTGAAGCAGCAGGAAGGGAGGAAGGCCTCCAGGACATGAAGTGAAACAGACACTGCAACAAGGGAATCCTACAATTGTGAGATCAGAGCAGGATGGCGGGGAGGTTTGCTTGTTTGTTCTTGTTGTAAACAGTATCCTTATAAGTCAGAACTAATTTGACAGAACTTAACAGCAGCAATAACATTAATTATCTAGTTATTTTAAAGAAGGATTTTTATTGTGATCTTTGTGGGGGTGGAAAGTTCCCTTTCAACTGTAGATCCAACAGTTCAATTCACTGATCAGCAGCGACTCTTATTCTCTTCTCCCAATAGCCTCTGAATTGGCTTCTCTCTCTTTCGGATCGCTACCCTCCTTTGCCCCCATTATAAAAACCTGCCGAGTGTTTCCTTCTTCTGCCTACCCTGTCCTTCCTCCTTTGGGACAAACATTATATTGATAAATCACTGTATTTAATATTATCATGTGGCATTCGTTAGGACATGTTTCTACCTCCTTACCGACTGTATATTAATTCATAAGAACAATGAAGATAATAAATAACTTCTCCTTCAATACAGATATTCTTAGTTAAATGACCTTTATTTAAGATAAAATTAGTGATAAAAACTTAGCAGACTGTTTTGTATTGAATTATTGCTTTGAAGAGAATCGTTTAGTAGGTCTTGACCTTTGTGTGCACTGTATTTTCTTGTCATTTCTCAAGATTGATTTTATTGAATTTCTCTATGTCTTTGCCAAAAACATAATGTCATACATCTATCAACTTCACCTCCAACCGATTTCTGTTGTGTTTCATTGAGTATGATCTAAAACACCTTAAGAATTGTTAACATAGATGCAACTTTTTAAAAGAATGTTGGTAGTGGTGCCATATTTTGTTTTTCAGTCTTTGCTATTTATGGAAGGATTTTAGAAGTAAACTGGAAACATATTTCATTAATACCTGTTTTAATATATCTTTGTCTTTCAATGTGTGTGCCCCAGGACTTTAGTTATTCTATAGATCTCTTCCAAGGAGTCAAATTTCACATGTTTATGCTAGATTCACTAAAACAAACTAATCTGATTTGGGGAGGTTTAATTAAGAAATGATACTGTTTCTGTTAATTGGTTATTCCTTAACTGTTTATCTTCAGACATTACTTAAAGTGTGTTCTTAGACCAAGTGAGAGAAATTTCTAAAAATATAAAGTAGTACATCCACAAAATGTCCTAGAACAACACAACATACAGCTTTCCTCTAGATCGTTAATGCTTCCTTTCCTGCCCCACCCTCATGACCCCAATTCTAATCTAGAAATCTGGCTAATGCAGATCATGTACACTGGCACAGATGAGAATTCACCACACTGGCACTCCAGGACTGATAACCCCCTCAGGGCTAATAATGGATATCAGGAGGTAGGGGGAAGGCAGAGGAGAGAAAGGTGAAACAGATCACAATGATTGATGTATAACACCCTCACTCCCACCTCAGGGGGATGAGCACCAGAAAAGTGGGTGAAGCGAGACAGCAGTCAATAGAAGACATGAAAATAATACTAATTTATTAATTTTCAAGGGTTCATGAGGGAGGGAGGAAAATAAAGGAGATGATACCAAGGGCTCAAGTAGAAAGAAAATGTTTTGAAAATGATCATAGTGACATATGTACAAAGGTGCTTGACACAGATGGATGGATGGATGGATGGATAGTATAGTGATAAAAGCTGTGAGAGCTCCACATAAAATTACCTATGTATTTACAATTTTGCCAATTATCATAATTCTTATAAATAATATATGATATGTATCCTAGAAATAAAAATTCCATGTGTAATCTTTCATTTAAATGTCTATTTCCACGTTATAAAGTAATTAGAAGCAGGCTACCACAAGTCAAGCTTACGAGCAATTATGAAGCTACACTGAAATATGAGAAAAATTGTGAGGATGGCAGAGGCCCAGATAGAGTTTTCTACTGTTGTACGTTCAATTAAAATTTATGTATTGATATATTAGAGAATAAAAACATAGAAACCAATGATATTTTTGTAACTAGAAATGATTAAAATGTATTAATTTGGGGTAGTATATACTCTGGCATAATTTCTTAACAGATCTGATGTCAAACATCAAAAAAAGTATTCACTTTGGCTGAGCCCCAGTGGCCTAAGTGGTTGAGTGCAGGATGGCGGCCCATGGGTTTTGAGGTTCAAAACCAGTGGCGGCTCTCAGGAACAGCACTGGGTAGCCCCACAACCACCAGAGGCAGGGATGCCAAAAGAAAAAAAAAAGTATTCACTTTGTAAAATGCTTTGTTCCCCATATGTGTTCTGTGGGTAGTTTGCCATTGCAATACACACACACACACACACATATATATATATATATATATATTTAAATGAAAACTTTCTTATATTCCATTACCAACTCTTGCAGACAAGTTTTGTTCAAATAATGCATTTTATTTTAAAGATATCCAGTCTCCCTTTTGAAATCTTGGTAAACAAGAATCAAAATAAACAAATGTCTATTGTGACTGCTGTTTTTTTCATGAAGTTCACTTTCTCTATAGTAGTCTGTTTCTCACTTGAATGGCACCAGAAGCTCCTTGAATTAAAAAAAATATATATAAATTTGTTTATTACTGTACTCCTCAAAAAGAGAATGATGTATGACTTATATTTGGTACTCAATGAATGTGCTATACACTTAAAAACACAAACCAATTCCAAGTTAACCCATCCAAGTAACAATAGAAATAACAAACTCCTTCCTATCTATTTTATCACAACTCATGGTAACTCCAAGATTGGAGTTTTAAGGCCACTCAAATGTGTCATGGAGGATTCACCACTTACACTGATTTCATAAGGGTTACAGTCACAAGAAGCCTAAGGAATGCTTCTACTCTGTAACACCTTGGAATGTCATGGATTAAGATAAACATAAAGGTATTTTGTTATGCCAGATACCTTTACTTTAAATACTATTTCCATGTAAGCAATGAGGGTCAAAGCGTTTACACATGTATGAAATAAAAACTTCATGCACCTGAAGTAAACATGCAGCTTGTATTTTCTTAGTCAGAGGCCACCGGGTAAGATGGAGAACATTGCACGTCACTAAAACTGACGAGAAACCTGGCGTCTCACCCCTTCTCAGAGGAATAAGCCCGATTGGGCTTATTCTTGAACACTTACATGTGCATCAAATAAATTGATTTGAGTTCTGCTGAATAAATGAGCCATGGCGAACACTTAGCAAACATGTGCAGAAATACCAATTAACACAAATATCATAGATATCTTTTGTTTTGTGGTTATTACCTCTTTAATAGTATCTTACTGAGAAAATTTTGAAAATGAATATAGCTTGTACAATGACTATTGTGAAAATTAAAGTGACTTGGCTTTTTATAATTAGCAGTTTGTGAATACAGTCATCTCAGACCATCTGTGGTTTATTATGGATTGTGCAAATAAAGCTAATTTGCTCTTCAAGGACAGTGATGGGAGGGATACGAAAGCATTAAGAATGAATCTGTAATTCATTTTTTTGTATTAGAAATATTGATAAAACAGTGTTTTGACAATATGGTCTTTAATGTAGCTTATTTTTTGGTAAAGTATTCTAGAATCCACTAGTTTTGACTAAAATATTAAGATGGCTTATTTTGAATTTTTAATCTGAGAGGATAAGTACTTCATATGTTACAAACAATTTTATTAGTAATGTTGCAAAATAGTGTTTGGGAAAAGGGAAATACATGAGTGAAGACATTTTTACTTTTAGTTCATTTGTATTGTTATTAAATGCATATTTAATATCAGAAACACGGAGGATTTCTATTTATAATATAATTGTAATTAGCAGTCATTTTTAGATTTACTAAGCTTATGAATTTTGCCTGAAAGAATTCATAATTTCACACAAAGGTCTAAAAGTCAGATTTCAGAACTGGATTTATGACTGACTAATTTTAGTACTTAATTGTTTTGGAAGACAAAACTTAATCCTGTAAACCAATAAGGCTCCACTTAATTACAAACAATGAACTATACCAAATAAGTGGCATTCAGTTTTCCTGGTGCTTAATGAAGTAAGAGCTCAAGGAGTGGCTGGTTGGTTTAAGTCACAACCTTATAGTCAAAATTCAGGTGTTCTGTGCCATCAGAGCTCATATTCAACAAATGTAATCATTGCCTGGTGAAGTGAAATTAGTGGTCAGGTTTTTCTATTCCCAGACATGGTAACTTTCACCAAATTGTTATGTACAAGTGTGCGAACTTGGCATTGTTTTTGTCAGATGCATGAAGTCAGTCCTGGCTCCTAGTATCATTCTGCACCGCAGCATGAAACACTCCCCGGTGCAGTACGATCGACATAGCTCAAGTTTCACTATAGCCCACTGGCGCAGCCACAATGTCAGTCTGTCTCCCTGGGGGCCTTTTCTCCCTTTCGATGCTCCTTTAGCAAACACGATGCCTTTCTCAGGAGACTTCCCTCTTCTGACACCAGTCCAAAGGTTGTAATATCAACTCTTGCCATCCTTAGCTTTAAGAAACATTCTGGTTTTATCTAGTCCAAGCAAGATTGTCTGGTGCTTTTAGCAATCTGTCGTATTTTCAATATTCTTCTCTAGCACCACAAGTTAAATGTATCCATATAACACCAGCCATCCTTATTCAAATATGAGACAAATATGAGACAAGTGAAAGTAGCCTGGCTTGGGTTAAGCAGACCTCAGTCCTCAGATTAACATTTCCATGTCCCAAAACGTGGTGTGCAGCCGATTTCCTAATGCAACGTGTCTTTAGATCACTTGACTGCTTCTTCCCTATTGTCTGTGGGTCTAATTAAGACAAAATCCTCGACAATTCCCACCTTTCTCTATTTATCATGATGGAGAATTAGTCCAGCTGTAAGAATTGTGGTCTTCTTCTTTACATTGAGTTATAGTCTATAATGAAGGCAACAATGTTTGATCTTCATCAGCAAGTGCCTCAGTTTCTCTTCACTTTCGGCAAGCAGTGTGGTGGTATATGTATATTGCTAATTGTTAATAAGTCTACCTCCAGCCTAATGCCACATTCCACTTCATGTGAGCCTGTGGCACTGGTTTTTTGTTCCATATCCAAAATGAATCAGTATACTGAGAGGATACGACCCTGCTGCACACTTTCCTCAATTTTATTTTATTTGTTTTTGGGGGGGCATCACTGCCCTCTGGTGGGCGTGGGAGCTACCCAGCCTTCCTCCTGGAGAACTGATGCTGGATTTGAACTGCCAAGCCCATAGGCCGCAGTCCCACATTCAACCACTATGCCACCAGGGGCTCAGCTCCACTTTTCTGAATTTTAAACCATGAAGTATGCCCTTGCTCTGTTCACACAACTGCCTTCCTTTCCGTGTATAAATTCTACAGGAGCACAATGGGGGGTTCTGGATTTCCCATTCTCCTCAAGTTTATCTATAGTTTGCTATAATCTACATAGTCAAATGCCTTAGCAGATTCAATAAAATACAAATCAATATCTTTGTGATTTCCTTTGTTTTGAAACAATATGGATCTGACATCAACAATAGTATTCCACATTTCACAGCCTCTGCAGAATTTACCTGCACCTCTGGCAGCATCCTGTCTATAAACTTTGGTAACCATTGGTTGGATGATTTTCAATATTTACTGGTATGTGACATCAGTGATACTGTTTTATAGTTTAAGTATGCTGTTCCATTGCCTTTCTTAAGAATAAGCAAAAATATCTTTCTTTTATAGTTACTTGATTAAGCTACTGTTATCCAAATGTCCTAGTGTAGATAGGTGAGTGCTTTTATTGTTTCATCAGCTTGTTATGAAGGTGGTCGATTCCTAGAACCTAGTTTTGGCAAATGCTCTCAGTGCAGCTTGATCTTCTTCCTTATGCACCCTGGGTTCTTGCTCATATGCAACCTCTTGACATGTTAGAAAGTGGACTAGTACTTTTTGGTACAGTGACTCTGAGTATTTTTTCCATCATTTTTTTGAGACTTTCTGTTTCAGTCAATATATTATCCATATAATATTCAACTCAAGTTTGAATATTTTTTTGAATTTTTTTTTCACCATAAGATACATGAAAATTTTTCTTGGTTATGGTTTCCTAATGCTAGACCTTTGCGCATTTCATTATAGTACTTTACTTTGACTCCTGGAGCTGCACTTTTAAAACTTCTGCTCATTTCCTTTATGTCATCATGTTCTCCTTTGCTGTAGCAACTCTGTGATCCAGAGCAAGTGTCATGTCTGCTAGCATTTTTATCTTTCCTTTGAGGCTTTCAAGAGATAGCAGTGATCAGGAACTCGTGGTACTGAAGAAAGGAGTTCAAACTGAATGGAAGAAACTGGAGCAAATATGAAGCCCAAAGGCTACAGAAAGTGACAAGATTTCAACAGAAATGGTGGAACAAGCTGATGAAGCATGGCTTATGCCAAAAAGAGAGTAGAACATAGTATGGATGACAGCGCAACATTGAGAAACACCACATGCACATACATACAAACCTTTCAGCTGCTGAGCTATGAAGCAATGTCAAGAAAAGTAGAAAAGACAGAAGCTGTCGAGGATTTCAGTTTACATAGGAAGTACCATTGAGTGTCAGAAAAACAACAGCTATAAAAATCTGTCTTGGAAGAAGTATCATCAGAAGATTTATTAGAAATGAGCAAGGAAACATTTAAGTTCAGGTACTTTGGGTAACTTACTTGGAAAGACTAGTTTTTAGGGTTGGATATCTTGCTTGGTTTACAGTTGCAGCATTGTGCTCAACATAACAATGTTTGTAAGGATGCAATAAGGTCTGGCAGTGTTTTTTAAAATATTATTATATATAGGATCATGGTGAGTCCAAATCAACTTTGCACCACCTAACAACATAAAAAAACACAGCACCTAAAATCATAAAAAATATAATTTGAGGGCTTAGCAAATTGATAAGAAATTAATCATCATATTATATCATAAAATATATTGAAATAATGCCATTATTATAAACATTTTTTTCTACCAGGATAAGCTCAAATTTATTGCCATAAGCCAATTCTTTTTTTTTTTTTCTTCTTCTTGTATTGGAAAAACAAAAAGGAGAAACCACAACGGAGTTGAGTGGGGGAGAAGCACACTGCTGTATGCTGGCCCACATGGCCGGAGAACTTCAGTGCCTGCGCAAGGCCACATGGCTGCCGTTCCTGCCGTCCCTGTCTAAGCCAGTTCCCATGTCTCACTCCCGAAGGCAAGCCACAGGACTGATTTCTGATCAAAGACTTCCAGGCAGACAGAGATGCTACTCAGCACCAAGACAAAAGTCTGGCATCAAGATGGTCCACTCCAGGCCCTATCGACCACAGAAAACGACTCTGAGCAGATGCGATCTCTTCAATCGAGGGGCTGCCAACCTTTCCAGAAGCTGTGACAAAGAGCACGATACCACTGCCTGCTCAACGAGGAAGTCGATGAAACATTTCTGGTTCTTCTCTTTTCTTTTCTTTTTTTTTTCATCATGTTGGCTGTCAAAGGCAGGCAAAAGGAAAAGGGCATTCCTTTCACTCAAGACCATTTTAGGCATGCCATACCTTATTCCAAGCAGCTACTTCCCTGAGAGGGGCACTACTAGTTGGCCCCATAGAAGATGGAATCGCCTTGGGCCGTAAGCCAATTCTGATTCACATTATCCTTACAAGACAGAGTACAGCTACCCCGCAGAGTTACAAAGCCTATAAATCTTGACAAGTTCAGACTTTGTCACTTCTTTCCCTGAAGAATAACTGATAGCTTCGACTGATTGCCAAATTTTTATTATTAGCCCAATAGGTCACCACTTCACCAACAGGGCTCTTACAACCACAGTACAGTAGCTAACTGAAAATCAATAATACAATAAATTCACACAAAGATAAATACTTAGCATGAGTTGAAAACTTATAAGATCATTGATTCTATATACTTTCATGACAAATTAATAAATTGTAGTCACTTAAGATCTCTCTGTCTTTTTGGTTTGCAGGTTTTAGCATTAACCAAACCTGATAAGTATTATGTATGACTAACAATATTTCTGTGTATTAGGAAGGCTAAATCTCTGTAAAATAATCATAATTAAAATGAAAATATATCCATTATAAATAACCATTTTGTCAAAAATTGATAAAATATGAAAAATAATAATTAACTGAAAAATTCTAAAATATCTTTGATTGTTTGTTTTTTTTGTTTTTGTTTTTGGGGCATCACTGCTCTCCGGTAAAATATCTTTGAATTTACTTGTAAATCTTTATTCAGATTAATGACTTTTCAGTAATAAAAATAACAATCTAAAGGAGGGTACCTTATTGCAAGCAATCTTAGACTTATATTTTCACTAATTAAATGAATATTGATCAATACTTAGATGTAACTGTCAGTAAAAATTGTTACTAATCATTTTATTTTGTGTTATTTGCTTTCAAGTAAGACTCCCCTCACCATGATATTAATTATAACATAAAAATAGTGCATTATCTTGTCTCACTTTCATAACAAATTATATATTTTTATCCATTATTTTGACTATTTCATTATTCCTTATAACTTAGAAGTTGACATTCTCTCATTATATTTTATGAATAATCCATTATGTTTCATAAAGTTTTAATTGACTAATTCTTAGAGTCAGTCATTGGGAAACTGACACCTGAGTGACCCTGGTGGCATTTGAAAAGCCAGTGGCACAAGTTTCAGAATCATAGCAAAATGCAAGCCAACATTAGACACAAAGTTGACAGTTGAGAGATGCTGGCATCAGTTAATGTATCCCATCTATTTTATTTATATGCTTACTCTACCAGGCATCACAATATTTTTTCAACATACATTCCCTTCAGTATTTTCCCATTGCTACACTGAAAAAGTGTATGTGAATAATATCTCTATCTAAAGTGGCATTGTTGAAAAGTAGCACATATAAGAACAACATCTTTTTTTTGCCTCATGGAATGGTAAATAAAGCAATACACACTAACAATGTTTCTCTCATTGTCTTTTATTTGTCTCCCTTACCTAATCAAATGATAGCAAAATGACTGTTACTACAGAATTCCATCAATAGGTACACTATCATGTATTTAGCACTGAATCTTTACATTTAAATATGATAAGAAGCAGTGAGAAAAATCATAATAGACAGTATACCAGAATTTTTGTAAGGTCATATAAAACCTTCTGCTGTAGATTCCAAATTTTTGCTCCCTCAGGTCATAGGGGAACTGGTTCTTAAGGTTCCTTAGGGTGTAGGTCTGTATGAGAGCAGATCTCTTCTACTTCTATCGATTATAAAAAACAACAAATCTCCATTTCCTTATTCCTGAGGAAGCTGACAGAATTCAAAAATGTGTGAGTTGAATACTTATACTTTCCTTTTTCATAGTCATACTAAATTTAAGTATTGTAGTAAATTCCAATTAATTTTGCTCTTTCAAAATGAATTTAAATTTGGAAATGTATTTTTTAATATAAATAAATGTTACAACACCATGGAGAAGATGACTACTCAAGAAGACACCATTAACAATTTCATCCTGGGTTTTACAATAAAACACGCTGTGTAGAAGTGATTGCGATTGAAGTTTTCGGTACATTTGAATGCAAACTACTCAACCATAAAAAAACGAGGCTATCATTTGCTATAAAAATAAATTAGGAGGCAATACTTTTCTGGCATACTATTTGAGCATTTCAGTTCATAACTATTCATGGTGCTATAAACAGATGTCTTTGCTCATACTGTGAGTTATCTTGTAATATTGTTTTATTCGACATTATATTTAAACGGAATGTACATGACTTGTTTTAGAATGTGCTAAAATTTATCATGACATAGAAATTTTGGGGAAGATTTAGTATCATGATACCCATATAAGCTAGCTTTTTCTTATGAGAGGATTCCGGGTATACATTTAGTTATTATTGGAAGTGTCTTTTAGCATCATATTTTCCGTGAAAACATTTCACATTAAATAAACATGTTTTTTTAAAAAATAATTGTTTTGTATATAGCACAGTCTTTGTAGAATTGAGTTACACTTTTAAATTGAATGTTGTTCATTTTTGGGGTTACCAAGTCAGTTTTAACTCAAACCAAACATATCTCTGAACGACAGAAGAAATACTGCCTGGTTCTGTGCTCTCCCCCACAACTGGTAGGTTTGAGCCCATTATTGAAGTCACTATGTCAATCCTCCTCCTTGAGGGTCTGAGTCTGCTCGTGTGACTCTATTTTACAAAACATCCTCTCCTGCTGCCTCTCGAGAACACGTTAAAAGTCTGTAAAACAACGTCTGGTCCACCTCAATTCTAAGGAGCATTCTTAAGACAAATTTGTTTGTTCTTTTGGCATTTAAACCTAGCATACAGTAAATATCAATCACATGAAAACAAAATCAAACACGGCCATCGAGGCAATTCAGACTCACGGAGGCACCATAGGACAGAGCTGCCCCGAGTGAGTTTCTAAGGCTCTAGCTCTTTCCAGACGTAGAAAGCTTGGTCATTCTCCTTCTGAGTCAGCTGGTGGCGCCTACAGCAGACCTTACTGTGAGCAGCCAACGAGTGGACACGGAACTCTTCGGCATCCTAACCTCTTTCTTACTGACACTTTTGTTTAAGAGGACATATTTCTTTGAAGAGTTCTCCGGTTTCTGTGCCCTATGAGGAAGCATATTAATAGCAAACCTAAGGAGAATGCTACCTTTGTTAAATGCACACTTCCTTGAAAGTTGTGGAAAAATATTTAGAAATACAAGAATTTCCCGTTAAATAAAGTTACCTGGTCTGCCCATACGCATATGTTCAATTGAAGTATTAATGGATTGATTGGAAAATATTACAAAAAGTAAATAATAATGATATGGAATGATTAAAAAAGGAGCACGAAATAGTGTATTTCTGATCTGAGTTCTAATAGGACTGTTTACTTTTAAATTATACTAAAATTTCATCCTCATCTTATATTCAATTCATATAGATTTTTGAAAAACTCTTTACAGCCGGGAGGCCATTTGAATGCTGTTATTATTGTCATCATAATTGTCTGGGCAATTCCAACTCATATTGACTCTTTTTACAACAGAACAGCGCAATGCCCGATCCCACCCCATCCTCAGAATGTTTGCTTTGCTTGAGCTCATTGATGCAGCACCTCTTTGTATGAGTCTTCCACTGTTTATTGCTCTTTCTTTAATTTCCAAGGCACTGTGAACTTCTTCCACCTGATAATATTTCCAGTATGGGGCTGAGCCCTGGTGGCGTAGTGGTTGTGTGCGGGACTGGGGCCCACTGAGACAGAGGTTCAAGTCCAGCAGTGGGGCTGGGTCTCCTACTCCCACCACTGAGAGCAGTGATGCCCCGCCCCCCCCAAAAAAAACAAAAAACAAACCTAAACAAAACAAAAATATGTCCAGTATGGGAGACAATGTCTTCCTACCCATGCATCTGGGAAACATGCTGTTAGTATTTCTTCAATACACAGGAATGGGCAAAATATTATTTAAAAATATTCTGGTAAAATTTGCTCTCTTTCTTGTCACACTGAACAATAATAACCTAAGCACACTTATTTTTTCTCATAAGTTTTTACTTTAAATTGTATTCAGAAAAAATAGTTTTGAAACAACACATCATTTTCAAAATTAATATAGATTATCAAATCATTTGTATTGAAGTTTATTTTGGTATACTTCACTGATTCACTAATTGTCTGGGTAGACCTAGAGAAACAAATCTATAGACACGCATATGACGCATAGACCTATGCATAGACACAGAAGCCTCATTGGTTACTCAATGGCTATCTCCAGATTAACAGGCTAGACTCCACCCCTACATCTCAATCATGAAATTGACATAAGCACATGACCACCACAGACCTCCTCTTGTTAATTTTATACTTTCACATAATTCTGTAACCATATGTAACTTTCAAATAAACAATAAATTCATATCTATACCAAACAGCATAAAACTAAAATGCATACAATTCAACATGCTTCACTGTCATTTAAAAATAATATTCTATAAGTGAACAAAAGATATCCTGTGCCTTACAATTGTAGTTACAAAATACCTACACCTTGATTCTATAATCCTATGAATATATATTCCCCCACCTATGTGACTTTGTAAGCCAACCACCTCATGCCTTTATTCCCCTATTTTGGGTATCTAATTTCTATATTGCCCACTTACACCTACCCAGTGCTCTGAGGAAACAATCATATCTTTCAAAGTGAAGAATCTTCATTCCAGGTGGAAACTCATGAAGTGTGCTTCCATTAGCAAAGTCAAATCAGGACAGGCCATACAGAAAGTCAGCAGAAATATGCACCAGTTGACAGATTCAAATCAATTATCTTCCTCTTGTCGGGTTCTGGTCAACTCAATATGGGCTGTCTCACTTAACCTCACCAGGGTAGCCAATGGTCACCTTCCCTTTAGACCATGGTCCCATCACAAATTCTCAACACGCCTAGCCCTCTCACGCTAGGTGATGAACATCAGACCAGTTAACCCACTCGCATCTTCTCTATTTCCTGTGAACCAAGTCCACAGGTGTCAGTGGCCAAACTCAGCCTGTCTATTCATTGTTATAGTTCTCCTACCTTCACTGACAAATAGTACATGTGGGTGGTCACCTCACACGCATTTCAGCTTGCCACAGGTTTCCTTTAACATTCAGTTCCAGAGAGGAGTTATCTTCATGGTTCCAGATTCCTTCACTTCTGAGATAATCACTAGTCAAAATTTTCCAAGGAAACAGATTTCGTAGGTCAGTTTGACCTTCTCTCAGAATGCGAATATTCTGAGTACTCCAAGAGACTGGGCGGGGCTAATTTCTTCAGAGAAGTCTTTCTAGGTGTGGCCTAATCCCATCTAAGGACAAGGTGGGGCAATCTCTTCAGAGATGTTTTTGAAACTGAGTCCTAAATTCCCTAGAGTTCAAGGCTTGGCTTGAGACGAGTGGATTTACAAACTCTTTTCACACTTCACAATAAACATTTCTATACATCCTTATGATGACAATAATATCCATAAGAAAGCAATAGAAACAGTATAGTCAGAAATTAAACTTAATTCTTAAAACAGTCAAGGTCAATACTTATTAAACTTATCTATATCCTTAGCCAAACTACTGTTTACACAAAAAACATGGAATTAGGTCTCTAAAGGCATTAAAACAGATCCCTGCTGTTGGCCAGGCATTTTGATCTTCTCATCCATTGTCCGAGAACAGAACAGGTTCTGGGACATTCACATGGCGGCTTTCACTCCTGAGCACAAGATACACATTAGCAGTATCCATCTTATGTATGAATAACCAAAGACAGCATCCAAACAAAATAATCACAACTTTAACTTCCCACATTGTTTCCAGAAAATAACACAGCAAACTGCAAGGACATATCTGACTTTTGGCTAGCCCAAGAAGTAACAATACCACAAGTCACAAGTCAAACAAACAACTTCTTTCCATCTTATGATTTGTTCCTCTAGTACCTCACTCCTAAGGTACCATATTGTGTTAGGCTGGGTAGAGTAGAGAAACAAATCCATAGGCATGCGTAAGGGTACGGTTTATATATAAGAGAAGATGAACATAGGGAAAGCATCCCAACCCAGTTCAGTACAAAGTCAAAGTCCAATATTAGCCCATATGCCCAATAGCAGTCTATAATGTCTCCTTCCGACTCATGAAGTCACAGGCCAGTGGGTGCAGAATCCCAGTGCTGGCAAGACTCCCCTTATGACTCCTCGCTTCCAGGATTCAGGGTCTGTCAACAGCATCCGGTGGTGGTAGAAGCAACTCAGCACTGGCAGGGGTCTCCATGAGAATTCTCCAGTTTCAAAGGTCTGGTTCCATCAAGGCAAGGCCATGTGGCTCCTTGGACGCTGCCATCTTGTCTTGTCCATAATTCCTTGTCTCTGAGACTAACTCCCAACAACTAGTGAAATAGCTTCTCATCTTCACGAGGAAAATATCACGAGATTTCCCAGAAGTCTCAGGAGAAAGCCATGCCCAGACAGAAGCCTCATTGGCTCCTCAATGCCTATCTCCAGATTAACAGGTTAGACTCCACCCCTACATCTCAATCATGAAATTAACATAAGCACACGACCGCTACACTAATCCTTTTCTCAGATATATAGCCTCATGTTGACTTCATAATTATATTTTCAAATCAAAATGTTTAAACTTATGTTAACTAATTCCTTTAAGTGCATTTTACATGAATTGCTCAGAAGACTAAATCTGTTCGTGTTTCATGATCATTTAAAATTAACCTACAAAAGTGCACATTTTTACAAAATTTAATTTATTTGCATATTCTTGATGTGCTGATTATTAGTGCATAAGTTTTCATATTAGCTATTACTTCTTATATGTATGAGGATAGATCAAAAGTATTGACACAAAATCATAGAAAAATAAATTAAAAACGTATAAAATTATTTAGTTAATGCTGCTTTATATTTCCTCCATCCGAGTTTATATGCTTGTGGAGGCAGTGGTTTCTTCTCTTTAGCACTTTACACAGAATTCTGTTCTTTTCAATTACAGTAACATTTTGAGCATTCTCAATATATTTCAGTTGTTCCTTTGAAATGCATTTGTGTTTTATCAACAAATGAACTTTGAAGGGGCATGATTAGTGTTATAGGGTAAATGAGGTGAAGTTTCCTTATGAAATTATCAAGGGATTTGCTACCCTAAAAAAATGAGCAGGTACAAACAGATGGCAGAAGCTGAGATGGGGTGTGGACTATGATAGATTTTTTTTTTGTCTGCACACTTTTCCTAAGCATTTTTCTTACCAATACTTATTTTAAGCTTCTTAAAATATTTTCATGATAATCCCTGTGATGTGCCTCCCTACTCTTTTCGCTGCTTTAAAATCCCAGAAAACATTTGACATAATATTGCCATAATTTTGTCAGAGGACCACTTTGCCATGAACTTAACTGGCCCAGCATATACTTTCAGGAATCCTGTGTTTTCATTGGCCTTTATTTTCTAATTAATAGATCCATCACTTGGAGGCTATGATTTGTTCTATAGTATGGCCTTTGTTAGCTCTGTTATCGCTTAGAAGAATGATGGAAAGATGAAATGTTTGAGCTAGCTGATTTTCCCACAACCTTGTTGACATGCATCTAGCCAGCAACTTGATAATGCCAAACATGTTCCCTTCAAATTGAAAATGTCATGCAATGTCAGATTTCACCTTCAGTACCAATTGCATCAATGATTATTCAATGGTCCTCTTAAATGTCTAGATGTCAGCCACAATATCTTCATTTGTTAAGATTGAGGACAATCTTCTTAACTTTCATTAAATCGATATAGGAGGGAGCCAACTGTGGAACACACTAACAATTGCATATATGCTGGCATGTTTAAGTTTAGTTTAAATGTGAAGAACATTAAACATTTAAGTCCCCAAAATACAACCCTGAGTCTATCCCACCTAAATTTTGAAAACATTTAAATAACAGATTTTCAGTAGCAAACACTAATGGCAGAACTTGGTGAGCTGTGGAAGAACATCAAGAGCATTATTCCTGAAATAAACAAAGGGTCATTAAAAAGAGAGAAAAAAATCAGAATATATATCAATCAGTGGTTCTGGAATTTTTCTTAATCATAGAGAAATCAAAACAAGTAGAAGAAAATAAGGTGTCAATATATGAAAAGAAAATTTCAAAAGGCAGCTTGAAAGACAAAGTAAAGTATTATAATTAAATATACAAAGACCATGAATTAGAAAACTAAAAAGGAAGAAGTCACTTAGCATATCCTAAACTGAAAGCACTTAAGAATATAATCAAGCACAAGTTGTAAGATTGAAAGATTTGATGGAGAAAATATTTAATGATGTAGGAAAACATGTCCTCATATTGATTGTAAGAATGATTGTGCAACTCTTCTTGATGTGATTGAACTATTGAATTGTGATATGTGAATTATATACCAATAGAACTATTGAAAAAGAGAATCTAGAAAGAATAGATACTCAATCCCTCAAAAAACTTAATGGGTATTCCTCTATTAAAGAAATAACATATGAGCAAGAGTCAATGATGAATTCAAGCTGTACTGAAAGCATCAGCCAATATTAAGACTCCAGGACATGATGAATTACCTACTGAAACGTTTCCGTAAGTCTTTGAAGCAATAGAAGTACTTTCTCCTCTGTACCAGGATATTTGGAAGGCCAAAATATGTCCAAGTGACTGGAAGAGATCCATATTTGCACTCTTTCCAAAATAAGATGAACCATCAGAATGCTTACATTTTATAACAATATCTTGGTTATCACATGCCAATATGCTAATAACCTTTACTGAAGCTCATCCAGCTATGGTTGAAAGGGAACACAGACAGGCGTGACATTGCCGGTGTCAGGTGGGTCATGGCTAAAAGCAGAGCGTTTCAGAAAGTTTACCTGTGTTTTAGTGGCTATGCCAATCCTTTGACTGCATGAGTCATAAAAATTATAGATAACCTTGATAAAAATAGTAATTCCAGAATATTTTATTGTGTTCATTTGGAATTTGTACGTAGATCGAAAGACAGCTGTTCAAACAGAACAGGGGGATACTGAGTATTTTAAAACAAGAAAAGGTATGAAAAAGGTTGCACCCCACAGCATATTTATTAAATTTATATGCTGAGTATAAGCTGGTTTATATGCAAAAGAAGTTAGCATAAGGATTGGAGAAAGTCTTATTAAAAACCTGTGATATGCAGATGACATCACCTTGTTTGCTGAAAAAGTGAGCGGGACAGAAGCACTTCCTGATGAAAATCAAGGACTACAGCCTTCAGTATAGATTGCCAATCAAGATCAAATAGACCAAAATACTACCCTGGGACTAAAAGATAACATCATAAACAATGGAGAAAAGGTTGAAAGTGGAAGTGAAGGATTTTGCCTTGATTACATCCACAATCAAAGCAGCAATCAAGAGGTCGAAAGGTAAATCTGTTGCAATAGGGAAATCTTTTGCACAAGACCTCTTTAGAGCTTTGATACTCAAGAATATTACTTTGAGAACTAAAGTGCACCTGATCTAAAACATGCTATTTTCAATTCCTTAAAATGCATGTGAAAACTGGACATTGAATGAGAAAGACTGAAGGAGAGTTGATGCTTGTGAATTGTAGTGCTGGAGGAAAATATTGAAAGTACTGTCGACTGCTAGAAAGACAAACTTCCTTGTCTTGGAAGAAGTGAGGCATGAGTCTCCTCAGAACAAGGTTGACAAGACTTACTGACCTACAAGACTCATCTGACCTACTTTGGACTTCTTATAAGGGGAGTGGTGTCCTTGGAATAGAGCATCTTCCTTGGTCAAGTAACGAGGAAATGGAAAGTCAGAAGGCTTTCAGCTAGAAGCATTGCCTCTGTGGCTACAGCCATGGGGTCACGTTTAAGAGCAATTATAAGATGGTGCAGGGATGCGTACAGGCTCTCACTTTTTTGTACCTAGGTTCTCTATGGAAAAGAACCTCTTGATACAGCGCCTACAACTACAATAATCTAAGTAGATTATTATTCTTCCTTCTTCAACTTCTTTTTTAAAAAAATGTAAACTCACACCAACAATAAATTGACAAGTTTCAGACTCTAAATCTCCTTGTATAGGTGGATGGTAGTCTACAAACTCCAAATTATTAATGCATTTTCAGAATTACACATTAAAAAGTCTAATAACTAAATAAAATACAATTCTGTCAGCTTTTTGACCTCAATGTTGTAGCAATAGCAATACCAGTTTACCACAGTGACCAAAACAGATGCTGAGTTTATCTTTAATTTGATCACAGATAGTTAGATAGTATCAGACAATGATTTTTATATCCTATTGTAAAATATACTCAAAACCAAACTTAGGGCCATTGCATTGATGGCCACTCATAAAGACTCAACAGGACAAGTTAGAACTGTACCTCTGAGCTTCTGAGACTCCTCACAGGAGTGAAAAGCCCAATATTTCTGCTGAGGGAGCCCTGGTGAGTTCAAACTGGTGAAAATACAGAGACCCAGCCATCTCTTAGTCATGAACCACCAGTCATCCTCTAATATATAATAGCAATGTCAAATGTGGTGATAACCATTTAGAGAGAAATAACCATATTGGTAGAGAGACTCTAACTTGCAAAAATCTCCTTTGATAGTATAAAAGAAGATTTAATTATTGTGTGTCCTACTAGCTCAAAGTAGTATGAAAACAAACAATAAATGATGAGAGAAACAAATGCTAATCAAGCTTTATATTTTGTGTTTCTGAAAAGACAGGGTATCAGTGTGTGACGAAAGACCTGGTTTGTGGCAGATAGGGGGTTGGTTTTGCCACCATGATAATATACCTGCTCACACATGCGTCTCAGTGTGCCATTTTGGGGCAAAAACAGTATGCCTCTTTTGCCCCACGCATCTTACTCACCTGACCTCACTTTGTGAAACTTCTTTTTTGTGTCCGCACAAGAAGAGGGAAAGACAGCTTTTTGACTATAAGAACAAAGAGGGAGACAGGAGAGTGTTCTTAATTGTCCAAACATACGAATTTCAACAATGTTTCTAATACTGGAATAGCAGATTTGACAAATGTATTAGATATAACGGACAATCCTTTGAAGGTGAAAACATTTTTTAAAAAACATTAAATGAATAGCTTGGAAAAAAATTCCATTTTGGGTGGGTAATCTGTCATATATTACACTAAAGAGAGAAAAAATTAATTAACAAAAAAATGCTTTGAACTTTATAATTCTTTTCAAAAGAGTTTAAAAAGTAAAATAAACAATATGCATTGTTTAATTTTAACTATCCAGTATGCACCATTCCATTTAGATTGCTATTTCTTATGAGAAATGCTAATGAATTCTGCTCCATCACATTTCAGGTTTATAGCTTTTCCTCCAAATATTAGAATTAATTTAATTTCAAATTGCTTGTCTTTATTTTTCAAAATACATGTTTAATTTTTTATTGCAGCAGTGATTTATTTCCTAATATTCAATATTGATTTTAATTTCTAGTATTGTTTCTCAAAGAAGCATGTCTGTTATTTCTCTTAAAACAAACATTGAACTAGTTCAAAAGTAATAACACTTTGATTTTTAGTAACAGTTAATAAGCAGCTGCACAATGAACATTGGAATGTAACTTTTAAATCATTCTGCCTCATAAAGCTGATGTCTCCGTGGCTCGTATTTGTTGTTCCGTCATTGCAGGCCATGGCACCCCACGTGACAAAGCAGCCATTTCTCGTTGGGTTTCTTCCTTCAATGTCGCTTGCTCTTCATCATCTTCCCCTTAGAAGGTTTGAAAGGCAGCTCACTTGCTTTGCAACAGTGACTGCATCACTACAGAGTTCTTTTAATGTACGTGGTATTGCTACATTCCCCCCATTGATCCCTTCAAGAGTGAACTCTTCAGATTGAACATTTCTTTAGTTCTTTCGCCTTATGAAATGCTAATCATGAAGGGTAGTTCTAAAGAGAAGCAAAATGAATGGCACTTGCATATTATAAGGAGAGCAATTTATATGAAGGAAAATTGCTCACAGGAGGCTTTTCCTGACTTTCATGACTGCCAGGGCTGGGCAGCCTGAAGCTAAGAAGCCAGGAACCTGGAAAGCTAGGATGTCAGAATGCTGGAAAATCAGAGGCTGATGGAGTCAGAAAGGAAGCAGCACATCAGGTATTATGGCAGGCCACAGATAGCTCTCAGAATTGCAGGCAATATTCCACTCCAATGGCACAAATTCCAACAGAACAAAAGCATGACTAAGATCAGCAACATTAATATAGGTTGCACTATCTCTCCACAGATTATAGCTATAAAATAGGTTATGTCCCCAAGGTTAGATCTCTATTTACCTGCATGGACTAGAGAAACAAATCCAGGGAAACTCCTAAGTGTATAGGAAAGAGTTTCATATACAAGAGCAATTGAATACTGAGAAAACATCTGAGTCCAGTCGAGATCAAGTCTGTAGGTCTGATATTAGCCCACATGTCCGTAAAGTCCTCTGTAGACTCATGAAATATGTGCAATAATGCCAAATGCCAGAGTATCACAGTCCAATCCATTGAAAGCCTGGTGGATCCAGCAGCGTTGCAAGCATCTCAGAGCTGGTAGGCATCTTGAGGAGGCTTCTCCACCTCCGGACATCTGATTGCATCAGGGTAAGTCCACATGGCTTCTTCAGCTTCCAGGGCAGAGTACCATGTGCCTTGTCAGTAGAGCATCTCTCAGACAGTGGGCAGAGAGCTCCCTCCAAGGAGGCACTTCCACACTTCCCTGAATTCTCAGGAGAAGGTCACGTCCACACAGAGGTCTCATTGGTCATGCCTTGATTGACAGGACACACTCCACCTGTTCACTCATAATAGTCTCATATTGGCACCAGATTATGTAACTACCAAAATATCATCTGGCTGTGATTCAAATGGGGGAGGCCTTTATGCTAAACTACTGAGGATCCAGGTCTACCAAAGCTGAAACAAAACCCAAGAATCACAGTTCACCATTTGTCATCTTGGGCCTTATACCATCTCTTTAGTCATACATAATCTTAAAACACACAATAATAAAATAACCCTTGCACCCAAATGAACACTACTAACTTTTACATAAATAACAATGCAATAATCCCATTACACTTTCTTTTCTATAAATAATGAAACAAAAATATTTGATGCATACATACAAAGAAAAGAGAATAATCATCATTACAGTCTTTGTGGTTTCAACTTATCACATGGCTGAAGAAAATATTTAGAACTGTCTTTTTCTATCACCCATTTTGAAGTCTACTCATCAAGCACCTCAGCTGGTCATGGTCCTTTACGTGGCAGAATGGTGCACAACTTCCCTCCAGTTTCAGGGTCATTAGCAATTCTGACCATTTATTGCTGCTTCCTTACCATTTTGTTGCTGCTTACCATTTATTTTTATGTATTTTTAAAATAGTTTTATTAGCCTCTACTTCACATTCATATAATTTAATCATTCATTCATATTAAGAAAATCTGTGCAAATATCAACACAGTCAACTTTGTTTCTATTTTCTTCTCATACCCATAATTGGTGTTCTCTTGTCATACTCCATATTTCTCCCCATTTTTCCCTGCCACCTCCCCAGACAATTATCAGTGCATTTTTTGTCCCTATAGATCTACCTATTCTGGATTTTACATACAGAAGATTGTATGAACATAAAAATAATGCAAGGAAAGAAACAAACCACAATCATCAACAATGACTAGACAGAACATAGACAAGTCTCAACAATGAAGGAAAAAATATTAAAAACTGAAGCAACTTTTAAATGGGTAAAAGGGGTTAGCAAGTAATATGCCATTATATTTTAACCCAGCTACAACTGCCTTCACAGACTTTGAAATGACCTCTGTTGGAAAGCAGGGCTATTCAGAGGAGATTTATTGCAAGCATAATCCATGTGGCAGCCCTGCAAAAAGAATCTGAATCCACTGTTTTCTGTGGACTGGATGTTCACAATTTAAACTCTGACACCATTCCCTCCTTCAGATTTAGGTTTTATTTACAGTCCATGTATTATGTAAGTTCTTATGTTCTTCCCCGTGGACTTCCTTCCTAATTGTACATGTTGAACTGGGTTATCTATTCTGTAGGAACCTATGCTCTGTGCTATAGACTTCTAAGTGTTTAGACTCTACCCTTTCAAGTCACAGAGCATTCTTTAGAGGTCACTCTCCAATAATTCTGTGTGGAAATCCCACTAAGCGAACTGGGTTTTACCTCAAACTGACCTCTAGCAGATTTAAAAGGCCAACACACACTATTGGACTTAAGGCTGAAACGTGCTAGTCTGAGATGAAGGAAGTGATTGCTATCCCAAGGTCATGAAATCAGTGGTCATTGGACTGTGGTTCAGAGCTCTTGTTTTGAAGGTGCTTAATGAATGTGGATATGACTTTATTGTTTTTTTAATGCCTTGGATGCTTTCTGATATCACGAATTGATTTGTTAGGCATAGTTATTCCTTTGTGAATGAGTGTTCATGAGAGTTTTGCCCTGTCACCATTTCCCACTGCTGTAAATAATGTCCACTCATGTGAGAGTTTAATACTTACAAGCCAACAGGTCACATATTGTGGTTTCGATATCAGCCTACACTTGTATAATTTCCTTTTCTCAACAATGCTGTACTTTTTATACCATTGGCTAAATCAGTGACAATTTCAATGGAGTTACCTTATGGTCCAGATAAGAGTTCATAATGTTCTTGCTCATAAAATAGTAATGATGTCTTTAAAGTGAACCAGAAACATATATAAACCGTGGACACATGAGTTTGTATTTTGGGTTCTATGGTAGGTACATAATCTGCTGTCAATTTGAGACATAAGAATGAATGGGGTGATGTTTAGCCTGTCAATCAGGTCATAGCTTTTTGACCTCAATTGGAAGTACTAAGAAGATAAATAGCTCATCGGAGGTGGGCCAAGGCTTACTCCCTGCAAATCATTGCTGATAAGCCCGAAGGAGCTATGCTGATGCATCCAGAGCCCTGGGAGCTGAAGTAGTTGCCTGGTGATCCCTTCCAGCACTGAGATGTTTCAACACCACTGGATGCACAACACTTTCCATCCACTGGCCTGTAATCTTCCTGTATTTTGCACCATTGAAAGTGTTGCATGAATCTGAAGAAGAATTTATAGATTTGTATCTGACATCTGGGCTAATAACAGAATTAGGGACTTGATCTGGATTGGGCTGGCAGGTTTTCTCAATATACAATTGATACTTTAAATAAATTCTCTCTTATATACATATCTGGACCATCTAGTCATAATTATGTAATAGAAAAATTAATGTATCCTCATTAGTAGAGATATATATATATATTTATATACACTTATATAAAGGAATGTATTTCTTTGTATGGGTGTTTAAAGTTTGATGACACCTCCATAAAGACCACTTAAGAAAACAATTAAAACATTGTGCACAAACAAATATACAAATAATAAAAGTTTCACACAGATATGTGTATATGTTATGTAGTAAAACTTTGTGTAGTAAATAAAGATAAAGATATGCTGTTGTGGTATGGGAATAGAAAAATGACAAAATAAACCCAGGATCAGAAGTAAAACTATGATAAAAAATTACTTGTGTAATTTATTTTTTATTTATTTTTTGGGGGGGCATCACTGCTCTCCGGTGGTGGGAGTAGGAGGCCCAGCCCCATTGCTGAAATTGAACCTCCATCCCAGTGGGCCGTAGTTCTAGCCACAACCACTACCCCACCGGGGCTCAGCACTGTAATTTATTTTTAAAATGTAAGAAGTAACACTGTAAAATATAATATTTCTAGTCTTTTGTTCAATAACAAATAAGGGCCAAGATTTTCACTAATTAGCAGCCTTCAAAAATTGAAAAGTAAATTTTCCAGAATTGTATTGGATGCTATTGGGTGCTACAAACAAGTTAATAATTAGATAAACAGAAAAAATATAATAAATTAAAAAAAATACCCTAAACCCTTATCTTTATTTTAAAAACTAACACCTCTCTTTGAAGAAATTATATAGCTATGCAATATGTGAAATAGTAAAAAATGTCCTCAAGTTGCCAGAGGGTTTTTAGTGACATTCACTCATTTCTTTATTAATAAGGTATTCGATAGAGAGAAGGTACCAAAAGTAAAGACCAACTAAATTAATGGGGAGTAAGGACTGGTGCTTTTAGGAAACAATGGAGAAAGATGTGCCTAATTGGGAGAACATCACTGCTTCTCTTCGGAACTCCTGTGTCTGGACACACCATAAATTAGAATTGATGATGCAATAAAAGAAAGTTAATAGTCTGACTGTAGATAGATTTCTGGAACGAGAGCTTCCTATCTGCTTTCATTATGTATAATTGAAGACCAAAAAATAGAGACCATGCCAAAACACATCAGAGGCAAGAGCAAAGACAAATACGTACTCCATCTCCTACCTTCACATAACTCACCTAAGCAGCAGTAAGTTACTTTAATTTCAATTCAATACAATATAGATTTTTGTGATATTAGAATATATATTATTATTTGGAGCCTTTGTGTGTGTGTGGGGGGGGGGGAGAACAAAATAATGCTTATTTTTAAGTTATGTTTTAAATTTTAAATTTAGAATTATTTAAATTTCCTTCTCAAGCATAATAACCCTTCTTTGTGCCATGAAGAAATATTTTATATCCACATTTAAAACTTCCAAAATTTTCTTTAAAAGTTGCAGGTCCACTTTTCTACTGAATATATCTTTAGAATAGGACATAGTATGATAATATATCAATTTAAATAAAATATACACTTATTGATCTCAATGTTTAATTCAATGTTTCATCTCAATGTTTAAATTTAGGTACATCTTATATATCATTTACTGATATTTTAAAAGAAAATAAACAACCATATGATACAGATGATAAAACTTGGGACATAGATAGTAAGTGGTTGCTCACATTACCCAGGATTTAGCTAACTGCTGAGATTCAGAAAAATGTTTCACTATGACTTTATTCTTTTATTCTCTATTCTTTTGATTTTTATGCTATATTTAGCTCCTACTTCATATCTATTTTTAATGGTAAATTGAGGAATATCGTAACGTCCAATTCATAATATTGTAAAGTGAATTTAAAATAGCTAAAGCTTTTGAAACAGTACTCAAAAAATCTTTTGCTATTAATACAGATGATAAGAAAATGGAAATGCTCTTATTGAAAATGAATTGATTAAAACTAACACAAAAGTATATGATCACCAAGAACACATTTGCTTATAATTGCATACATCTAAGAGGACTTATTTTATCAAGCACTTCAGATACTCATGTTGTGAATAAAATACAGACTTTGAGGGTTTTTTTTAATCCTCCTGGAAAAATACTATTATCTTTAACTGTATTCTATATGAAAATTTGAAGGTCTTTTAGATATCTTATAATATTTTTTCAAAAATGTTTCAATTTTATTTAGATTTATCTTTTATAATTGGGAGAAAATATATTTTACTCCAGTACATTTGTGAATGCTGTTACTATAAATTCTTGTTTTGTACTTAAATGAAATAATATTATTGTTATGCTATTAATTTCTTTCTATTAATATATTATGTAGATTATATAATTAACTATAAACACTACTATATTACATAATTTTTCCTGCATGTGCACCCCAGTCCTGCTGTATACTGTATAAATTAAAACAGAATTTTTAAAGATTAATCTGCAACAAATATTTATTGTACCACCAGATAAAATAAGAATGTAACCATTAATATGTGTGTGCATGTTTAGATATATACTTGGTGACCTGCGATGTTCCAATGAAACACCTTGCTTGTTGACCTTAAAGAGGATTTGTTTAAGATATTGTTATTTCTCCATGAAATGGATTTTCCCTCTGCTGAGGAACAGCTAGACGGATTCATTCAAGACAGATGAATTTACCCCTGGCTTCTCTATTTGGTTGCCTTGATCTTTATGTCTGTCTCTGAACCAGCTCCAGGTTAATTTGCTTGACTTGCCTGTTGAGTTCTGAGAATGTAATGGCTGTGCATCCACCAAAAGTTCAGTGGTTGAAAATCACCAGATGCTCTGCGGGAGAAATGCAGTGCTTTCTACTCCTGTAAAGAGTCACCGTCTATGAGCTGCTATGGGTTGTGCTTGATAGCAGTGAGTTTTCTTTTGTGTTTGCCTGATGGTGAGATCACCTTAATATGACCCTTCTAACCATAATACACTTCTTTGTGGTGTATTATAATTTCAAGTTTCTATGCCTGTGTTTTTACTCCTTTTTTCTCTAAAAGGATACTTCTGTTATAAGGTGAAGGAGATATATTCTGAGTCTCCCTCCACCTGAGGAGAGGGTGTGAGTGACGTCATCATGTTTTGTTTTCTTTGGGTTACAGTCTGCAGAAAGATCATACTGAGAGAAAGAGAGAGTGAGAGTGAGAGAGAGAAAGAGAGAGAGATTGGAAAAGGAGCCAACAGTGAGACACACTCCAGATTTCTGTCTTCAGGAGCAGAAGCAGAGACCAGAGGCACCAGAGGAGAGGACATGAAAACTTGGCACAGAACAACAGAACCAGGCTGAAACAAGGAGACAGACGCAGTATAGAGGAGAGGAGCAGTGTATAGACTGACACTGTGAGACACACCAGTGTGCTGAATTCTAGGAGGAAACTAAGGGCTTATTTAGTGGAGAAGTTAAGGACCAAAGAGAGATTTAGTTGCTACCTTAGGAGAGATGTTGTTGTGAAATGGTTATTGTAACCTTATTATTTACTGATTCTTACTTGGGGCAACTAAATAATGTCCCTGGAAAACCTGTGTGGTGGTCATGTATTCGAGATATCAATTTTTTGATTGAGATATAAGGATGAAGTCTAGCCTGTTAATCTGGAGATAGACTTTGAGTAGCCAATGAGGCCTCTGTGTGGGCATGGCTTTCTCCTGAGACTTCTGGGAAATCTCGTGGTATTTCCCTCGTGGAGATGAAAGGTCATCTCCCCACTTGTTGGGAGTGAGTCTCCAAGACGACAAACTACCAACAGGACAAGATAGCAGCATCTGTGGAGCTGGAGGAAAAGCCATAGGGCCTTATCCTGATAGAACCAGACCTCGGAAGCTGGAGAAGCCACGTGGAGATCCCTGACAGCACTGAGTTGCTTCTATCACCACTGGATGCTGTTGATAGACCCTGATTCCTGGAAGTGAGGAGCCATGGGGAGACTCCTGCCCGCACCGGAATTCTGCACCCCTGACCTGTGACTTTGTGAGTCGGAAGGAGACTTTATTGACTGGTATTGGGCATATGGGCTAATATCGGACTTATGACATTTCGACTGGACTGGGTTGGGATGCTTTCTCAACAACCCATTCCTCTTGTACATATACATTTTCCTTACTTTCAATGAATTTGTCTATGAATTTTTTTCTCTAGTCTACCTGGACTAACAAACCTATTTAATCACGAGTATTGTTTGTGACACTGATTTTCTTTATATTGGATTGTAATTTATACTGAAGGCTGAAATCCTTTGTCTTCATTAGCAAGTGATTCAAATTCTCTTCATTTTTAGTAAGTAATACCGTGTATTTTAATATCTTTTTCCTGATAAGCTTTCATTTAACTGGATGGCATCTGACAACATAGTCAGTCTTGTATGGTGATTGCAATAAATTATCGAACCCAGCAGAAAAGTAAAACTCTTAAGAAATTTGGAGATTGGAAATATGTCTGACATTTGTCTTATGGCAATCGGCCTTGTTCTTGTATGCAGTTAGATTTTCCTCCCCCAGTCCACCATTGCGTGGCCAGACAAGGGAAGCTAGAGCATCTATGGCATTTTCCCAGATTGTGTAAATTCTCTTGTTGTGGTTTTCTTTAGGAGTGCATTGCTTACAAAGGGTCTCTTTCTTGCTAATAAAAAGTTCTTCCATCTTTTAAAAATAATTTTAATAGAATCTGTTTTTGTACATCACTACATCTTTGGATTGCTTTTTGTTGACTTTTTGACTTTTTCTCAATATAAAAATCTTCCTGTCCATAAAGATGATATATTCTTCCATTTAGGTAGGTCTCTTTTCATTACTGAAGCAATGCTTTATAGTTTTCTTTATGCCATGTCTTATATCGTTGGGTAGGTCCATTCCTAAATTTTCTGTCTTTCTGTCCATATTTTTATATGGGATTGTTTTTCTGCTGCAACCATCATTGAATGAGCTTCAGCTATTTTTTTTGTTGTTGTTGCTGTTCTGTAATTTGAGCGTTCTATTGGGCCAATTTTCTTTTTCTTTTTTTCCCTTTGTTTTTTGGGCATCGCTGTCTCCTGGTGGTGGGAGTAGGAGGCCCAGCCTTTGCTCCTGTGGAGTCGCTGCTGGCATTGAACCTCCATCCCAGTGGGCCATAGTCCTGCCCAGAACCACTACATCACCGGGGCTCAGCCCCTGTTGGGTCAATTTTCTTTGATATGGGTATAAATATACATCTCTTCTGTCAGTCTTCCAGATAGCCGACTTTCAAATTCTTTGCATAGTTGAGTGAATGTTTCCTGTGCTTTATCAGTCAGTTGAAACATTTCAAGTGATATGTCCATTCTTTGACCTTTGTTTTCTGCTAATTCCTTCGGGGTTCAGACTTCCTCTTTCAGTACCATCTGGTCTTGATCACATGTTATCTCTTGAAATGGTTTCATGTGGACTTGTATTTCTTTATTATGCCATGACTGAGTATTCCTTCCATCATTTTTTGATGCTTTCTGTATTGTTTATTATTTTCCCCAAGTTATCTTTCATTATTTCAACATAAATGGGAAATTATTGGTATGCAATTTTTTTTCATTTTTTTAACTTGAGATATGTGTAGAATGTTTTGCTGTTGTTGTTTACTATGTTCGGGTCTTAATACATTTCATTAAAATTATGTTCTTTGTCTTGAGGCTGCTCTTTGTAGAATGTTACTAACACTTTGTTTGAATAGTAGCTGTTGTGCTCCCTTCGATAGCTCAGTTGGTAGAGCAGAGGACTGTAGAATGCCTCTCTAAATAGTATTTTTGTTACTAGCCAGGAAAATGGCAGTAAGTCATTAAGTCATGCATTAAGGAGTGGCTACTATACCAGTGCTCTAAAAGATTTAATTTATAAAATAAGTAATAAAGGAAAGGGTCAGTATATTTCTCTAAAATTATCTGCACTTCATTTCAAAATTTTAATAATAAATAAAGTCATTGCATGCATTTAAGTTTCTTCCAGTTGGAAAGATAACTTTGTGAACATTAAAAAAAAAACAACTATATAAATGTGAAGTCATTAGTTTGCAAATTGGTCATATTGTTGGACAAATCAACAACTTATTGTGTTCTTTTTTTTGTTTTTGGTTTTTTTTGGCATCACTGCCCTCAGGTGGTGGGAGTAGGAGGCCCAGCCTTTGCTCCGTGGAGCTGGACTCGAAACTCCATCCCAGTGGGCCGCCGTCCCGCGCACAACCACTACACCACCAGGGCTCAGCCTTATTGTGTTCTTAATTGTGCTTTATATTTTTTGAGTTTTTTTCCCTAGTTCTTATTCTTCATTTCAAATGATGCTAAAATCTAATACTATTTATGGAATTGTCTATTTATCTTAGAGTTTATTTTACTTTCAAGGTCTTTCTCTCAGTTCATAAATATTTCTTATAGTTTTATCCTCTTACTGTATTGCCCCTTTAATCATTATACAATACTTTTGCTGCCAATGCTGTTTTTTGCCACTTTGTTATCTATTTTTACCAGCTATTAATGTTGTCATTCCTGATCTTTTATGATTGCCATTTGCCTCATGTATATACATTTTCAATCCTCTTGTATTTAGATTATTTTTATCTTTGTGCCTAAGGTGTGTCTTTTTTAGATAGCATAATGGTAGACATGCTATTAAAACTGTTCTATTATTTTCTGATTCTTGACTAATGCCTTAAATTAAATTGCTCTTCAACATAATAATTGATATATTCATTTGCTTTTGTAATTTTCCCTTTGTCATTGTGGTGCTGAGCTATATCTTTGTAATGTATCTACTTTTGTGCTACTTTCTGGATTTGTTTTAGTTCCTTCATTATTGATTTGCATGGAATCTAATGAAAATTTGGTAACCAAATCTTGAATGTCTTTGCATTTTGTAGTTGTCATCATTTATAGAATGCCAGCTCCCATTTCCTATTTAAGTGTCATGATTAAATATAATTTTTGACAATTCATTTTCCTGGTTGATTTACAGATATTTTTTCCATTTGTCTAAATATTAGATTTTTATTAGTCATTGTTGCTTCTTTGCTTGATGGACTCATTTTACCATTTGAACTCATTTTACTCATTTATAAATTTTGTCTTATTTTTTATAAATCCCTATTATCTCCATACACCTGTACATTTTATTTGTTGAACAATTTTGTTGAATATATGTGAAAGGGCCTTTATTAATATTGCTTAAGGAATGTAATCAAATTGTGGAATTTGGGTTTAGCCCAGGTGGCATAGTGGTTGTGTGTAGGACAGCAGCCCACTGGGTTGGAGGTTCAAATCCAGCAGCAAGGCTGGGCCTCCTACTCCCACCACCAGAGGGCAGTGATGCTCCCAAACAAAACAAACAAAAAAATTGTGGAGTTTACCCTTACATATTTGGCTATAAATACACCCTACACCCTCAGTGATCCACATTATATTAAATATGTTGTAAGAGAAAAACAAACACATAAGTAAGCAAGTTTCAGACAGAAAAAAATCAATTAAAAGAGATTTTGCAAGCAGATTATAAAGTTTTATTTTGCAATTTTCACTTTTTATAAATTTGCCTTTGTAATATTGAGAAATTTTGTTTTTTTAATCATTGCCATGATTTACACTTGCCATGATCAATGTTAAGCGATATTTGTTGAATTATTTAGTGACAATATGAAAAAATTATGATCAGTTTGGTCAATAAACAGATGCTTAGAAATAATTGTTTTTAAAAGGAAAAGAAAGTGTTTTCCAATTTCTCAGCTGCAAAATTTTATGGAGCTAATCATTCTTCCAGTGATAAAGCAGAAAAATTAAAAGCTCTTTCTGTAACAAAGTAATAAATGAAATTACCATGAATGTTCTCATGAAAGTGATTTGCAATTACAGTAGACAATGAGCTTCAAAGTTTACTCTTCAGATTTAAAATTTAATAAAATGGTCAATTGTTTTTATATTATTTTAAGATAAAAGGCTGAAAGATCAATACATACAAACAAATATTTATAGAAACAGAACTATGCTAAATCAAATGGCTTTCAACACTTCCAATTCTCTTACTTTGATTTGTATCAATGACATTTTTGTCATAAAATAAAAGAAAATTTTTCATTACTTTTTTCTAAAATATTGTGGATAGTTTAATTTGATATCAGAAATTAATGATTGTATTTACCACGTCCGATATATTTTATAAATGCAAACATGAAATGTGTGATTTTAGGCAGCAAACAAGCCATCATTCTTATTCCTAATTAAGTATTATGCCATGTAATTTTAATTTTATCAATGATATCAAAATGCCACTAGATATTTGATTAAAATTCCATAGATAGATGATATTTTAATTCACTGTTTCTTAGTACAAAAGTAAAAGAACCGTCCTTAAAATTAAATAGATCTAGTTCATTTAATGTGCCAAAAACTCACTCAAAATTCTAGCAGCCTGTCTGTCTTAACTACAGAGAAATATCAGTTTACCTGAAAAATCAATTCACATTTAATTAGCAATAACTGTGTATATGTAAATTGAATACTTATCTGAGCAATGTAATTGGAAGTGTTCCTTTCATCCAACTATTGATTTGACTTAAAAATTTTCATCAGTTTTAACTCTGTAGAGCAATGATAACTAGATTCCCTTTAATTATATAATCTACTTGATAGTTAGGAAAAAATTTTCTCAATGGTACTTTGTCAGATTTCTTTTTTAAAATCCATACATTTTTCTATGCTTTCCTGGGTTTATTTGTATACATTAATTCACTTACATTTGCTGATTTAGTCAAGAATAAAATTGTTTTGTTTTAGTTCTTTTTTAATGTTTTGTTTTAGTTCTAAGAATATTTTGGACATACAAGCTGGGCACTAAAATCATTTTCCTCTACAAATATCCCAAAAGCAAATGCTTTTTCTCAATATTCATTTATTAAGACATTCTAAACCATAAAAAAGAAATATAAGTGGGATGAGCCCCTGTGGCGTAGTGGTTGTGCGCGGGACTGCAGCCCACTGGGTCGGAGGTTCAATTCCAGCAGTGGGGCTGGGCCTCCTACTCCCACCACCAGAGAGCAGTGCTGCCCAACAGAAAAAAAAAAGAGAGAGAGAGAGAAATATAAGTATATCTCAAAGAATTACAAGAGGGATCAAAAATAATTTAGCATTCTAAAAACTATTAAGGTTAAATTTCTTAGTGAAATTGAAATTGCTCCAATTTATTCTCTCTATGACTCAGAAGAGTCATTTACATAAAAAGCCACTCAAAATATGAATGAGGAGGAGTTACCTTCTCAACGTAGAGTTGACCATAATGAAGTGAATGGGATAGAGTCAATGGGAATAAAGACTTATGGAGCATGACACATCATGGGGCAGCGTGGGGAGGGTAGCAGGTAGAAAAAGCTACTAATTATTCAAACTTGGAATGTAATAACCATGACAATAAGAATATTGGAAGTTGTGAAATGAAATGGACCCCATACTAATGGATTTAATAACCAGTTTGAATCACACAGTTAGAGGTTACAATGCCAGGGATCCAGCAGCTGTCTCGCAGTTTATTGTACTGGTGTGACTTATTCGTTGCTGTGATGCTGGTAACTGTGTCACTGGTAGTTCAAATGCCAGCAGGGTCACTCAAGGTGAGCAAGCTTATTTGAAGTTTTCAGACTAGGCACAGATAAAGGAGGAAAAACTAGACTGCCTATTTCTGAGAAGCTAGCCTTGTGAAATCCAAACACTGCTGCATATTGAAAGGAAACATGAAAAGAAACTGAATCTTGTTGGAGATGATGTCAGGGATGGGCCTGTCCGATCAGAGGCACTACAACATGACTGAGGAAGAAGGAAGTCAACCCTGATTACTTGGAGCAAAGACTGTGGAAGTGAAGCATTTAGGATGTTCATGGGCTGGTTAAGGTCCACTGCAAAGTGGCAACAAAAAACAACAACACAATAGCTGAAAGAAGATTTAATAATTGGATCTTGGAAGGCATGAAGTATAAATCTAGGAAAATTAGCAGTCATAAAAAATGAAATGCATACAAATTGATGTTGCAGCCTTAAAGCTGAAATGCACTGATTCTGTTCATTCTGAATCAGGAAAGCATATATTTTGCTGTGCTGGGAATGAAGCAATCAAGAGGAATGACACTGTATTCACAATCCAAAAAGGCATTTTAATATCTTTCTTGAAGTACAAAGCTATCTCTCATAAGATTATTTCTGTTTGCATACAAGGAAATTTTGTCAATAAAAGTATTCAAATGCATGAACCAATCACCAACGCAAATGATAAATAAGTTGAAGAATTTCAAGGATGTCTTCAGGCTGAAAATGATCAATCTTGTACCCAAGATGTATTAATTGGAATGTAAAAACAGTGGCTAAACAGAGTTCAGAACTGTAATTGGAAAATATCATTCTGTTGACAGAAATGAGGTGGAGATCATATAGAACTTTTCCAGACCAGTAAGTTTTTTTATAGACCATACCTTTCTTTAAAGACACAAGTTGTGACTGCATTTATGATGTCTCTGGATAGAATCCACAGAACTTAAAATGATTAAATTTGTGAATGTAGTAGCTCACAATATCAGCAGTTAGAAAGAGATAAAGGACTGATTATGTAACCCACAATGAATAAAAGATATAATTTTAGATAGAAATCAAAGAAACTGCCAGCAGCCCACAAGAGTGAAACTCAACTTTGAGTCAACCCACTAGAGTTTCAAGAACAGATTTGAAGCATTGAACATTAATGACAGAAGACTGATTAGCTGTTGGTTAATGCCAGAGATGTAGTTCATGGAGAAAAAAGCTCACTTGATATAAATGATATAAAAGAAAGAAAATACCAAAGTAGATGCCAGAAGGGATTATGAAACTTTCTCTTAATTGTAGAGCAGCTAAGGGAAATGAAAGGAATGATGATGTCCATGAGCTACATAGAAATTTCAAGTAGTAGCTCAAGAGGACAAAGTAAAAATGTTTTAATGCTATGTGCAAAAATTCAGAAAAAGAAAACTCAAAAGGGAAAACATGCTCAGAATATCTTAAATGGAAATAACTCAAGAAAAAATTCAAGTGAAACCTAAATGGAGCCTTCAGTGACATGCATGCTCATTTAAAACATACAGAAAAGAGGAAGAAGAACCAAGTTTGTATTTGAAATATTGAAAGATACAATGGAAAAATGTCGAATGATGCAGGAAGCATGAGATAAAATGGAAACAACACACAGAATCACTGTACCAAAAACTATTAGTCAGCTTAGCCCTGGTGGTGTAGTGGTTGTGTATGGGACTGTGGCCCACAGGGTTAACGGTTCAAATCCAGCAGTAGCTCTCCAGGAGCTTCCTAGTCCCACCAGGGCAGTGATACCAAAAAAAACAAAACAAAACAAAAAACTATTAGTCAACATTCCACCATTTCAGCAAATAGCAAAAGAAGAAGCCCAAATGGTAATAAAGGAAGGAATTCATAAACCTTGGAAAGCATTAACCCAAAACAAGCACTAAGGATTTATGAAATATTAATTGCAATGTTGCAAGAAGTTGATGAAGCCCTGGAAGCACTTATTTAAGTCATGAAATATAAAAGTGAATTATCTAGCCAACTGACTGGAAGAGATCCATTTCAAACATAGGTGACCCCCAAATGTGCAAATTGTAGAACAATTAATATCATTAATATCAAGTAAAAATATAATGTGGCTGAAGATCATCGACTAATGGTTAGAGCAATGCATTGACAGTGGCTGCCAGATGTCTCAGCTGAATTTAAAAGAGTACAAAGAAGCAGGCTTTCAAGTGATCACACATAATGAATCTCTGCTGGTAGTAGAGAATATCTCTGTCTTTTGATGATACTGATGTATTCAACTGTATGGATCATAACAAACTAGAGATAGCCTCATGAATGGGAATTCCAGAGCACTTTATTGTGCTCATGTGGCAGTAGTATATGGATCAAGAGTCAATTTTGTGGAGAAAACAAAAACCAGGAAACAATAGTAAGGAGCTAATTAGAGAAACTCTATTATATAAAAATAATGACCATCAGGATATTGTGAAGGGTTTTCTAAACCTGCAATAGGAAAAGAATAGAACTGTGCTTGTTGAGCATCAACAGGATGTGCAGCTGTTGCTGATAAAGATCCAGGGTTGTACCTTACAAACCCAGATGGGCTGGGGAAGGCACACTGGTGGAGAGGGGAGCTGGAGATAGGACCCGTGGTGAGACTGGAGCTGTTGGAGGGGTGGAGGGAAGGCGGCGTCGAGAGATGGAACCAACTGCGAAGATATACACACAAGCTCCTATTTGAAGGCTGGGCATCAGGGGAGTGGTTCGGGAGGGAGGTTGGGCAGTGTAAGATATGACAGAACAATAACTGTTTATAGAGTATTGAGGGTTGGTTGGAAGGAGAGAGCAGGGGAAGGGGGGAAGGCATGGAAAAGCTGATACTAGGGGCTCATGGAAAACGGCAGCTGATTGGAGAATGATAATGGCACCAGACAGGTGAAGGTGCCTGGCACAGTATGTTTATTTATGTATTGTGAAAAACAAAATGATTTAATTAAAAATAAGACAAAAACCCAAAACCAAATGGATGTGAGAAGTAACTTGCTCTTGAACATCTTGAACATAGAATACCTAAAGTGAATGAAAGAAATGATGAAGTCAAAGAGCTGAACCGAAAATTTCAGAGGGCATCTCAAGGAGACAAAATGAAGCCTTATAAAATGTGTAAAGGCCTGAGGTTAGACAATCAAAACAGAAGAACAGAAGAACATGATGAGCATATGTCAAGCTGAAAGAACCGAAGAACAATTCAAATCTAATTGGAAATCGAAAGATCATATCAAAAAATATTTAATGGTGTACATGGAAGAAAGTAGAAAAATAATAATGATAATAATAATAATAATCATAAAAACCTGTAAATAGTTTAAAAAATCAAGGATTGCCTCCTTCAGTATGGATTTAAAACTCAATGGAAAAAGACCAAGCTCTGCACAAATCGGTTAATAAGTAGCATAAAGATTAATAGAAAAAAATTGAAGTTTTCAACAATTTTACTTTGATTGGGTCCAAAATCAATGCTCAAGTAAGTAGTAGTCAAGAGATCAAACACTGCATTTCACTGGATAACTCTCCCACACAAGACAGCTGTAAGGTGAAAAGCAAGGATGTTAATTTAAGAACTGGGGTGAACCTGACCTATCCATGGCATTTTCACTCATCCCATATGCAAGTGGAAGTTGGACGTTGAATATGGAAGATTGAGGAAGAGTCTATGAATCTGAAGTTTTGGGATGGCAAAGGATATTGTAACATGGACTGCCAAAAGCACCTATATCTTGGGGACAAAACAAACAAACAAACAAACTTCCAGAATGCTCTCTAGAGGCAAGGATAGAGGGACTTTGGCTCATGAATGTTGAACATGTTGTCAGGACAGATACATTCCTGGAGAAGGACACTGCACTGGGAAAGGAAGAGGGGTGTGAAAAAGAGTATGGCCATTAACACATGGGCTAGCATAGTGCCTGTGAAGATGGCCTCACATAAAAGAACCACTGTGAGAACGAAACACTACTGGATAGTATTTTGTTCTGTTGTAAATAGGATCTCTACTAGTTAGAACCAATTCAAGGGTTCATTATTTACAACAAAGTTCATTATTTAAGTATGCTTTAGAATGGAAGTTTCCATGTTGAATAATTTAGGTTCCTTGCTGCTAAATATATGACATTTAATGTGGTACATACCTACAATGGAATGATATTTCCAAGTAAGGGCAATAATATCTTGGTGAGTGCTTGAAAATGGAGTGAGCATGAAGAGATTAATTTTGCTGGAAGAAATAAGCCAATCACAGAGTACAGCGAATATACAACCTCACTTAAATAAAAGTACAAACAAATGTTTAGAAATCAAAGCTGTTTTTTTTTTTTGTAACTTCAAGGCTAGAAGAAAGAAAAATACATCTATTATAGACTTCTGTGTTTTCAGTTACAATCATTGGAAAGCACAATGATTGAGGACAGGCTGTCAGAGAAAATTAATGTAACTATTACTAATAGCTTGCTCCCCTATAATTAGTGGAATTACAATAGGATGAATCCTGAAACTATTGTTCTAAAATAATCTTTAAATTTTAAGCCACACAATTCTCTTCTTAAAAACCAAAGGATAGTTTAACTTATAGAGTAAATTATGCCTTTTTCTTCTTTTAGCTATCTCTATGGGATCCAGTTGATTCTAATTACAGAGATTAAATAGGTACCCCAAAGGCAGTGCAATCAGTTCACTGTGGAAGGCGCAACTCACAAAAGGAGATTGGGAAATATTACATAAGTCACAGACTATAATCAATGCCAATATATTGTCTATGGAGAAACTCAAATTTGTTTTTATTTTGATGATTAAATTCCCAACAAAAAGAAGCAAAAATAAAATATTTCATATGAAATTTAAAAGATTTATACACATTAAACAGGTATTTCAAGCATGAATTAATTTAATATAGAATAGTAATTTGCTACTTCAGATTAGCTCTAAATATTTCAACATAGCTTCAGTAATCAAAGCAGAAAAGAAAATAGATTTCATTTTATCATTGTAAATAAAACACTATGCACTTAGCATGATTGTTATGTGCAACCACTGTTGTATTAAAATGGAGAAAGACTATATCTGAAAACAAAGCAGTTAGCTAAATCAGTATTTGAATGTCAAAGTGTATATTTGCAAACCACTGAGCATCATGGACTGACTTAGCTGACACATAAACTTAACCCTTATGGCCAATGTTATTCTCTCTTTAAAAAAAAAAAAAAAGGAACTCAGTGAAAAATGGACTATTGCTGGTTGAGCCCCAGTGGCATAGTGGTTGAGTGCGAGATTGCTGTCCACTGGATTGGAGGTTCAAATCCAGCAGCAGCTCTCCAGGAGCAAGGCTGGGCCTCTCACTCCCATCAGAGAGCAGTGATAACAAAACAAAACAAAAAAATGATTACAATATCTTACTAATTAATAAATACATCTTTTTTTTCATAAATTCCAAGCTATATTTCTAAAAATTCTGTTCCCTTATACTATAAATACAATTTAGAAAATATATAATTGATTTAGTGCTATTAATTGACTTGATTCATATTTGATTTTATTCAATGTTAAATAATCTTTTATATTTTTCCTCTAAATATGAAATTTAAACTTCTAACATCTAACATCATTATTTATCATTATTTCAGTTAAATGTGTGGCCATGTCTATGTGGTAAAAGAGGAGAATTTAAGGGGAAAAATCAGAAATTGATATCAGAAACAAGCATGTCCATTTTGACAAGAGTTGTGCAAGAGTGAACAATAGCCAGCAGAAGTAGAGCTCTCTGTGTCAATACAAGCCTCTCTATAGGGACAATGGCAGAAAATTGGCACCTATTTTCACAGTATGTGCACAGTAAGTTTATCTGCTGAAAGTAACAGGAGAGTTTTGGGGGTCAGGAGTTTAAAGTGATTGAAAAACTTTTGAAATATCTGCTTCAAAAATGGGGAAGAGAGATGATGAAAGAAAGATTTTTTTTAACTGCTAGGTGAAGAGCTAACATAGCTGAATACTTTAAATTGTATGATGACCAGAAATCTAAGATTGTGCTTTGCTCCAGCTTCATTCAGCAGCCTCGAAGAAAACAGAGAAAATGTCAGTTGGCATTTCCCAAAGGGCAGTTTGTTCCAGATGAGTTAAAATAAATAGGCAGTAGGGAAAATCAGCTAAATGTTTGAGTGATAGTCCGTGCAATCTAGTGAGGAAACCAGAAAATAAATAGAGATAGTTGTTGTTAGTTGACATGGTATTGGACTCACTTCACGGTAAAATCATGCAAAATGACATCTTACTCTTATCATGTGTAAGGCTGACATTCAGAAGTAGATCACCAGTCTGTTTTCATCTGGAAAAGTGGAAATATGATTAACATCACAAATGCACACACTCCTCCAGTAGAGGGAGATAAATAGAACTCATAAGAGACAAAGCAGAATAAAACAAAACAAGATTGGATAAACAAAACAAAACTTCAAGCAGCATAGAATTGGGCTTCTCAATAAGACAAATATGTGTGTATATGTATATATGCACACACACAAATATATGACACATGCACAAATATATGAATAAATGCTGAGAAGACAAACTACCTCAGCCCCTGAACCTCTTATTTGTTCCACGTAATCAGAGACTCCATGAATAAGATTTCCAGGGGTTCTTTCCTCAGAATTGGGTAGTCAATCCCTTCTTCATCGTCTGTTTTTAATCTGGAAGCTACATGGAAAGCTTTGGGCTTCAGGTGACCCTGCTGGCATTTGAAATACCACTGACAAAAACGGGAGCATCACAGCAGTACACAAGCCACCACAGTCTTGCAAACTGACAGAGAATTCAATCAAAAACGTTGCAGGGACACAGTGGCTACAGCAATGGGATCAGCCAGAGGCCAGTTGTGAGAATGGCACAGGGACAAGTGGGCTTCCATTCTGTCTCGTACATCGGGCTGCAGGGGTTCCGACCTCACTAGAAGGCACCTGATAGGAACAGAGGGCCTACGCTGCACTCTGATAGTTGAGTTTGAGCTCTGCGGATGTCTCTCTGAGCTATCTCCCTATTCTGGATACCTAGTCGAAGTCTCTGTTGTGATTATGCCTGGGAATCATATAGCACTTGGCAACCTCAATGCTGTATTGTCTCCTGATAGGGATTGTTTTAGGCTGACTTCTGTAGAAAAGAAAAACTTGTAACTCCTATATGTGTGTGTGTGCGCGTGCGTGTGTGGTTCATCAAGGAAATGACTCACAGGGTTATCACTGCTGTTGGGTGCCATGGAGACACTTCCTTCACAGGAAAACCCACTGCCTGCGACTGTGCCAGGCTCACAGTTGAGGTGATGTTTGAGCCCGCTGTTGTACCTCTTGACACATGCCAAGAAGAGATGTGTCAATATATCTTTTCAAGGACCTTCCTCTTTTTTGCTTCCTTTCAGTTTTACCTAGTATAATGTCCATGTCCAGAGACTGGATTCATCTGATAACATGTCCAAAGTATGTCAGACAGAATTTCTCCATTCTTGCCTTTAAGGCACATTTTGCTGGTATTTTCCCTAGACAAGTTGGTCTATTATTTTCTTTGTCAGTCCATAGGATTTGCAATATTCTTCACAGTCACCATAATCCCAAAGCTTTAATTCTTCTTTGCTTTTCCTTACTTGATGTCCAACTTTTACATGCATATAAAGCAATTGGAAATACCATGACTTGGATCACATGCACCTTAGTCCTAAAAGTTATATAATTGCTTTTCAACATGTATAAGAGATCTTATGCAGCAGATTGACCCACGCAACTCAACCTTTGAATTCTGGAAAGCTGCTTCCAGGACCATTGATTATGCATCCAAGTGTGGTAGGCACATAGTCTGGTGTCAATTTAGGATTTGAGAGGATCAAGAGTGAAGGAGTGGGGTCTAGTCTATCAATCTGGTCAAAGTCATTGAGACCTCTGTGTGGGCATGACCTTCTCCTGGGAATTCTGGGAATTTTTGTATTTCCTCCTTGAAGGTGGGAGATAGTCTTTTTTCTCTGTTCACTACCTGAGAGATGCTCTACTGACAAGACACATGGCACTATGTCAATAGACACTATGCCCTGGGAACAGAAGGAACAATGTGGAGACCCCGACAACACTGAGATGCTTCTACCACCACTGGATCTACAAGATTTTATAAACACTGGCGGGTGAGCTTCCTGTATTTGTAGTCATTACATGAGTTTCATGATTTTAAAGAGGACTTTATAGATTGCTATCAGGGATTTAAGGGCTAATATCAAATTTATGTCTTGATCTGGACTGGCATGGAATGTTTTCTCAATATTCAATTCCTCCTGTGTCAGAGGAGCTAACCCCTAACATGTCATCACCAGTCTGGTAGGTGCAATTATAGTACAATAATAAGTAAAGATCATAGTTAAGTCATAGAAATTTTGACGGTTAGGACAGAGATTCAAATGAAGGAGTCAGACACATTTCATGGTAGCATGCTCATGATGGCCACGTTCTCAACAGCCAGATCCACACACACCATGGGCAGGAAGCTGGAGAGTCAGAGCGCTGTGGGGTGAACTCAAGTTTATGGCTATCCAAGGTTTACATCTACTTTGGGGCATGATTACAGGTAACCACAAGCCTTGGGAAGGGGCTGTAAAATAGGCATACATATCACAGGAAAGGGATGTGCAATAGGCATAAGCATAATAGGAAGGGGACAAGCTAGGAGCATGCATGGAGTAAGAAAGGAAGGGACTGGGGGATGCATGTGACAAGAAAGACGAAACCTAGATTTATGATGACGGCGTAACCATAGTCATTCTTGGGTGGGCTTGACCTCCCTGGGCTCCAAAAGAGAGTAGTCTACTACTGTCCTTATCAGAAGGGTGTGGGTCCTATTAGGGTGGGGTAGATTATACAGCCTGATTGTTCTAGATGTCTGATAACCCTTAGGGAGAATAACCCCTGGCATACTTCTGCTGACCTCCTAGTGTATAGTCATTTATCATGTGTAACAAACAGCTGAGTTTGGCATATATTTGGGGGCGATAACTTGGGAAAAATCTTCCTGTTTCTCACACTCTTGTATACAAAATTCTTTATTACACTGTTGCACTTAACCATAACAAGAACAACCGAGTCACCAGAGAATTTAAAAAGCCAAAATTTATTGAAGGAAGGAAAAAAGAAAAGGAAATTCCTGTTGAGGGATCAGCAGCATTTGATTCAGTTAACTGACTGACTCTGTTTCTATCTCAACTTAGACTTTTTACAGGGGGCTTTGTTACTTGGGAGGTACAGCTATGCAAGCAAGCAGGTTACAGAAGAGAAACTCTGCAGTTAGCTGAAGTTGTGATATTATCTCACTACACAAAGGGGTGAGGCAGGGGTATTGTGTGGAGAAGGGACAAGATCCAAGATCCGGTAATTGTCCCTCTCAGAACATTTTGCTAGTGCTCCATTCTGAGAGCCTGTGACAAGTTCATCTAAAGGACAGGTGGCCCAGTGAATAGTTCCTTCCATATGACAGTTAAATTCAAAATGGTGGTGCTCTGGTCAGCGAGGCTAGCTACTAAAACACACATACCAGTCTACTAGGAAATGTGCTTCTCCAGTCAACCCAGATTAACTCAGCAAGCATGGTAAAGTCATTGGCAACTTGATTTTATTCTCCCATTATGCTGTGTAGCTGTGAAAATGTTAATTTTCTTTGCATAAGGACATAATCCATGCGAATGGATGCAATCCTTGATCTTCATCAGCAAGTGCTTCCTGTCCACCTGTAAGTCATTCTACGGGTTTATAGAAGTGCGTAGGTGCACGTTGAGGCAGGTTCCAAGACACTGATTCATGTGGTAGGCTGAAGGTTTCTGCTGCCAAGTGTTTGTTGGAGGGATGTTTATTTGTAGAAAATTGCAGCTTGTAGAGGTGAATGCATTAAAGTCACCAGGCCAGGCTCTGGCATGTCAGATGACCGGCTGGTGATGACACTTAACATCATCAAGACCATGGACTAAATTTCAAAGAAAGAGAGGTTGATGAGGCATATGCAGGATCCAGATCCAGCAAACAGCAACTTTTCCACAGCACCCATTTATACAGGAAGCAAGCCATACATTTCCTTTTAATTTACTGTTAATAGGGCTAGGGTCTGAGTAAGGAAGCTGCCTTCTACTCTATTCTTCTTAATTGACAGTCTGTGAAAACACTGTGTTGGGTCAAGTCATGGGGAATTATTAGTTGTTAATAGCCAAACAACTGAGAATACTGGTGAAACCATGTGACTTTAAAACCTATCGATGGCAGGAAGAAACCTATGCCTCTTGCTTGTAATACAAAAGTTGTTTGCACTCCTCTCCTTCTCCCTCTCAAGAACTCTAGTCTCAGAATCCTATCTTCCAGGCCCAGAATGCAGTCCAGAATCAAGACCTCAGTCGCCATCTCACAAGCAGAACCTTCACCATTAGCAGGTGTATACACACACCCAACTTGATGGCGTCTGAGCTTAACAGTATGTTCTTTACCAAATAATTGTGCCTTAAAAATCAAACACTTAAACTTCTCAATCCTCACTGTAAGAATCAATTCTCTGGCAAAGGGAGAGTTGACTCTATTAATGATGCTGACGTTGTGCTATCAATAAATTATTAAAACAGTATTCTTATGGACTTGCTATGGACTGTATATGATTCATGTCTTCTTAAAAAAATCAGCTTGAGCCCTGGCTTTACAATAGCTTCATGATAAGTCTGTGTTGCTTACTGCAGTTTCTTGAATTCATATACAGTTTCAAAACATTTTCAAAAGTTGAAGGGGTGTATAGGAAAATAGAAGCAGCTTCAACTGTCTTGTGAAAGACACTGTAGCTTCAAGTTATAGGATCTGGATAGGATAGGAGAAAAGAAGGAAAAGTAATGGTAAATAGGTACACACAATAGGATTGATCAAATAATTAGTAACCTAATCTCAGGATGCAGAAAAGATATGTAATGCTTCCATAAAAGTGTAATGTTGCATGATTTTTTAACATAGCTGATTGTGATATTGATGTGCAGCCTTTTATAGGAATATAAAGGCTGAAAAACTCCCACCTCTTGTCTGAAAAACCAACCCTTCTTCAGTGCACAAATCTTTTTATGAACAGCATAAATGTGAACACTATATGCAGACTCTGCCAGATGAAATACACAAAAATCAAGATGAAGAGACAATGGCTGCATAATGGGCTCAATCATAGCAAAAATCATGATCATGGTAGAGGACTAGACAGGGTTCTGTTGTACATAAGTTTTCTATGATTTTCAACCAACTTGGAAGAAACTAACAATAATGAGTGCTTATTCCCTGTCATAAATATTTTAGAGTGCAATTTCTCAGTGTTATAAGTGCATTTTTGCTTTTGTAAGAAATTATTAGTCTTGAAAGTAGCTGTTATCGATTTTATTCACACTTTTGGCAAACATTAAGGGTGTATTTTTATTTTTTTTCCGTTACTTATAATTACAGTGTCCTTAAAGTTGTGTAGTGGTTACCCCTTGGGCTGATAAGTGACCAGACATCCTGCTTTTTAACAATTTAACAACATCCTACAGCAATTTAAAGTTAAAATAAATATATTCCAATACTATATTTGTGTTCTCTGGACATTTTTGTTGCTCCATAATACACCAACTTTTTAATCAATAACCCTCACCCCACTCCCCGGTCAATGGTGTCTCACTTAACATCTGGTGGCTTTGCCAAAGTTAGCAGTTTGAAACCAGCAGACTGCCATGAGAGAAAGACTAGACTTTCTGCTCTCTTAAAGAGTAACGCCCTCTGAACCTCGAAGCGGCTGTTATTCTCCATCCTACTGGGTTGCTGCCAGTTGGTATTGACTTGATGACAGTGAGCTATTGTAAGTTTATAGCTGTTTAGTGATAACTTTTTGTGCTCATAGTTTTCATTTTCTCAATGAACAGTGATGTTTAAATACGTGTTGATGTGTTTTCTTTCTCTATCTCCTCTTTAGAAAGTGCCTATTGTTTTGTCTAATTAGCTGTTTGCTTATTTGGTCATTTCATTTTTATAGTGAGTTTGCCTGTTTGCTCACCTTACATTTTCAATCAGGTGCTTTCTCAGTTACATTGTTTTAGTGTCCAATGTGTTTAATGTCCATATTTTATTTTATGGTTTGTCCTCTTAGCCAGGTATTTTGATTTTGGTGAAGACAAAGTTAATAATATGGATTATGTTTTTGGTTGCATGAGAAAAATTTTCTCCTTTTGGGTTTTGAATATTGTGTTATTTTCTATTTAAATCCACAAATCTTTGAATTGCTTGTGTCCATAATGCTATTTTTAAATCTAAAAGTTTTACACTTAAATACATTAGTGAGTTTTAGTTAGCATTAATGTATGGTGGATTTTTACAGTAAGATTTACAGTAATTTTTTCCCCATTTCCTCTTACCTTCCCATGGATAGCTAATCCTAGAAAGTTTACAGATATTGTTTTTAAAATCTAGCCAAAAATGATATGTATGATCTAAATCAGAGAAATTCACTGGTGTGGAAAATGAGCATTTTCCAAACAAAATTCCTAATAAACAATTTAAATAAAACTTTATAATATGTAGTCAACATACCTCCCTCATAGTGTACATATTTATTATAATGTTATAACCTTTGCTTTGGATATTATAAAAATATTAAGAAATCCACTTCCATGAATTCAGACTGAAAGCAGCTATATAGAAAAGAGTAAATCTTAAGGTTTATAAGACCGTCAATTTTCATATCATTAAAAGGTCCCCTCCTTCTCTGGTATAGATTGGTTGGTGGGTTTGAACTGAACACCTTGTGGTTATAGTTCAACACTTAACTTACTGTGTCACAGGACTCTCTCTGTGTGTACATGTGTGGGGAAGAGTCAAAGTGAAAAATAGAATCTACTCCTTAAAATGTTAGTGTACAGTTAACTTAAGAAAACGGCATCAAAAATGAAATACTGTGAAATTATACTTGAAATACTTCATCAGTAAAGCTCTTAAAAGAAAATTAGCCCATATCAGTTAGTGTTTTATACTGTGGTGGATTGCATGCTGCTATGATGCTAGATATGGTTCAGAGAAACTGGGTTCTAAAAAGAAGAATGTGGCACCAGAACTTGAGGAAGATTTATTAACAACCTATGACATACAAGTGACATGCCGTGCTTGTTGAAAGTGAAGAGGAATTGAAGCATTCACTAATGAAAATGTAGAATCGCAGCCCTCAGTATAAATTACAACTCAATGTAAAGAAACTTTGCATCTTTACACCTGGACCAATAGGTAATATCATGGAAAATGGAGAGAAGTTTCGTGTTGTCAGGGATTGCCTTGCTTAGGTCCACAATCAATGGTCATGGAAGGAGCAGCTGAGAGATCCCAGGAGTCACTGTATCAGGTAAATCTCCTTAACGAGAATTTTTAGAGAGTTGCAAGGCAAAGATGCTGCTTTGAAGATTAAGGTTTTTCAACACAAGTGGTGGAATTTTCAATTGTTTCTTATGCCTGTGAAAGTTGAGCATTGAATGGGTTCATCTGATAGCAGTGCTGGCGAAGAATAGAGAAAGTACCATGGACTGTCAACAAGACAAGCAAATCTGTCTTGCAAGAAGTAAATCCAGAGTGCTCCTTAGAGGCAATGATGGGAAGCCTTTGTTCGATACAATCTATACTGCTGCCAGGAGAGAACCGTCCCTGGAGAAGAGGGCCATGCTTGGTCAAGTAGGAAGGAAGAGAAAACGAGGAAGCCCCGCAAAAAGATGAAATAACCTAGTGGCTGCAACAATGAACTCAAGCAAAGGAATATTGTGAGGAACAATTGTGAGGATGGTGCAGACCTGGGCATTCTTTCATGGTGCTGTTCATGGGGTCCTGATGGGCCAGAACAGACTCAAGGGCCCCTAACAGCAACTTAAGCCTGGGATTTAGGTCATGGGAATTGAACACATCAGTAGGGTCAGTTGTGTTGGCCGTTTCACAGGAGCTTGTCTGACATTTATTTCCCAAACGTCTCCAGTGACAACCTTATGGACCATAGGACAATATTGTCCAATGAGGTAGCACGGAACAAAGCAACAGTTTATTCAGTCCTTCATGAAGTGACACACATTCAATGACCACTGTCAACGAATCAAAGAATCCTATTCCCATTTAAGAATATCAAGAAAGGATCTCTAAAAGATTACCACTTTTGTGATAGCAAGCTGCCGATTCTAAAGAAGTGTGTATCCTCCACTCATGATTAAGTCAAGATATCACAATATTGTCACATGCAGATTTTATTTATCAAAAGAAAACCCTCTTTTTCTTTATTAATCACTATAATCCAGCCCCATGAATTAAAAGATTGTTTAGAAATAACATTTTCATCACATTTCAAAAATTATAATGTAATGGAGTCAACCATATGGAAGACTGGAACTTGCTTGTAATTGTCACTCTATTTGAAATTTACTCTCATGCTATCTATTTCGAGGATATCATGGAATCTATAGAATCAAAAGTCAATTTATCCTAATCTGGGGGACTTAATTTATATTTGCTTGGATTATATCAATTTATAGTAACTTGAATAGACCAAAATCTATATTTGCTATAAAAGTTATATTTTTGACAAGTAGAAACTCAAGACAATTCTTGTCATATTTTATTAACATATTGTTTTAGTGTAGTATTGTCCAGTTTTACATGGTATCATGCCTTTATCACTAAAAAAAGAAGATTTATAACTGAGCCTTATGGGAATTTATAAGCGATTCTGTGGTTGACTTTGTTCTAAATTGGGCATGAAATGAATGTATTACTGCAAAGCATGGAAATAAAACCCATTATAAACTAGAAATTAATTGCTGCAATGGCAAATAACTTTGTAAGCTACAGGATTTTCTTTGTGACTGCTTTGCTTTATTTCTTTTAAAGCTTTGCTGAAAAGCAATTACTTTGTTTTTTTTTTCTTTTTTACTTTTATGACTCATGACTTCCATATTAATGCTAACCTCATTTTCAGTTTGTATATATTTGAAGAACTTATTTGGGTTTTTTCTTGAAAAGTTTAATATGCCTCAGATGAAAGTCTACATAGAAAATTAGTTTTTCTCTCAATAATTTATAAAGAAATTGTTCTGTGTCCTTAATTGCATTACCGACAATGTGTACTCACTTTCCCTATTTCTAGCCTTGATTCCTTATATCCATTCATTTTTCCTGACCCTTCCTTTATGTTTTGTCTTTGTTTAGGTTAATAGTTCACTTTTAAATGCATATTCCTTACAGGTATTATTATCTATTTAATAGGCAAGCCTATTATAAGATTAAGATTTGCCTTCCTAGAGTAACTTTAGTTACATCTTACAGAAGTGACTGAGGGTTACAATATAAGGCTCCTCACGTCTTTATCAGCAAAATCAGCTTAATGTATGGATCTGAGTTTTGTCTACATTTTATCCTAACCTGACCTTCCTTGTGAATGACTAATTCTACTCTGTCCAAAAAGTTTTCTATGAGTCTGAATCAACTTGATGGTAGTGACATTTTTTTTTTAGTGTGTTGTTCCTGAATTCCTTATGTTAGGTAATAGAATTTCAGTTTATTCATTTTACTATACTGACTTTCACAAACAAGCTCAGTGCCACAAAGTTCATTCAAGCTCATTAGTAGAACCGCCCCTATGAGTTTCTGAGACTCTCAAATTCTGTGGGATTATAGAGCTTTGTCTTTCTCCTATGGAATGAGCGGTGGTTTCAAACTGCTTAAGAACTCTGGCTTCGTAGTGTTTATGAGTTGGGATGCTAACAAGGTGCACAGTTCAACACTACCAGCTGCTCCTCCAGAAAACAATGGAGCTTCCTCTAAAGCGTTACAGTCTTAGAAACTCAGAGGGAACATTTTTCTCCTGCCTTACAGAGTTGTTATGAGCTACCATCGACTGAATGGGAGTGAGTTTATTTTGACCTTTCAGTTAGTCACCCAGTGCACTCACCCAGTACACCATTTGTGAGTGTTCCTTGAAGAGAATTGAGGCAATACACATTAGGTATCATCCTTTTCAATTCTAAAGAAATGCTAAAGTAGGAATGAATGTGTATGTTGTAATATTGCTCTTTTTTTGCTCTTGAATCCAAAACTCTTATAATGTATAATGGAAAAGATTCTGTGAAATGTATTGCATGATTTTAAAATAAAACCAAACTATGGATATGAGCTTCCACTCTAACATGATACATTATTAATGAAAAATATGTTCAGTAAAAATAGGAAGCAGAATTGATTTCTCCCCTAAATTCTGGTGAAATATATAGGAATATGGTCAATCACATTTCCTAGCCATATACGAATAGAAACAACAAATGTACAAAAAATGTAACACAGTCAAATAAGTAATACATGAAGAAATAAAATAATAATTAGAGACTCTTACCAAAAGCAAAGAAAAATGAGGTTTTGATAGAAGGGTCCCAGGAAGGGTTGGATCAACTTAATCATATAAACAAGGGCAGAAGGACATTACATACATAAACTGAGAATATGGATTCAAAGTTCTGTTTGCACAGTAGTGAAGACTCAGCTATCCAAGTATCATCAACAAAGTAGGAGGGTTCTTTATTCCCAGACTCCAATGAGTCAGTTTCTGTACAAGAGAATTATATGCTTTCAGGTTTTGTAAAATCCTCACAAAATTGCTGTATTTGAGATCATGATTGCAATAATCATGATTCCAATAATCTCATAGAGGGTATTCCATTTGTTTGCTAACCCTATATTTTACTAAGACTGTCTTTAGCAAGGGGGCTCTTCTGACTGCATGCACAATACACATAGGCCTTATCATCCTCCCTCTGTACTTTTTTCCAAGTCAGATGTATTTTGTCTTCTAGGGAGTCCATGGTTTTGTCTATGTTCTTCATAAATTGATCATTCAAATGCAGCTATTCTTCTTTAGCCTTCCTTATACATTTCCCAGCTGTGTAGGCATGAGTTAAATGGAAGTAACCAGCCTTGTGTTGGGCACATCTTTGTCCTCAAAGTGACATTTTTCTATTTAATAGTTTAAAGAGTTCTTCAGTCATAAATTTGTCACTTAATTCCTTGGTAGTTACCTCCTTGGATGTTCATTGTAAGACCAAGTAAAATCAAATCCATGACTATTGTAATTTTTTTCTTCATCACTTGTCCATCTGCAAGAATGTTCAGGTCTAGCCTAATCCATACTGTACTGCATTGACTTGCACAGATATGTGCCACCAGTATTTCAGCTAGCTTTTCTAGCACACATAGTGAACAGATTCCAATGAAGGCTTCAGAATAAAACAACTAGGGAGAAGGACCTCGTGATCTACTTCTGAAAAGTAAAATAACTAGCCAGACAAAACCTTATAGAAAGTGGTGGATCATTGTCTTATGCAGAACCAGGTGAGAACCTCGGCTTAGAAGGCCGACACCACTATTGTTATGGGAAAATATATTTGCATAAGTGTACATCTCTCTAAATCTCCATATCTATGCTTTGCTTCCTAGAGCTTGTCTCTGTTTTTCTTTTGTCTCTTGCCCCACCATTGCTCTCTACCTCTTCTTCTACCTGTTAGTGTTTCCTCTCCACTAGCTTGGTGTTGCTCTAATATTCACAGTACTTATAAGGCAATACACTGAGGCTGAAGACAGACTTTGGGCCTTGGCTCATCTTACTTTCCTTTAATACAAGAACACTTTGTTCTAAAATTGACATTCTGTGAAGCTCACCTCCCCCCCCACCCCACCTGACTTCCACACACACATACTTGCTGTAGAAAAAATAGATGCCTAAGTAGATATGGTGAAGACAGAGGATGGTGCCCGGCTACTAAAAGATACAGTGTCTGAGATCATAAAGGCTTGAGGTAAAACAAATGACCATCCAACAGTGACTCAGCAAGCCCACACGGAAGAAGCACATTAGCTTGTGTGATTAAGAAGTGTCAGCTAGCCTGGGAAAGGGTCATCATGAGATTCACAACATATAATAAACAGGCAAACAAAATTCATTGGTGAGAATGGAGGGGGTTTGGACTGGAGATGGATAGCCAATCTATGGACAATGGAACATCCCCCCCCCCAAAGAGGAGTAACAGGGTGTGAGTAAGTCAATCAGGTTGCAAGAGAGCACTAATGGGTCATTCAATATACCTCTGTTCCCTGGAGACCTCCTGACCCCATTATTAAGACCTCAGTACCGCCTCCAATCTAGACTAGACAGGAACATGCACATAGTTATAGGCAAGAGGTGAACTGCATAACACGTGCAACTCAGGAAATGGGAATAGAGATACCAAAAGTGTATGGAGAAGAGAGAGAGGGAGGGGTACACCTACCGTAATGAATGGCACATAATCACACACTCTCAGCTAGGGGAAAGAACAACAGAAACCAGAGAGGAAGGGAGACAGTGGGCAGTGTGAAATTTGAAAATAGTTATCAACAATCTATCAGGGAACCACTGGGGTTGGGAGTATGGGAGAAGCTGACCCAAGGGCTTAATGGAAAGTAAATATGTAGAAAAGAATGATGGAATATATGTATGAATATGTCAGATACAATGGATGTACTTTGAGTCATAAGATCCCCCAATAAAATGAGTAAAGAAAAAAACAAACAAAAAGAAGCCCGTGTGTTAGTTCAGGTTGACAAGGAAAACAAATTCACAAACACTCATATGTGTATAAGAAAGAACCTTTTATTTTTATTTATTTATCTATTTATTTATTTTTAGGCATCACTGCCCTGGTGGTGGGAGTAGGAGGCCCAGCCTTTGCTCCTGTGAGCGGGAACTGAACCTCCATCCCAGTGGGCCGCAGTCCCATGCACAACCACTACGCCACCGGGGCTCAGCCCCAAGAAAGAACTTTTTATAAGGAGTAATTGTATATTAAGAAAATATCCCACCCCAGTCCAGATGAATTCCATAAGTCCAATATTAGGTCACATATATGATACCAATGTATAAATTCCTTTTCACGCAACACATACCATTGATGCCTAATGCAGGGAGATCACAAGTTAGTAGAAAATATTGTGGATCTAATGGTGGCAGAAGCATCTCAGAATTGGCATGGTTTTCCATGAAGATCCTCCAGCTCCATCAGTGTAACTCCGTGGCTTGTCTGCAGAGCAAGTATATGTCCCACCTCCATGGAGAAAGATAGGAGTTCCCAGAATCCTCAGGAGAAGGCCATGCCCACACAGAGAGTCCTCATTGGCTGTGAACTGATTGACAGGTTAGATTCCATCCATTTGCAAGTTGACAGATTATGTTACTGCCACAGATCTCAGATTACAAATAAGAAAGCTCTGTCTCTTACAAAATGTATCTCTTATAATAAAGTAAAATTAGTTCTCACAAGAGATAAATGGGAAATATATATTCTTTATTTCTTTTCCTGTGCTAGTGAATTCATCATTCAACTGCTGTCTCTGAGGTAACAATGCAATGTGACCTATGTAATGTGAATGGGAAAGTCATGCATGCATCATTAGCATTTCCTTAATCCGTTGAATGTAAATGCATTTTTGTGGAAGGAGTAGGCAGCAGAGAAGACTATATTATAGTGAAAATTAGATTTATTTAGCGATATATACAATGTTACTTAGGTGTATGACTTCTGTGGAAGTCTCACTAGAGGATACAGTCCAATTTATGTGCCTCATATTTTGCTTTAAGTTTCCATTACGTAAAGTACCTGGGAATTAATACTAAGTAATATTTCAATAATTAAGTTTAAAATTCATTTCAATATTTGATAAAGGTATCAAATTTAATTCATTACATACATATTTTTACATATATATATTTATTATTTGGAGTATTCCAAGAAAATTGAACCCCAGAAGCACTATTTGTTTATTGATCATACTAATGCAAGGATGTGATGTATTTGCCAAATCTCTTGTTTAATCTCATAATAGACTAACTTTTTTACCCAATTTCTAGAATTATATTTAATTTAAATTTGACTGAAAAATGGAAATGTAGTCTGAGATAAATGCATGACCGGTAAGTAAAGAGTTCACTAAAAAAGGCATCATGTGTGGTACAGTAAAAAATTGAAATAAGGCAAATAAAAATGATGTGGGTTTACCAATACCGGCAGGACTGACCATTATTCTATTATTGCCAACAATGGGTTGCAATGAATTGTAGCTAATTCAAGGACCAGGATCAATAACAAAAAAAAAAAAAAGCAAAGTTTAGATGTATTAGAAATCTGCTCATAAAATACATCAGATATTTTATTATTCAATCAGAAATATACATATTAATAGATCTACAAATGTATATATAATCAAAAGCTCCTAAGTATATAATTGCTTACATATAAACATCTATACAAAACCAATCACATCAAAATGTCATTTGTCTCTTTATTCTTTAAAAAAGTTATGCTTAAAAGGCAGTTTATGACAAAATTAATATGTTGATTCTGAAAGTATGTCATGTGTATTTCATCTTTGTGATAATTTTCTTAAAATATTTTGACTTTCAGGTACACGGCCCACTATCAGAAGTTAGATAAATAAATCAAGTCAAATGACTTAAACAATTGATCAAAGGGTCCGGCCATATGATCCACCCTGTGCATTGGCTGTTCTGAGTGGGAATATCATTCTCAAGGCTCCATGGGCCAGGATGCACTCCATTCTCTCTCCCCAACTACCCTTCACTTATTTGTTCTCCTGTGCTGTGATCATACATGTCTCACTCCCCAAGTTATAGCTTCAGTGCTGACCTCCATAGCAAACTCCCCTTGGGGGAGAGTTGGCTATCCACGAAATTGGGATTGAGGTTGGACCCTCAGACCCCTCCACTGGTTTCCTGCTCTATGCCATCACACTGCATTCACATCCTGGATCACTGGGTGTGTTTGTTCCCTGGTACCAGGGGGCCTAGGTAGAAGGAGGATGTTTTGAGGATTACGATGGCAAAAAATGTGCAAATGTGGTATGCATCTATTTGACATATGTATTGATCATGATAGGAGTTGAAGAAGCCCCCAATAAAACGATTTTTAAAAGAGAGAGAGAGAGAGAGAGAGAGCGAGAAATTAGAGGCAGCATCTATGTTAAGAAAGCATAACAAATGTTATCTTTTACTTTTTCTTGGAGCTAAGTTTAGCTGATTTCAGCATATAACTAATCAACTTGTTATGTATGAAATGTTTGACAAGCAGGGCCAAGCACGCTGCAGCAGCATCTTTTAAAGGAATCCACATCCATACATTTATCACTTACATTTTATTTGTATCTAATTTGAAGTCCAGATTCACCTTTTTTCTTCACATTCCCATCACACCTCAGACTATCTGGGAAACTTCATTTCTAAAACCCTGAAAATAATGAGATCTCTAATTTTTTTTTTTTAAAAAGTAAACTTTGGCATCTCCTAAGAAAACCCAAAGACTGAAAGACCGGACACGAAGACTGTCTACAGCATAAGGAAGATAGACAAGAACTGAATATGCCTTTGAAGTCCAGGATTGCTAAAATATAGTGAAGTAGCAAGAAGCTGAAAAAAAAAGGAGGGAATGATGATCCCCCAGATGAGATGGAAAATAGCAAGGCCCTGCCTTCATTAAACCATTGTCATCCGTCATTTTTACTCAGAACAATCCTAGCTGGCAAAGTGGAATCTCCCCGCAGAGTTTCTGAGGCCATAAATCTCGACCGAAGCCAACTGCTACCCTTTCCTTCTGCGGAGAAGCAGCAGGTGGGTTTGCACTGCTGAGCTTTTGGTTCGCAGCCAAGCATCTAACCACAGGCCGCCAGGATGCCACAGCCTTGCCAATCCTCTTCATGTGGATTTGTCGCCTACTGGGCTCGGAGACAATGCATTTCTGTTTTTTGCCTTATTTTTTTTTAATCATTTTATTGGTGGCTCCTTCAACCTTAACACAACCCCCCCCACCCCCATGCATCCATTGTATGTAAAGCTCAATTGTACTCTTGATGCCATCATCATTCTCAAAACATTTTCCTTCCACTTAAGCCCTTGGTATTGGCTCCTCCTTTTTCCAGCCTTCCCTGCCGCCCCCTCCTTGACGAACCCTTGGTAATTTATAAACTATTATAATTTTGTCCTGTCGAACGCTTTCCGATGTGTCCCTTTGCCCACTGTTCCATTGTCTGTAAGGCGTTCACTTCGGCTAGTTTGTTGTGACTACACTGGGAAACATTCCTCTTTTCTACATTTAGTGCCATTGGGATCTATCATTCTTTAAACTATTCTGTTTTTTAAAATGCAGAAATTCTGAGTTAAACAATCCTTTTGTGTGTATGAGGGGCTTAGCTAAATTTGCATGAACTTTCACCCTCCTGAATCATTTCCTAATTTAAAATGTAAACTACCATCCTCCCTTTCCTGCTTGAGTAAGTTAATTCACCACTTATTTCAGTCTATTATTCAAAATATATGTGTACATATGTTATGAAATAAATAGTGACATAATTAACTATTTATGAATGAGATATGTATAATCTCTACTATATATGATATATGCACCTATATATTTCCTTTTGCTATCATAAGCAACATTCCATTCTCTGACTCATATGGCCAATAGGAGTCATAACTGATGCAACAAAACCTAGCCTGGAGTCTTGAAAACATATTTAAGCAGGAGAAACATAAATTGATTCATATTATTAAAGCTAACCGATCTATTAAGTGTCATGAATGTAAAAGCATATTATCAGGGAGCAGATTAGGAAGTCATGTTCACACATGAGGTAGAGAAAGCAGCAGCTATAGGGATTGATAGACTCTATTTTGTCTTAGGTCACAGACTCTAGGCCTCCCTGAGGATTTGGATGTGAAGTAGAGAAACTAACACGGATTGGGGACTTTGCAGATTTTGCTTTGGGAGTTTAATTAATCTCATAGGAAAACTAGGGGTGAATGACTATTAGGGTGGTAATCATGAATTTTTCTAAAACTTCTAAAATTATCTTCACACGCATACGAGATTGCACACATCTTTGAACAGCACTGGAAAGAAATAAGATAGGGCTGATCAAATAAGAGTACATGACTTACTGTTTAATTTTTCTTTTTCATTTTTTAGGCAGCAAAATCAACAATGAAAAACGCATATATCCCAACGTGTCACTAGATGCACAGTATTGTTATTTTCTCTAATTCTGTAGATAGCGCACACATGGCTATTAGACATAATACCTGCAATTCTGTATCATATCTTCAACATTCACAGTTATGTGCCTTTATTTTATACAGATCTTGTAGACCAATATCAAATAGGGTAAGGATATATTTACCTGGCAAAATTGTTTAAAACATTGTAGTTTAGGAGTCATTGCTTCAGAATCAATATTGTCTTATTGACATGGTAATGTAGTCTGAGTATCCTGTCTTATTTTTTTCCAGTTGTAAAGGCTGTGACTTCTAAGTGGAAAAGAAAAGCTGACTTTGTTTTCCCTTTTCCCTCTCCCTCCTTGACCAAGAACATGTGAGAGAGTTGTATAGCTGCATAATGAATAAAAGCTGTGCTGCAAAGAGAAGCTGAGCCCATGCAGCTTGAAGTTCTATAAGCTAAATATGTATTTAGGGATATTATGCTAGTTATGCTAAATTATTTTCAGGATTCTCTTTGGTTAAAAAATACAAGCTTTACCTATCTGTTATTCTAATCCCTTGGGAACGACAAGTGATATTGATATTTAAGCACAAACTGCCCGTATGTGTTTCAGTTCAGATGAATTGAAGTTCAGATGAATTGAAAGAGCTTTTTCTATGTAGTTTAAATAACACAGTGAAGCTCCCTTTACCTCCAAGTTACTCATAACATGGATTTTTTTCTCCCAGATACATCTAGCACCTAACAAGGGTTTTTATTCTTTTGTTTTTCCTATAGAAAAAAACATCCAGCTAAATCTAGGTTTAATTTAAAAAGTGATTTATGTAAAACAGCTCAATGAGTTTGTTTAATGAGTGATCTCCTCCATTCTGAAAATATTAGGATTACTGGATTACAATTGTAACTCTGCAGTGTCCCTCCCTAATTTATGGGTAAACATCATGGCATAATTCTCTCCCACATTTGAAAGGTAAGAAACATTCACTCCACTCCTTGGGAAGAGACTCACTTTCAAACATGCTCTTCCTCTAAAAGCTCCTCTTTCTCTCTCTTCTGTATAAATCTCCCCAGGAGCTAATCAATCTTATTGACAATTCTGCATCCGTGAAGGGAAGAATGCAATTTGACTTTTACTTTCAGATTTTTCAAATAATGCAGGCGTTTTAAAAAACTCCATACAACATTTAAAGATGTATGTTAATGAGTGGGAGCTGCTTAGCCTGGAAGATCCACCTGATAAGCTTACCATAGGACTAGATGCAATTGTTCATGTATATTTAATAAGACCACAATAACTGCCATGCAATGATGTCAAATAACGGCCTGGAAAGAAACATTTCCTGAACTTCCAGTTTTGGCAAAAACACTTGATTTAAAATGAACATTAGCATCCCTGGTGGTAGAAAAACTTCTTGAGTTTCCTCTTAGACCATACCAATGCATCCTATTATCTATTCTTTTTGCCCTTAATAAGTATGTAATTATAAGCATGGTTGCCTCTCAGTGAGATGATGTGACTTTCCCCACCCTAATTAACATATTCAAAAGGAAAGTAAGAGACTGAAATATTAATGGTATCATGAACTCATCTTTTTCCCTGAGAGCGACTGATGAGCTTGCGTTGCTGGCTTTGAGATGAACAAATCGATGCCTGACTGACTATTCCAACAAGATTTCCTTTGCTCATTCTTTAGCAGGGTTGAAGTTCAGGGAGTCAGTGATGACTCACAGTGACGCCCTGTGACTTTCGGAGACGGTTACTCTTGGTGGGAGTAGAAACCCCAGTCTTCCTCCCTCAGAACTACTGGGTGGTTTTGAACTGCCCAGGAGTCTCCCATTCCGAGGTACATCACCAGGACTCCTATTCTTAGCAAGGTTACAAACAAAAAGTAGTTAGATCATCATGGGGTATCAAATAATTAGGCAAGGATTATTTTTCTCTCTGTAACTTCTATGCTGTGAGTAGTGAGCACATATTTCATTAAACTTAATGTTCATTTAAGAATAAAGTGACCAGATTTTAACATTGGTAAAGTTAAACCCCCATTGACGGGGGTTCGGGGTGGGGGCGGATGTAGAGGGGGCATATTACTTTCCCATTCACCCATTGTTCCCTAGCTTGTCATACATTCTTTCCAAAAATCGGAACTTTTTTAAAAACACTGTTGAATGCTGGAAAATTTGTTTAAAATTGGGAATGTCCTGCCAAAAACGGGACGTCTGGTCACTTTATTTCAGGGGGCCTAAGAGATAGGCCACCACATGAGTGGTGTGTTTTTATGGTGCTGCAAGCTACGATACTGGTATTTCAAATATGAGCCGGATGATTTGAAGTGATCAGGTTTCAGCTTAGCTCCAAATTAATAACAGATTATGAAGAAGGAGCAAACAATCTACCTTAGAGGAATTAGGTAGTGAGAGCACTATAGTTAGCAGTAGTACATTACCAGAGATAGTTGCACAAGATGAAGTCATTTGATCCAAAGACATTCAAATATGACTTGAGAAAGATGTCTTTGCAAAGCTGAGTCAATCATAATTGTGTAGATACAGCAAAGCTTTTGGAACAAAAACCTTCAGGACCCTCATTTGTTCATGGTGCAGGATGGAGAATGAGAAGAAATATCTGCCAACCACACTAATTGGAATTGGGATGCATGAAGTGTTAATAAAGGAATATTGGATGCTATCCAAAAAAAATGGAAGACCTAAAGATAAATGTATCAAGTGTTAATGAGCTGGAGTGGATTGTTATTGATCATTTTGAATTGGGCAGTCATATGATTTACTATCCTAGGAATGATAAATTCGAGCAATAAAGTGCTGCCCTCACTGTATATCCCCCAAATCCAGAAGCTATTTTTCAAAGCTATGTATTTAAACTATGTTACACAACAGTCTTATCATCTTCAAAGTACTCTCCATTATATTAATACATATTTATCATATCATCAGTTTCATTCTTGGAAGCATTTTTTAAAACTTACCTGTTTGGATGTCTGACAACTCTCATTTTTTATTCACCTTTTCTATGTCTTCAAATCACTGTACTTTCATGGCCCTTTTCATTTACAGAAACAGAAGTAACTTGCACAGAAAAAGATCAGGCAAGTAAGGTACCAGGACAAGAGAGGGATGCTGTTTTTCTGTATTTTTTTTTTTTTTGGCAAAAACTGGGACACTGAGATGGCTGCACAAACAGTTGTGTTGTTGGGGTGACAAAACCAGTCCCCCTGTCTGCCACAAATCAGACCTTTTTTGTTACACATGGTTAGCTATTTTTTCAGAACCTCTAAATAGAAAGCTTGATCAACATCTGACATAGTGGAACAAACTTCAAATGCACTAGGAGAAGATATTTTTGTCTATTCAGAAAACTGACAGATCTTCAGAATGAGCTTTGTCATCAATCACCATTTCATCTTTTTTGAAACGAGAAGACCACTCGCACATTTGAGTTTTCCCTACAGTGCTGTTCTTGTAAACTGTGCTGTTCTTGTAAGCTGTGTTGAACATCACAACAGTTGCTGTGGCATTTTTCTTGAGCAGGAAATAAAAGATTACAGCAGTGTGCTGTTCTCTTAAATTGGCTATAACACAAAAGGAGGTTCATACCCAGTGTTTCAGGATGCAAATGCATCATGATGGCATGGAGCAGGAACCCAGTGGAGTGGTCTTAGGGTCTGGCCTCAATCTCAACTATGTGAACAGCCTGTCATCCCCTCAGACTAATTGACTTTAGAGGACAGCACTGAAGCTGCAGCTCAAGGGAGAGGGACATGTCTGAGCAGAGCACATGGAAGGAAATGAAAGGGGAGGAAGAGAGGAAGTGCATCCTGACTCACCGAGCCTTGAGGACAGTATGCTCACTGAGAACAGCCAATGCACAGAGAACAATATATGGTCTGCCCCACTATAAAACATGACATCCCTCACTGATTCAAGGTCCTATGAAGATAACTCCGGAGACACAAGGTCAGGATTGCAACCAGTCTGACTGCCCGCGCGCCCCCCCCCCCCCCCCCACACACATATGGAGGCAAAACACTAAGGGTGTACAGCCGAACTTGGAGATCCTGAGGGAATGACAAGGATAGATATTGTGTCAGTCCACTCCACTGGACTCAACCAGTGAACACTCCTAGAGTCCAACAAACAGACTGTAAACTATTTGCAGGTTTTTCTTTTTTACTATGATTTTTTTACTTATTTTTTCCAGGAAAGTTGTTTCTTTGTTGTTGTTGTCATCGTTCTGTTTTCTTCTGTTGCTTTATCTTGCTATGTCTTGTTTTGTGTGTGTATGTGCATATTATTATATATGCAGGTCTATCTAGATAAAATAGCTTAATGAACAGTCTGGAGGAGAAAACACTGAAACTGATGGTTCCAGGGGGACATGAGAGGAGGAAAGTGGGGGAAAGGAGGTAGTATTGATCAACCCAGGGATCAGGGAACAATAGCCGGTCCAAACTCAGTGACAAGGAGGGTGTGACAGGCCTGTTAGGGATTGATCAACAGTAATGTTATCAAAAGAAATTACTGAAACCCAAAGGAAGGTTGTGAGCATGATAGTGGGATAATAGGAAAGTAAAAGGAAAGGAAGGAAAGAAATAGGAAGAAAAGGACATTTATAGAGGTCTCAATACAGACATGTACATAGATAAATATACTTATATATGATGATGGGGAAATATATGTGCATATATTTACAGAGTTAATATTAAGACAGCAGATGGGCATTGGGCTTCTACTCAAGTACTTCCTCAATGCAAGATCACTTTGTTCTATTAAATTGGCATTCCATGATGCTCACCTTCCCAACACAATCACTGAAGACAAATGTGTGTATAAGCAAAAGTGATGATGAAAGTTGATGGTGCCCAGCTAGCAAGAGACATATTGTATGGTGTCTTAAAGGCTTGAAGGCATACAAGTGACCATTCAGCTCAGAATGAACAAAGCCCATAATGAAGAAGCACACTAGCCTGTCTGACCACTAGGAGTTGGTCAGATCAGGTAACAGGCATCAGAGAACAAAAAATCATATAGTGGTGTGCCCTCCTTCTATACCTGATTGCTTAAAACAAATGTGTGCATAACCAAATGTGAAGAAATATAATGTTATATCTAAAGATATAGTGTCTGGGGTCTTAAAGGCTTGAAAGTTAACAAGTGGCCATCTAGCTTAGAAGCAACAAAGCCCACATGGAAGAAACACATCAGCCTGTGTGACCATGAAGAGTGAAAAGGATCAGATATCAAACATCAAAGAACTAAAAGTTACATCATTGTAAATGAGGGGGAGTACAGCTTGGGGACCCAAAGTCCATCTGTAGGTGAAGCAACATCCCTTTACAGAAGTTTCACAGGGAGGAGATGAGCTAGTCAAGGTGCAGTGTAACAAAAAGGAAACATACAACTTCCCACTAGTTCTCCATTGCTTCCACCTCCCCAGCCCACTATCATGATCCCAAGTCTATGTTTCAAATAGGACTAAACCAGAAGATGTACACTGGTACAAATAGGGACTGGAAATATAGGGGTTAAAGAATACCAGGACAGATGATCTCTTTGGGACTAGTGATTAGAGTGGCAATACCAGGAGGGCAGAGGAAAGATGGGTTCTACATATATCCTCCTCTCTGGGATATGGGCAGCAGATAAGTGGGTGAAAGGAGCGATGCGACAGTGTTCAATATGACAAAATACCAATGATTTATAAATTATTAAGGGTTTAGGAGGTAGGGGGGATTTGTGAGGAGGGAGGTGGAAATGAGGACCTATCCTAACAAAAGGTGTGGAAACAGATATTGACAAAAGATATACAAATGTGCTTGACATAAAATTGATGGACATATGGATTGTGCTAAGAGTTGTATGAGCTCCCCAAAAAAGGATTAAAAAATTATAAAACACAACAAAAAAACATGGTGTTCTCACTATAGTGCTTTTACAAAAAAAACAAAAACAAAAACAAAAACTGTGACTGGAGAGAATCTTCCCAGGTGCACCATCACAGAGTGCAAGAACTCAGAGTAAGCTGCTCAATGTTTGCTGAGTGGGGGGAAATTCGTACTGCAAAAGTCCCACCCAGCAGAGCTTTTCCCCCCAGGATTTTGGGGTGCCTCCTGAGGCATAACTGTGATAAGATAATATCTGTCCAAATAAAAGAAAATTCATTCAACAGAACTATTACCCAAATTTATGCAAAACCACTAAAGCTAGTAGTGAAGTAATTGAAGAATTTTGCCAATGTTCTTTATGTGAAATTTATAATTAAGATGGATTGATAATTACTAGTGAATTGAAGACAAATGCTAGAAATGCATATGAAGATACAGGAGTTGGAAAATTTGGTCTTGTTGATAGACTCAAAGCTGCAGATAGCATGGTAGAATTTTGCAAGACCAAGATTTCTTTGTGAGAAATAGTTCATTTTTCAACATCAAATGAAATTCATAGATGAAATTTAAATCGATTATATCTGTGTGAAGAGGTCATGGAAGGTTAACTATTAGTATGGGCAGGGGCATAATCAACTACTAATATGCAAGTTCATGTTGAGATTAAGAAATTAAAAACAAGTCCATGAGACCAAATATATACCCTTGGGCCTATCTAGCTCACTTGCAATTTGAAACTATTCAAGAACAGATTTGACACATTTAACAGTAATGGCAGAAAACCTGATGAGCTTCTGGAGGACATCAAGAACATCATATATGAATAAATGAAAAGGTCATTTAAAAGCAAGAAAGAGAGAAAAGATGACAGTGGATCTCCAAAGAGACTCTGAAAATTGTTCTTAAATGTAGGATAGTTAGCAATACTAAGGCAAGTGGAAGAAATGATAAATTCAAACCTCAGAACAGAAAAGTTCAAAGGGAAGCTCAAAAAGTCAAAGGAAATTGTCATAATGAAATGTACAAATATATAGAATAAGAAGAAAAGGAAAACAGATTGCAGGTATCTAAATATGGCCTCCTCCTTGATGGACGAACAGTGGAGAAGTGGGTGAAAGGAGACTTTGGATGATATAAGATATGAAAAATTAAAAATAATTTATAAATTATCAAGGGTTCATGGGGGAGAGGAGATGGGGAGGGAGGGGGGACGAAGAGTGGATACCAAGGACTCAAGTGCATAATAAGTGTTTTGAGAAGAATGAGAGAAACCAATGCACAAAAGGGCTTGACACAATGGGTGCATGTGTGGCGGGTGATAAGAGTTGTAGGAGCTCCCAATAAAATGATTAAATAAAGAAACCTCAGAGCAAGAACAGGTTCAGAATAGCTTTAACTGTAAGAAATAAAGTAAAATTCCAACCTCAATTTTCAATTATGAAATAGTATATGAGAAAAATATTAAATGATGCAGAAAGCTTCCAAAGATGATGGAAAGAATGTGCCTCGCTATACCGAAAATGACTAGTTGACACTCCACCATTGCAGTAGGTAACATGAGTAAAAGTCAGAGTTATTGAATGAAGAAGTGAAAACTGCACTGAAACCAGTAGCCCTAAATAAGGAGCCAGGAATTGATGAAATGCTGATTGAAATGTTTCAACAAGCTGATTCAGTACTAGAAGCACTTATTAGTCTGTGCAGGAAATTTGTGAGACAGTGACTTGGTCCACTGGCCAGAACTGATCCATAATTGTACCTAATTTAAAGAAAATGACCCAGCATAACACTCAAATTTTATAGCAATTTCATTGATATCACATGTAATTAAAACTACTGGAGATCATCGAACAATATTTGTTCTTATTATATGCTGAGCAAACCATCAGGGAAGCTAGCTTACATGACAAAAAATGTGGCACCAGGATTGGAGCAAGGCTTATTGTTAATCTTCAATAGGCAGATGATACAATTTTCCTTCTGAATATAAGGAGGACTTCATGCATTCGCTGATGAAGATCAAGGATTGCTGCCTTCCATGTGGAGTGCAACTCAACGCAAAGAAGACCAACATTCTCACAACTGGACCAATAATAGGTAACAGCATGCTAGAAAGAGAAAAGGTTAAATTTGTCTATGATTCTGCTTGCTTACCAATGCTCATGAAAGCTGCTGTCAAACTATGAAGGGATTCATTTCATTCTTTGAATCTATTGAATATGACCTCTTTAAAGTGTGGAAGGGTTTTTCCTTTGTAGACTTACATGTGTCTGATTCAAGGCAAGGTGTTTTTAATCACCTTATATGTGTGTGATGTCGGAGAACAATCAAGGTATTTGGATTGTGGTGCTGGTAAAGAACAGTGAAAGTGACACAGACAGACAAAACCCACAAAATTGGAGAAAGAGGAATGAGAGTGCTCACTTGAAGACAAGAAGGCTAGGTTTTGTCTCATGTGATTTGTACAAGTTATCAAGAGATACCAGTCCCTGAGAAAGGACATTATGTTTGGTAACTCAGAAGGGTAGTAAAAAAGAGAAAGACCCTTGACAAGATAGGTTGACACATTGGCCCAAATATAATAATCTTGTGAATAGCACAGGACTGTGGGTATTTCTTCTGTTGTGTATAGGGCTGCTATGAGCCAGAACAGATTCCCTGACATCTAAGGACAATTCTTAGATCACAGGGCCTGGGAGAAAGCAGGGCCCTTTGTGTCCTGTAACCAGAATTTCAAGGAAAGGGCTTGTATGGAGGTATCATTCTTATCTTCTGAAATATTTTTTTTGAAACTGGGAGATATTGACATATCAGTCAAACAAGAAAGAAAGTGGAGTGGGAGAAGAATTTTTCCATTTTGTCCTGCATAGTCTTTGGGTGAGGAGGACTGTCTCCTTCTAAGCAATCAGTTTCCTTCTGTAAACAATAGGAGCTACTTTTTATGTGCTAACATATGTTTAGACACTTACTGGAAGACCATCATAATTATAGGGAATATATATACTAGTTAGGAACATTTATGACAATGTACAGAAATCATGAAGACTTATAAGAACTATGCCATTATATTGTGATTCCTCTCTGAATTGGTGAAACAGTGCAGCATCAGAAAAAAAGGAAGTATATCTCAAATTCTGTGTGTCAACTTACATGTACACTCTGAGAAATCGATTCATGGTTATGATAATAGAAAAGCTGCATGGCTACTGGCCTTAAGGATAGCAGAGATTTATCTCAGAGATAGTGTGTGTTCCATTGCAGATGAACAGAATAAAGTGAATATCACAATAAAGCAAATTATATAATTAGAAAAAAGTCCCCTGTTAGTTTAAGTTTTCCTTATACTTACTCTAAAAAGTGGACAATGGCATTATGAAACTATTTTCAATGTTGTGAGAATTAAAAGAATGTGGCTTGAAGAACTTTCAGTATATTAACTGTTGAACTGAACCCTTTGTACTGCTGTGGGGACTAATTGGCTATTAGATAGCTTCTCTTTATATAAACATATCTATCTAAATATATATTACATATAAAATCAAAAGTGGCCTGACTTTGTATGCCCATAGAACACCTTTTAAACACATGGTGGTAGTTATATAATCTATTGTCATTTTGAGACTAGTAGGAATGAAGGGGTAGAGTTTAGCCTGTCAATCAGGTAGCAACTTGATGACTTCATTTGGAGGTGCTAAGGAAATAAATACCTCACCGGCAATGGGACATATGCTCAATCCCTGGAAGACATTCCTGCTGACAAGACACATGGATGTAAGTTAATACACTGGAGCTGGAGGAGCCACGGTGAGACAGCTGTCAGTGCTGAGAAGCATACACTGCCACTGGATCCACAAGACTTTATACCCAATGACCTGTGATCTTCCTGCATTTGGTGTCATTGTATGTGTTTTGTGAGTCTGAAGAGGACTTTATAGATTGGTATCAGATATACAGGCTTACAGAGTTGAACCAGTTTGGGATGGAATGTTTTCTTAATATACAATTCCTCTTTTATATAAAGCTCTTTCTTATACACACACAAAAGAAAATATTGTATGGACATAAGGTGAGCAAATGGTGTTGGGAAGATAGCACCAATAGACTTACCGGATGGCTGACATTAAAGCGAAAACCTCACTTCCATGGAGGCTGTGCCCACTCATTACAATCATGTAGAAAAGGGGAGAACTGCTTTGTGAATTTCAGACTGCAACTCTCCAGTAAAAAATCTCTCTCTTTCTTCCCCAAAGCAGCTGATGGCTTTGCAATACTGACCTTACATTTAGCAATGCAACACATAACCACTACTACACCAGGGCTCCCATTTTATCTGTGAAATGCAACACGGTGAAGGGTAATGAAAATTGGAGTGCCTGTTTCTCGCTGGAGTATTGAACTAACCCCAGAAGACCAGGATTGGAAAAGGGGTTGCAGATAGCAAGTGTCAAGGGTAGAGGAGTGGTAAAGTGAGAACAGGTTCTCAGATATTGAAGGTTAAATTCCTGCTAATCCTTATCACACAAGTGATGAGGAAAGTAGGATTCATTCACTGTCTCCTTCGCTTTATGGAGCATCTGTTTGAAAGATATTTCTCATGCTTTTTCTTTTTTCCATTGCTTTTTTTACTTGACTCTCTAATGGGTCTTTTTGCAAATGCAAGTAACTGTTCCCCTTCATTTCTCATTGTCAGACCACTCAAAATTCACTTGGACAAAATGCATCTATTATATGGATAAAATTTACCATTTTTATTGTATTCTTTTTTTATCCATAAACTCTAAACACTTTTGACAATAATGAAAACAAATCTACGTGAATCAACTTTAAGCCAAGAATTGTCCCATGTGTTTTGTGAGCCACCATCCTGATACCTTGAATCTTTCATCTGTACCATACGGACACAGCCCTAATTCTCAAATGGAAATGAATTTAAAAGGAGAAGAAATCAGAGAAAGAAGAAGGAGAGAGGGGGAAAGAGAAGAGGAGGAGAAGAAGAAATACTGATATCTGGATTGAGGGTTTTAAACTACATGGACATCCTAGAGAAACATTTCATTGTGAATCTCACTTGCAATGTCAGCAGTCCAAACACACCAGGGAGAACAATGAAACTGTCACATTCCATATAGATTTACATCTTTGGAAAAATGAGGGACTGGTTCTCCCCTGTCCTACTGGATGGTTATGATTCACAGTTGATCCAAGCCCAGTTGATTTGTTGTTGTTATTGTTTTAATTTTAGTGTTCTGGGAATCCCTGAGTTCAGCCATATCTGACAGATGATTGCAGTCGTACTGTTGGAGCATGTTGTGGTTTCCGATCTTGTCTCTGTGAGAAGGCAGTGTAGAGGGACATACAGGAGTTGAGGTGATCATTTTGATTCATATGACTGGGGAATCTGGGTTCATGGGGCGGTGGTCCAGAATAATTAAACACTACTACGGAGCATAAAAACACCATATAAATTGTGGTGACATGGCTCCAAATTTATACCTGTCGTTTGAAATAGCACAAATTTGCTATCTTACTGGTAGACTAAAATCATAAAGTGAGAAATCAAATAGCCGTAGTTGGGGAAGGAGCATATTTAGCGATTGAAGATTCACATGTCATCAACTTTGCATAAGAAATCAATATTTGGAACATAATAATTTCAGTACGTAAAGAATAAGTGTATTTATAGATGTATTTTATTTACTGAAGAAAGATAAAAATTATTTTTGAATTTAAATTAAATGTCAATCTCCGATGAGCCATTTTAGAAATAAAATGTTACTATACTAATTATAGTTATCTAACTAAATAATCAGATTCTTCTGTTACATTTGTGTGGAATAAGAAAGCTCACTGGAAGTATTTAAAGGTGGACTAGCAATACTTAACTTTTCAAATCTCTTTCTTAGTTAAGGAGGGGTTGTTAGGAGTTGTTGACTTGCTTCAGAGGACCAAGTCAAATACTGTAGTGAAATGTGTAGAGTTAGAAAGCCAAAAACAATGTGTCGAGTTAGAAAACACTCAGTAGATCTTTAAAAGAACTCCAGGAAAAATTGCGCATTTCCTTTGCAATATTGAAAGATTCTGCGGGCAAAAAATGTTGAATCATGTAGGAAGCATCAAGTGAAAGAGAAAGAATAGACGGAGTTACTGTATCTGAAGAACTAGTCAGCATCCCACCATTTCCCGAGGTAGCATGTGAGCATGAAGTGATGGTGCTGAAAGAAGAAGTTTTAGCTGAACCGAAAGCATTAGCCAAAAGCAAGGCTATAAAAATTGAAGGAATATCAACCGCAACATTTTCAGCAAGCTGTTGAGGCACTGGAAGCATTCTCTAGACTAAGACAAGAAATTTTGAAAACAGCAACTTGGGCAACTGACTGGATGAGATCCATTTGGATCTGGATTACTGGATTTGTCCCCATTCCAAAAAGAAAGATGTCCCAACAGGATACTCAAATTATAAAACACTATCACTTATATCACAAGCAAGTATAAGTTTGCTGAAGAGCATTCAACACCAGAGCATTGACAAGGAGCTGCCGGAGGTTCAGGCCAGATTTGGAAGCGGGCAGAGCATAAGGGTTATCATTGCACAAAGGATGTCAGATCCTGGCTGCAAGCAGAAAATATCAGAATGATGTTTCCTTGCACTTTATTGAATATACATTCAAATTGTGAAACACAACCAACTGTGGATAGCCTTGAGAAGAATGGGAGTTCCAGAACACCTCAATATACTCATTCAGAACTTCTATGTGACTCAAGAGACAATAATAATGCCACCAAAACAAGGGGATACTGCATGTTTAGGGCATTTATTATTAGATATGAAAGACATTTATCGGATGTCCTCATGGACGGCTCTGTCCTGAGCATGTCTTACTAGAATGACAATTCTTTAGCTTCTTTAATAAATGCTTTAGTTATGAATTTTGACTCTGAGGTTTGTGTGACTTTTGAAATGAATGCAAGAATGTAGAGATCAAGGGAGGAGCCCAAGTGGCAGTGTTGTGGGTATGCAGTGGGCAGCGAGCAGTAGGGTTAACAGTGTGTACCCACCAAGAGGAGCACAGGGTTTTTACTCCAGGAAGGAGTTACGGTCTAAGAAACTCACCGAGAGAGTTCCACTCTGCCTTGTAGAAATTGCTGAGTTGGCAACATCTCACTAGGGGTGACTTTCTTGAGAAATCTAGTAGAACATATTTTTTAAGACAACACAATTAATTGATTGAACATAGCCTTGTTTGTATCCAAAATTCCTTAGACTTCAAAGTGATCTCTATATAACACTTTAAGGAAATCTTGTGTAGCATGCTTGTCCTTTGGGGGATTACAGATCTAAGTAAGATGAAATACGTGACAAATGAAATTTTCGGTTTTCCCTTTGTTCATCATAAAGTTGCTTATTGGTTCACTTTTACCTATTTTTGTTTTCTTTATGTTGAGGTGCAATCCATACTGAAATCTATAGTGTTTGATTTTGGAAAGTCTGTAATACAAGCCTTCATTTTAATAAGAAAAGTTATTTCAGCTGCAGATTGTAGGCTTCTGATTTGTTTTTAGTCCCTACCATTGCCATTCTTTTTCACACACTCCAGAGCAGATGACCATTTAATATAGTGTGCAGAATGAAAGTGTGGTGAAAATATATAATCCTCATGCATATCTGATGCATATCTTTTACAAGATTTTAGATCCTGTATTTTCTATTGTTGATGCCATTAGGTACGTTCAGACAGTTCTGACCCAGTACCTGGTTCAAAATGTAAGGAAATATCTCCTAGTCCGGAAGCATCCTCACAATCATTATGTTTGAAACTATTGTAGCTACTGTGTCAAATCAACTCTTTAGGGCTGTTCTCCTTTATGTTGACCATCTACTTTATCTACTTTATCAAACATGACGTCTTTTCCCAGAGACTGCTCTCCTCTGATAAGGTGTACAAAACACTTAAATTGTAATTATTTTTACTTTTTTTATATTGATGTGTAAGCCACACTGAACTTTGATCAGTAAGTAAATCAAGCCTTACTCATTTTCAGCAAATACTGTTGCTTTTTCCTACATATAATAAATGCATCCTTTGGTGAGCCCCTTCCAATCTTGATACAATGTCCTTTTCTATATATCCCTGTTTTTCCGATTATTTTCTGAGTATGCATAGGATTGAATAAGTATGGTGAATAGGTATGGCTAGATGCTTCCACTGTTTTTTTAAGAGAAAACATTTCTCTTTGTTTTTTGACAAGTTTTGAGAAATCTGGCAATACTTGCCAATGAAATTATAGGTTATTTCTCTGATTATAACTCCATTGTTTTCTTTACTTTTAAAATATTTTCATAATTAGTTTCCTTATACCAAAATTCTACTGAATTATTATTTCATTCTTAACTATTCAATCATTGAAAAATAAATCTAAGATCTCAATTATGAAATATTTTAGAGATTTCTACATCTTTATTAATGCATTACAAGTTACCACAGATTTAATGGCAGGAAGGCATTAAATTTATTATCATAGTATGGCAAGTCAGAATTCTTGCATGCCATGGCTGAAATCTTTGTTCAAGGTCTCATTAGGGTAAAATCAAGATGTTGGAAAAATATGTTTTTTTTAAAGCATCTTATTGGGGGTTCATACAACTCTTATTATGATCAATGCACACATTAATTGTATGCAGACCACATTTGTTGCCATCATCAATCTCAAATCATCCTCTTTATACTCAGGCTCTTGATATCAGTTCCCTATATTTCTCTTCCCTCTCCCCTTCCCCTCCCTTAAGAATCCTTAACAATGAAAAAATAGCATTATTTTGTCATATTGTACACTGACTAATGTTTCCCTTCACCCACTTCCCTATTGTCTGTACTCCAGGGAGGAGGTTATATGTAGATCCCTGCAATTGGTTCCCCCTTTCTACTCCACCTTCCCTCCATCCTCCTGGTGTTACCACTTTCACCACTGGTCCTGAAGGGATCATTTGTCCCTAATTCCACATATTTCTGGATCCAGTGTACATCCCCTAGTCTAGTTGGATTTGCAAGGTAGAATTGGGATCAAGATATTGGGTGGGAGGAAGCATTTAAGAACTAGAGGAAAATTGCATATTTCATTGTTGCAAATCATGGTTTTCACCTGAAGTTAAGGTCTTTCTTTAAATTTTCATTTGTTGTCAGCATTTATTTCCTTGTGATTGTAGGACTGAGGTCAACGTTGTATTTTTGTTATTGTATAGGATTATTCTTATTCCCCATATATCACTAAAATGGTTTTTCACATTCACTCTTCATCTTTTACATAGAAATGTTACATCAAATCCCATTCTTACCTTGTGTGAATGTTTGATTAAATTTCCTAGTCAGGGAGAACCCTCTAATTCCAAACAGTTTATTTTTTTTAGAAATCTTACATATGATCAGTATGTGACAGAATTAACTTGATGACAGTGAATTTTCTTGATTTGACTATAAATAGGGTGGGCTTATTTGTGTAATTTCCTTTCACACATATAATTTAAGGAATACAGTTTACTCAATGAAAAGAGGAACAATCTCCTCACACCTGGATCAATAGTTAATATCATGATGAATGGAGGAAGAGTTGAAATTGTCAAGAAAGATGTCCTGTTTTGGCTACAATGAATGCTCATAGAAAGAGACAAGAGATCAAAAAACTGAAGATCTCTTTAGGGTATAGAAAAGCAAGGATCTATGTTGAGGACTAAGGTACACCTAACCCAAGCCATTTTCTTCCCATTCTCTAATAAGCATGTGAAAGTAGGACCTTGAATAAAAAGGACTGAAGGAGGATTGATACATTTGAGTTGTGGTACTGCTGAAGAATATTAAAAGTACAATGGACAGCTAATAAGAAAAATACATTTATTTTGAAACTTGTGTGACCATAGTGTCTTTTTGAGGCAAGAACGGTGAAAGTCAGTTTCACATACTTTGGGAATGTCAGAGAAGACCAGACCCAATTAAAAACACTTTAAAGAGTTTTGCCCTAGAAATTGACCCTATGCAATATGTCTTTAACTAGCCGTTGTACTAATCCATCTCATTGAGGGCTGCACTCTTTTCCTGCCTTTCAATTTTATCAAGTATGATGTCCTTCTTCAGGGACTAGTCTTCCCTGAAAACAAGAACAAAATAGTTAAGCTGAATCTCATCATCTTTGTCTCTAAGGAACACTCGGGCTGTAATTCTTCCAAGAGAAATATGTTTGTTCTTTTGGCGGTCCTGGGTACTTTCAATATTCTCTTCAGCACAAGTACATCCATGCTTCTTAAATCTTCCTTATTTGAGGTCCAAATTGTACATATATATGAAGCAATTGAAAACAGCATGGCTTAAGTCAGACACACCTAAATCTTCAAAGTAAACTCCTTGTTTTTCAACACTGTAAAATGTACTGCCTGAAGATTTCCACAATTCATTATGTCTTTAATTCTTGACTGTTGCTTCCATGACCAACTCTCATGGCCTTGTCCAGTAGATTCGCTGTATTTTTTTTCCCTCACTCAACTTTACTGATAATTTTACATATGTATAAATGTATAAACAAGAACACAATTTTAATAACAATCATTTATCAACATCGAATCATCTATAACCAAATTACTGGATGCTACACCTTGGATGTTAAATTTTCAAATGAAATAATAAAAATGCAGATCTCTGTTTCAGAGGAGGTACTACCTTAGAAAGGGGATGTTGAGTTTAAGTGTCATGTACTTTGGACATGTTATCAGGACAAGTTCATTATGCATGCTAACCAGGTGTCATATCTTACTATGTGCCATCCAGTTAAATTTCTTGGCATAGCTCAGAGAGTGTTTCCAGTGCTTTTCCATTATTGAAGTGTGTTTTTATTGATATTCTGTCAAAACTTTGTTTTGAGCAAATGCCTTCAGTGCAGCTTGAACTTTTACTTTTAGTATCATTGGTTCTTGATCACATACTGTCTCTTGAAATGGTTGAATGTCTACTAGTCCTTTTGATATAACAACTGTCTATATTCCTTATATTTTCTCTTGATACTTCTTGCATTGTTCAGTCTCTTTCCCATAGAATCTTTTAATGTTGTGAGCTGTAGGCTTGAATTTTTTTTCAGTTCTTTCTTTTTGATATATATGTGGAGGGTGCCCTACCATTTCATTTTCTTACTCTGTCTTGAGTAAGTTTTAGACTCTTCTAACATTCTTTCTTTCTTTCCTTTCTGTCTTTTTAATGATCCTTTCTTTCCTTCCTGTATGATATTATTGATTTAATTCAATAAATACTCAGGTTTTTTATCTTTACTGTTCAATGAACCAGATATATTATTGGAATCCGGGTAAAGCATTGTGGTACTTACATAATCTGGTGTCAATTTGAGGATTCAGAGTGAAGGGATGGAGTCTACATTGTTAATCAGATCATACCTAATGAAGCCTCTGTATGGCCATGGCCTTCCCCTGAGGATTCTGGGAACTTCTGTATTCCCCTCAGGAGGTGGGAGACATACTCTCTCTCTCTCTCTGCTCACTCTCTGACAGACAGTGCAGCTGACAAGAAACATGAAGACAGGATGATGACAGTCAGAACCTTGGAGCTGACAGAACCATGTGGGGATACCTGCCAGGACTGAGATGCCTATAGCATCACTGGATGCACAAGACATTCAACCCATGTGCCTACTGTGATCATGCTGCATTTGCCATCATTGCATGTGTTGCATGAGTCTGTAAAGGACTTTATAGATTGGTATCAGACATATGGACTAATATTGGACTTGATCTGGACTGGGTTGGGATGTTCACTCAATATTCAATTGCTCCTTTGTATAAAGCTCTTTTTAATACACAAATGGTTGTCAATACATTTGTTTCTCTAGTTTACTCAGACTACCACAAGTACACTTGAAGTAGTGATCTGGCTCTTGTGTATGCATTTTCATTTTCTTCAATTTCAATGTGAATTTATATTGAAGAATTAATATTATTTTCCATAGGCTGTTCTTACCCACATTTTCACTATTGATACTTAGCTTCCTCATCATTTCTTCTCACAGGTGTAGTCAATTTGATCACTTGGTAATCCATCTGGATTCATTGTTTATGCTATTGAAAAAAATTATTTGCAATGAAAAAGTCATTGAGTGGTAAAAAAGTTATTTTTTTTAATTTTTATTTTTTAGGCATCACTGTCCTCAGGTGGTGGGAGTAGGAGGCCCAGCCTTTGCTCCTGGGAGCTGGAATTGAACCTCCATCCCAGTGGGCCGCAGTCCCGCGCACAACCACTATGCCACCGGGGCTCAGCCCCAAAAAAGTTATTTTTGAAAAGTTCTTAGAATTTTAAAATTCTATTATAGTCTTGAGATTTGTTTCTATCATTGAGGCCATATTTTCCAACCATTATCCCTTCTTCTGTATTTTCAATTTTTGTATTCCAGTCTCCAGTGGTTATGCATGCACCTAAATTGCACAGTTAATCATCTTGAGTAAAGACTTTGGTTAAAATTTTAAATTTCTTCATCACTTTCTTTGTTATTATTGCATAAGATTTAATAAGAATTGTATTAACTGTTGAGGTAGATAAGGTTTATTGTGCCAACCTGAAAGAAGAACACATGTGGGATTCATTGAAGAGTGGAGAGATAAATGACTTGGTGAACCTCACCCTTTTGGTTCTTGGGTTTCTTGCCCTCTGCTCATCAAACCAGGGTGCCTTATCCAGATTCCTACTTCAGTGGCAAGGGTCACTTCCTGTGAGAGATCCCTTAGGAGAAGCCACATGGATCTATCCTTATGCAGCCCTGGGTGCTGGAACAGCCTGATGGGAACCCCTGCCAGTACTGAGATGCTTACACTGGATTCAAAGACTTTCTACCCACTGACCTGTGATCCCCCTGCATTCAGCATTGTGTTAGTCCTGGTAGACTAGAGCAACAAATTCATAGACACACATATGGATATAAGGGAAAGGTTTGTATGTAAAAGGAAAGGAACATTGAGAAAGCATCCCAACCCTCTTCCGTTCAAATTTCTAAGTCTGATATTAGCCCATATGCCCGATACCAGTCTATAAAGTCTCCTTTCAATTCAGGAAGTCCCAGGTCAGTGGGTGAATAATAATGATGTTAATGGGGATCTCCCCATGGCTCCTCGCTTCCAGGCCTCAGGGTCCATCAACAGTGTCCAGTGGTGGTAGAAGCAACTCAGGCCTGTCAGGGGTCTTGATGTAGCTGCTCCAGCTTCAGAAGTCTTGTTCCATTAGGGTAAGAATATGTGGCTGCTCCTCCAGTTCCTGTAGCTCCTCAGATGCTGCCATCTTATCTTGTCGGTAGTTCATCATCTTAGGGACTGACTCCCAACAACTGGGGATATGGCCTCTTATTTCCATGAGGGAAATATCACAAGATTTCCCAGAAATCTCAGGAGAGAGTCATGCCCACACAGAGGTCTCATTGGCTACTCAATGACTATCTCCAGATTAACAGGATAGACTCCACCCCTAGACTTCCAATCATGAAATTTACATCAAGCACATGATCACCACAAGCATTATTGTGTGTGCTTTGTGAGATTGAGGAGGACTTTGTAGATTGGTGTGGGACAGATGGGCTAGGTTGGGTCTATGGGCTTTATCTGGACTTGGTTGGTAAGTTTTCTGAATGTACACTTACCCTATATATAAAACTCATACATATATGAGTTTCTGAGGGTTTGTTTCTCTAATTTACCCAGGTTAACACAGCTGCATATTTATGTAAGGATATCAATATTATCTTATTACAGACAACATAGTAAGTCAAGACAAATCTTGAAATGCCAAGTTTGACAATGAGTGGAATGCATTCCTGCTGAATTTGGCAAACCCAGCATAATATATCATGATTTCCTGATTCAAAATGGCCAATACCAGCCAATTTTATCTCACTACCACCTAAGATATCAATAATCTTTTTTTTCATTTTTGACAACATCCAATCTTCCTAGATTAAAATTTTCTGCATTCTAAGTTTTGATTATTAAATGATGTTTGTAGCTGTTTCTTCCCTTCTGGTTTTATGGCTCATTAGAGAAGCAACTTCCTTGACTGAATGGGTTCTGAGGGGGAGTTGGATAAAGAAACAATAGACAAGACATGCAAGTGTTCCCCTCTTCCATGGAATCTTAAGCCATAGAGCATGAGCCAATATATTCTCACACAAGCTTCTGTAATCTAGGGCACACGAGCTATTCCATACATGTATGTAACAGGAAGAGCATCTGCTAGGGGCAGGAACCTGGTAGGAAAAGGATATGTTACAGGAATTCCTGTGACAGGAACTTACATATGGAAGAAGATGGGAGGATTCTAGAGGTAAGATGGCAGTTTAGCCTTTGTTGTCCCTAAGCTGGCTTGACCTTAGGTGTCCCAGAGCTCTTTTCAAGGGGCAAAATCTATGACCTTTATCAGAAACGAATGGTGTGATTGTTCTTGATGGCAGACAACCTTTTTGCAGATAACCTTCAAGCAGCTAACCTTCAAAGGTACAGTAGAAACCATGTATTTGCAAGCAACATTTAAAAATAGACATTTTATGGGAAGGGTCGAGCTTGTGGGGTACACATTTAGTTAAGAGAATGGGACTGGGCTTCATATCCAACTCAAGGTCTTCCTCTACCTGAGCTTACCTCCTAGATTCCTTAAATAAAGGATAGAGAATTTATCTGCATACACACTATTCCTGGTTCTTAGTTTCCCACACCTTGCAGCAAATAGATTCTGAAAGCTTCTCTCAATCCATGTCCTTATCGTGGACACCATGTGAGAAGGCAGTTCTTTCTCAGGCATAATGGGATTTCCAGTTTGAGAGGCTTATCTTCCTGCACTATATCTGACAGCATTCTGATGCTATTTGTAAGGTGGTTAGTGGCTTCTCCCTGGGAAGTGGACAACCTACTCTTTCTTTCTGGTCTGCTTTTAATCTTGAATGCCTGATGGAACCTTTTCACCTTTGGGTGAACCTGCTGGTGCTTGAAAGACTAGTGACAAAATGGCCAGCATCATTTCCACACACACCACTACAGTACACTATAGCAAATGGATAGACAAATGGTGGTGGTGAATTCATGGTCAGCGAAAGACAAACAAGAAAGAGCTCTTAACAGGATGCATTGATCAGGAACTGTTTCATTTGATATATACAAGGTTGCTATGAATTAGAACCAACATACATAGTGAACAAAAATAGCATTATGATTAGAATTAGGTTGAAGCTTTATTATATTATTATATTTATATTATATCATATTACATCACATCACATCATGTCATATACTTCTGCATGACAACAAATAATTTTAATGATGTAATTATTGTGTCCACACAAAGGATGGATAGTCTTTGAAAGTATTATGTACAGTATTATATACAGCAGAGTTGCATTTTTCAACCAAACATTTTCAATCTGTATCCTGAGCAAACAACCCATGAAACTAGACTCTATGAAGAAAGTGGCAACAGGATACCAGGAAGGCTGAGTAACATCTTGTTAGATGTAAATGACACAGTCTTGCTAGTTGATTGCAGGTAAGACTTGAAGCACTTCCTGATGAAAATTAAACTATGAATCCTTCAGTAGGGGTCTCAGCTCAAGATGGGGAAGAAGACCTCATAATTCAACCAGTAGATGGCCTAATGATAAACAGAGAACTAATTGATGCCTGTAAAGGTTATATTTTACGTGCAACCACAATAGATTCTAATGGAAACGGAGCCAAGAATCAACTACTATAGTCCCTTGGGCAAATCAGTTCCATATTTCATTTAAGTCTTAAAGAGAAAGATGTAACTTTGGAATTAAGATGTACTTGACCATCATGTTTTCAATTGCCTAATATGCATGTGAAGGCTGGACAATGAATAAAGCAGACTCCAGTTGAATTGGTGTATTTGGATGATGGTGTAGTGATAAATATTGAAAGTAGTACAGCGTGCCAGAAGAACTAACAAATCTTTCTTAGAAAAAAAGCAGAGTCAGAATTCTCCTTGGAACCGAGAAGGGCATGATTTCACCTCTCATAATTTGGCCATTAGGACTAGTCCCTGGAAAGAGACATGATACTTCATAAACTAGAGAGGTGGGAAAGAGAAAGACCCTTGATAAGACCAATTGACACAGTAGCTTCAACAATGGGTTTAATCATAGAAATTATTATAAAGATGACATAAGACCTGGCAGTATTTTGTCCTGGTGGGCAGAAGAGCACCCCAAGAGGGAATCAACTTTATGGGTTCAAACAACAACAACAACAGCAACAACAAATATGAGTACAAATGCAGAGGGGCAAGCAGAAATTTGCATATATGTGAAATGAATGGACAAGTGATATGCTTTAGAGCGCTCAAGGGCATTACATATCCATGACCTGATTTGATGAAAATGTATACTAAATTGTTAATTTGATTGATAAATTTTCTTTTCTTTTTTTAGTTTATTTTATGGTGGGTTCATTCACGTCTAATCACTGTGTCAGTATTTACATTTTCCCCTGTTTTTTTTTGGGGGGGGCTCGTACACTCATTACAATCCATGCATACATACATTGTGCCAACCACATATGTACAGTTGTTACCCTCATCACTCAAAACATTGCTTCCTATTTGAACCCTTGATATCAGCTTCTCATTTTCCACCTCCATTCCTGCTCCCCCTCCCTCATGAACCCTTGATAATTCATAATTTATTTTGACATATCTTGTTATTATTTTAACATATCTTTCACTGTCCAACATCTCCTTTCACCTACTTTTCTGTTGTCCATCTCCAGGGAAGAGGTTATATGTAGATCTCTGCAATTGCTTCCTCCTTTCTACCCAACACTCCCTCCAGCCTGAAGGTATCATTCTTCTGAGCACTGGTCCTGAAGGGATCATCTGTCCTGAATTCCAGTATTTCTAGTTCCTATCTGTACCAGTGTACATCCTCTGGTTCATCCAGATTTGTAAAATAGAATTGGGATCATGCTGGGGGGGGGAGGGTGTGGGGGGAGGAAGCATTTAGGAGCTAGAGGAAAGCTGTATGTTTCATCATTGCTATACTTCACCCTGAGTGGCTCATCTCTTCCTTGCGACCCTTCTGTGTTGCCTATTGGGGGGGTCTTGGTTGGCCAAACTGCACTCCCACTCATTTTCTAGGTTTAGTTAGGTGCTAAAAATTGTAGAGACTTACTTGGAAGCTAGACAATCTAACGACAAATGTGAGATGCAATGAATTCCAATTTTATGGATTTTGTAGATATAATGCTGCAAATCAATGAAAATGATGGATTAGTCCACAAAGTTTCAAGGTATTGATTGATTCCTGTGCAAATTGGGTGACTTGTTGTCTATCAAGGGGGTTGGACAATTTGTGGTCCTATTTGTAAGTCCATTCTTTGAAATTGACAAGCACTTTTATTATGTAAGTTCTGGCTTCACAAAGATTCAAGGAGATCTCACTAATGACTAGAAGCCTACATATCAGAACACATCTTTAAGCCTGGTACCCTATGCTGAGAAAGGCCTACGTTCACCAGAGGTTGCTGTGCTACTGGAAACAAGAGGAGATAGATGGTTGCATCGTACCAGCAATAGCCAGTTGGTTAGCTCACAGAGAGAAAAAGAGATGCCCCCATGCCACAGGTAGCTTGCCTTGGAGTACCTGAAGACAGGATATTTGGCTAGATATAAAAACTTCCTCCCCGGGGTATTGACAACATGGAAGAGTGTGAAGGGAGACATCGGACAGTGTATGATATGACAGAATAATAATAATTTATAAATTATCAGGGGTTCATGAGTGAAGTGGGAGCAGAGAGGGAGGGGGATAATGAGGAGCTATTGCCAAGGGCTTAAGTAGAAATAAAATGAGAATGTTGGTAGCAACAAATGTGCTTTGCATGCAATGGATGTATGTTTGGATTGTGATAAGAGTTGTATGAGCTCCCAATAGAATGATTTTTTTCCACAAAAGAAGTGTAGCACATGTTTATGTAGAGCAGAGGACTGAGGATGCCCAGGCTGGGTTTGTAAGTGTGCTCCACTTGGCCATTTTGGCAGGAGTGGGCCTTTAGGCAGCACAGCACCAGAGAGCATGGTGGACTTGTCAGCATACTCCCTGAGTTTTGGTGGAAGGCACTTCATAGGACCTATGGAGTGGCAGAGACATTATGGTCATCTTCCAATCAATAAGTTAGCATGCCATGGTGTCAGAGAAGTGGCAGAGTTGAAGACATGGCAGTATGTTAGCATTGATAGACAATGAGGATGTGACCACAGCATCTCGTAGTGACCATGACATAGCTGTCAAGTAACTGAACAAGAGTTATGGTTAAGTGATGGATGGATGTATGCTTTCCCTTTGCAAATCTATTCTATTTCCTGTTTGTTTTGTATAAATAATAATGGCTTTCACTTGCCAACAGCTTGTGTCTCGTGCATTCATAGGTGCTATGTAAGTGTTTGGGTGAGTGTACATGCTAATTCCTAGAAGTCTTGTGAGTGTCTGAAGCTTAAGACACTGCATGTATGTGTAATGTAGATTTATGTTGTTTTAGTTACATGCCATCATGTTTGTTCCAACTCATACTGCCCCTATGCACAACTGAATGAAGTGCTACATCATCGTGCGCCATCCTTGCTGGTGTGCTTGTGTCCGAGCTCACTGATTCAGCCGCCATCTCACTGAGACCCATCCTCTTTTTTTTTTTCTTTGCTATCCCTCCACTTTACAAATTTGGGTAGAAAAATACAATAACATGTATGAAACTCTAATGTAGGCAGTTGGTCAGTTAGACATTTTACTTGGTATACCATGATCTTTATCAGAAATGGGAAGAGAAAACCTTATGATCACCAAGAAAAAAGACAATCAAGAAGGAATACTGCCAAGATGGAAGAGCTAGGAGTCTCGAGTATGTTTGAGATTTCTCTCTGGAAAAGTATCATCTGCAGTGGCAGCAGAGGCACTTAAGGAGAGGTAGACCAACAAGGAGACCCTGAGAAAGTGGTGTGCTTCTGGGCCAACAGAATGAGCAAAGTCCTTGCATTTGGGCACAAGGATGGCTTGCAGAGTTGAGTGTTTTTTACCTAAAGGGAAAGTTTAACATGGCTGAGAGGTTGAGACGGAGCCGCAGGAAGGAGACGGAGCTCAGTTAGGGATGAATTGCAAATATATAGGCCTTATTGGAGGAATGAAGGACTTTTGGGAAGGGAAAGGACAGCAGAGAAAAAGACAGACAGGAACATTTTGAGCTCCTGGGGGGTCCTGAGGCCTGAGAGTTAGGCCAGGAAGCCGCACCTGGTGCTGAAATGGTGGGATATATATATATGATTTGAGTTGAAAATGAGTGGATTTTTCTCAGTGCTGAGGTTGCTAGGAAACAGTGCTAGGTGGGGGTCACCTAGTCCCTGGGAAACAATACTAGGGAGATATGTTTCATGGGTGAGGCAGGTTCTGGGGAGTGCTGAAAGCAGGTACATTGAAGTTCGGGTGCTATGAAGCTTAGGAGACCATCCGTCTTTTTGAGAGACTGGAACAGAAGGTGCCTGACCCTGGACTCAGCCCAAACAATGGCCAGAGCGGGACAAAGGGTAAAGCAGGGTGCTAGAAAAAAAGGCCAAGGCAAACATGATTGCCTGCTGACTGGCAATGGGTACTGAGTGCAAAACAACACAACTAATCAATACGCTAACATTCCAACATCTAAGCTGTCAGCTTCCTTAAAAACCCTTATAATCATGAGCAATACCTGCACTCTCTGTGTCCACTGCACAGGATTACCAAACCCAGCAAAGAAGTACAAGGTCATTGAAGTGCTATTCATCATTGAAGAAGGGTAAGAAGGTTTGGAAATACAGACCTGGCTGACCTTGCCTCACAGGAATCTTCCTTAGATATAAAGCTGGTTCACTCTCTTGTATGTTGCTAGAAGAAGTCAGAGGTGGCCCTGTGCTGTATCTTCACCACCTATTTTTTATTGTATTTTTTTAATAAATCATTTTATTGAGGACTCATACAACTCATATCATGATCAACATGTACATGAATTTTATGCAGATCATGTTTGCACATCATGAAATCTGGAAAATTCAGAAATATTGTATCTTCCTTTTAAAATAAAATCTAAGTTGTTAATTTTATTCTTTAATATTTTCCCACAATTATCAGATAAATTGTAAGAATTATTTTTGTGAGTTTATTTGAAAATAACAGAGGCTTTCCAGCTCATTTAAGTTTATACTACGTCCACCACAGAGTATCAAATTCTGCCATTCCATCAGTCATGGAAAAAGAACAGAAAACTATCAAATATCTATTTAGATTGACATACCTAAGTTGTAGGAATTCATAATTTTAGAAATTTTGTCAATTAACATCTATTATCAGAGTAAGGCTTTATCAAGCAAAATATGATCATTATATATATAATATATAAGAATTTAAAAATATCTAGAAAGATGAACCTATCACTCTCTGAACTCTGATTATTTAAATAAAATTTGTAAAAACCATGGTTTCAGGGATATTTTACTTTAAAATGAAATAGGAGTTTAATTTATATGTTTGCTTATATTTCTATATGAACCATATTAAGGTTGAAAATTCACAGGTAGTTTCATTTTATCACTTCATCAGATTGACCCTTTTGAAGGTTGTGTTTGTCCTTTGTAGTTTAAAGCAAAGAATGATTTTTCTTTAATCCTCTTTAATCTGCAATGATTATTTTCTATCTGCAATTTCAAATACAAGCAATAAAACTCATTTAACACCGAGAGAAAAGAGCAATTTTAAAATAACATGTTCAAATCTTAAAATATGTAAAACTATAAAGGACAAAAAATAATGTTAAAGTATATAATGTGTTTGAGTCTTTGTCAGGAATAATTTAATTTAAAAGGAAAAGAAACAAAATGCCCAAACAAATTTGAACAAGCTAGGACTTATTACTATGAAGAGTCAGGCAAATTTCTTAAAACTCAAGCTCCATGTCAGTGTCTAATAAGCAAAGAAACTGGAAATGAAGGGGAAATCCATATATATATATATATGTGTGTGTGTGTGTATATATGTATATGTATATGATATCTTTAAAGAACCCTGGTGTTAAGCACCCACCTGCCAACTAAAAGTCCACAGCTCTAACCTGATTGCTGAAGGATTCAGAGGGAATGGATGTGACAGTTTCTTTTGGGAAAGATTGCCACCTTGAAAACCATATAGGGTAGTACTATTCTATCATATGGGATGTCCATAAATCAAAATCAATTCCAATGATGATGAGTTTGCATTTTTTTAATCATTTTGGGAAACTCGTACTATTCTTATCACAATCCATGCACACATTCTTCGTATGTGGAGTACATTTGTACATTCATTGCTCTCATCATTCTCAAAGCATTTGCTTTTTTCTTAAGCCTTTGGTATCAGGTTCTGATTTTTACCCCTCCATCCCCACTCCCCCTTCCTCACAAACTCTTGATAATTTATAAATTATTATTAGTTTGTCATATATGTCCGATGTCTCCCTTCACTCATTTTCCTCTGGACCTGAGAGAAGAGGTTATATGTGAATCCTTATAATTGGTTCCTGTTGTGGTCATATACTTGTGTCAATTTCATGATTGGGAGTGTAGGGGTGGAGTCTAGTCTGTCAATCTGGAGTCTCATCTGTCAATCCTCTGTGTGGATATGACTTTCTCCTGAGAATTCTGGTAAATCTTGTGATATTTCCCAAAAGGGTGTGAGAGACTCATGGCTCAGGCTCTTGGAGATGGTCTGCTCACAAGATAACATGGCAATATGCTGATATAGCCTGAGTCCTGGAAACTGGAGGAACCAGCGGAGAAGTCACATGGGTTTACCCTGATGGAACCAGATCTCTGAAGCCAGAATATTCACATAGAGATCCTCACCAGTGCTGAGATGCTTCTATCACCACCAGATACACAAAACTCTGCACCCACTGGCCTGTGATTGTCTGGTGTTGTAACATGTGCTTCATGAGTCTGAAGGCTTTATAGACTGGTAAAGAACACATGGAATAATATCACACTTATGACCTTGAACTGGATTGGGTTGGGATACTTTCTCAATGCTCCATTCCTCTTGTACATAAACCACTCCCTTACACATAGGCACGTTCATGGAATTTCTTTTTCTAGTCTACTAACACAGTTCCCTCTTTCTACTCCACCTTTCCTCTACCCTCCTGGTATCATCACTCTCATCACAAGTCATGAAGGGATGATCTGTCTTGGATTCTCTGTTTATAGTCCCTATCTGTTATAGTCCCTATCTGTACCAATGTACATCCTTTGGGCTAGCCAGGTTTGCAAGGTAAAATTGGGATCATAATGGTGGGGTGAGGGGAAGGGAGGAGACATTGAAGAACTAGAGGAAAGTTGTATGCTTCTTCATTTCTATACTGCACCCTGTCTGCCTCATCTCCCGAAACCCTTCTATAAGAGGATGTCCCATTACCTAGAGATGGGATTTGGGTCTCCAATCTGCACTCAGATTGAGTGGTGGTTTCATGCTTCTAATCTTGCAGTGAGAGCCTGACATAACCACTATAGTCTTATATTGACCTTTCAGATTAATTTTATTTCCCAATGTAAAGGTAGATATAAAAAAGAAGAACAAAAGCTCCTAATTTGTGTCCCATATTTATAATACAACTTATTTTGAAATGATATAAATCCCAGAGGATAGGCCTCTTCTAGAACAGCTAGAGAGATAAAATGACCTCCTTCAGAAGTATTAAAACCTAGATTGACAGAATATTGAGAAATGATGATCTCACATTTTTATATTTTTGTTTAGTATAAGTTTAGTTTTTATGGTTTCATACATTTTGACATGCCTTTATTGATGCACCTAATATTAAAGGAAATGAGATCTATGAAGTGATCTTAGTATGAAAACTAATGAGACACTTTAGAATATCAGTTTTGTATATTTCTCTTCTTTGTTAAACTTAAATTACAAAGATAATTAAATTTCATTTTATTTTCAAACATTTAATTAGATTTAATTACTAGTATTTTGTTGTTGATTTTATACTAGCATTTCTTCTCAATATCACTTGTGTGCACATGCCTGTGTGTGAGAGAGATAGAAACTATAGATGAAAAATGCAGCATTCAAATGAAAATGAATTATTTTTCAGGTTGGAACAGCTTTCATCAAATAAATACTACATTTAGAATATCTAAGGATGCATCTGATAGCATAAAATCTCTCACTAAGTCCACCTTTCAGAGAGGAACTACTTGTTCTGTAGGGTTCTCGAGGCCTCCATGTTTATGTAAGTAGATCTCCATACCTTTCTTCTCCTATTGGCTTTTCTAGGGGTGTTCTGAAGAATCAGTTCACCTCATTAATGGATGAGCACTTTGCCACCCGAGCTCCTTTCAAAGCTATTGTTTGTTAAATGAAGACGTTTAACTGTTTCTCCTGAGATTGACGTCTCAATATTAAAATTTGAGAACTTCATCAAAATGTACTGCAATTAATTGAAATAAAAGATTTATCCATGTGTTTTTATCAGAATGCAGGTGGATTTTCAATGATAAAATTTTCTCAACTAATGGAGAATTAAGCAACTGTGGGTATTTCAGTCTCCAAACAACATTTGAAGTTAGGAAAGTGTGGCAGTCATGCGCTTATGTTAATTTTATGATTGAAATATGGGGGTGGAGTCTAACCTGTTAATCTGGAGATAGCCATTGAGTAGCCAATGAGACCTCCATGTGGCTCATGTGGCCTCCCAGTTGTTGGGAGTTGGTTCTCAGAAACAATAATCATGGACAAGACAAGACGGCAGCATCTGAGGAGCCAGAGAAGCCACACAGCTTGGCCCTGATGGAGCCAGACCTCTGAAGATGGGGAGGCCATCTGGGGACCCCTGCCAGCGATGAGTTCTTCTGCAGCCACTGGATGCTGCTGATAAACCCTGAGTCCTGGAAGTGAGGAGCCACGGGGAGACTCCTGTCACCACCATGACTCTGCACCCACTGATCTGTGACTTTGTGAGTCAGAAGGAGACTTTATAGACTGACATCAGGTATATGGGTTAATATCGGACTTATGACTTTGTATTGGACTGGATTGAGATGCTTTCTTAATGTCCTATTTCTCTTATATATAAACCTTTTCCTTATGTCTATATGCATGTCTATGAAATTTGTTTCTCTAGTCTACCCGGACTAACACAGAAAGTCCACAGAATTCATGAAGAGCTGCTAAACTCTCTTTTTGTGTTTAGCACTTCTGTTTTGTTCTGCGTGTTTCTACAATATTTTAGTTCAGAATCATTTTTAAGGCTTAAATATAATATTTAGTTACACTTGGGGCAAATAAAGTATGAGTGCATTTTATGTCGGCTTAAATGAAAGAGCTAAATCCTACCCTACAGGATCCTGCTGCTGCTGCTATCATTTATTTTTTGGAATTAAAAAGAAAGGGTCCATGGTACTTGTGTCAGGCTGGGTTGCTTAGAGAAACAGATCCAGTACAATGCATCTATGTCATAACGAAAGACCTTTAGAGCAAGAAGAAATCATATATCAAGAAAGTATCAAAACCAAGGTCATGATCTTATGCTAGTCCATAAATTCCTCTTGCGATTCATGAAGCTGCAGGGCAGTAATGCAGAGATGTGAAGCAGGGAGTGTGATGAGCACATGATGTTGGATGCAGTGTCCCATAGATCAAAGGTCAGTGGGAAAATGTCAGGCTACTGGCGCCTCTGAGGGTTGGGCATCATACAGGGGGCTACCCCTTGAAGCAGGCAGAGTCCCAGTAGTAAACAATGTATAATGGAAGAGAGAGGGGTCTTCTCTGTTCCTCATGCTCAGGTATCAAGGAGGTGCCCACAGGTTGTGACTCGATGAGCTGTTTGATTCCACCAGAATGTCTGATGGAAGTAATCCCTAACTACTCAGTACTATAATGTGCAAATGTGTTGGCAAGAGCAATATTCTGACATCTTGAAGTATATTTCTAAAATGATAATGAGTCATTTATTTTTAAATTAATTATACTGAATCAAACAATTCAACTTTTATCACATATTTGATTTTTAAACCTCATGATTTTTGAATAGTATTTAGAGGACACTGAAACAATTAGAATATTCTATTTAGCAGTGCCAGAATTAATTTTATAAGTAAATATTTGGCAATGTGGAAAAGTAAATATTATCACGGATTGGAATGGAGATGATTTCCACAATCAATTTCAGCACTTTCTTGTCCTGTTACTCAAAAGAAGACAATCTTCACTTTCTAAACTCTTTGTTCATTTTTAATATTCTAATAATATGTCTTAACTGAAAATTATATGCATTCTATGTTTGTGAAATAAGCCTGGGTTACTTAAATTAAAAAAATATTCTGTTAAGCAGATGATGAAGTGTAAAATTATGGGTTTTCTATGGGCAAATTGAGATTAAGATAGAATAGCTATCCTATTTAGAAATCATTTTATTTGTCTGATTCCATTGGGTACATGCTGCCAATCTTTTACAAAGAATCAAAATAGGAAAGATAAGGTAGAGTAATTTTGAAAGGTTACTTAGATGTGGAATGGCTAAAAACCTATACTTGGAAGCAGTCAATGATGATTGCACAATATTGCAAACAAAATTAGTGCTACTGAAAATAAAGACATGGCAAATTTTTTGTTGCATATGTCTTAAACGCAATTAAAAATTATTTGACATAAGTTTAAGTGACTTGAGGCAACATGTAATTCAGAATAAAATTGTGTTTAGACTATATTTCATTTAAGTTTTGAAATGAATACATTAGTAGCTACAAAATAGGACACTTGTGTTTAAAATTTCCTGTACATATAAATCAATTTGCAGATAACTGATTTCTTAAAAATTTTAAGTTTTTGAACCATGAAGTAGGTATAGTATCTCATTTTATTTATATTTTTAGATCTGTCTCAACTATTAGTTACATTTTTCCATGAACTGAACTTGCACATATATGAGTGTTATTAAATTTCTGCTGAAAATATTGAAATTGTAATCTTGGTGAAGGTTACAATTAAAACTCGTTTATATTTAAAATGCCACAAGATTTTAGTGCTACTTTTTATTTATTACAATGACTGCCAGATAAGGTGTCATCCTTCTCATTTCTTTCCCATGGGTTTAAATAACAGCCGGACACTTAGCTTCTACACTATCTTTTGCAGGACCAGAAAATTGTTTCCTGAGACTTTGCTAGACAAACTTCCCAATCCCACCAAATGGTCTTTTCCTCCATGGGTCTGGGAAGAAGGTGGGGGTGAGGGGAAGACACTGACAGGATTGGCTAGTTAGTATTTGAGAATAGGCTTCCGTGGCGTGGCATCCTGATGTGTATAGAATGAGACCTCTGAGAAGCTGAAAGAGTGGAGTGCGTTCTCTGAACCCAAGCTCCCCGTGTAATGAATCACTTGGATCCAGATGACAGTGATACCAAGAGGGAAGCTGGGGTAGAATCAGAAGCCAGAACATGGAACAGAGTGGTGGACATCCCAACCCACAGAACAAATAAAGCTGATTGTTTTTGTGCAGGAGGCTGGTCTACTAAATGGGGTAATACTTGGACTTAATGGGGGGAATTAGACTTGCTGACCCTCACAAGTGGAGAATAGTGTCTTACTGGAATGGGGTGTGTCTGGGCACTAATTCAGGAAGCTGGATTTGCTGGTCACAGAACTGAATGGCTACAAGTTGAGCCTCAGGGCAGAGGGATATGCCTTAGGGCATTCATTCATTCATTAGTGACTTGACAGAACATTGAACCGTGTCTTGATAATTCTACCCTGACCATTTCTCACTGACATCACAATCCCCCAAATTTCTTAAAAAGTCCTTCAAACAAGAATTTTGTCTATGCAGACCTACAGAATATTAGGACTTTAGAATTAAAATACATATTTTAATTCATAGTAATTTTTTGTGCTTGTTTTCTCTTATGGACAGACATTTATTTTATTACTAAGAGTGCTACAATCAAGAGTGGGCTCCTTTTGTTGGGTCTTGTTTTGGGGTTTTTTTTGTTTTTTTTTTAGAAACTAAAATGTCTCCTTCTGACTCACAAAGTCACAGGTCAGTGGGTGCAGAATCCCAGCACTGGTAGGGGTCTCCCCATGGCTTCCAGGGCTCAAGGTCCAACAGCAGCATCCAGTGGTAGCAGAAGCAATTCATCGCTGACAGGGGTCCCCACTTGGCCTCTCCAGCCTCAGAAGTCTGGCTCCATCAGGGCAAAGCTATGTGGCTTCTCCTCCGACTCCTTCAGCTTCACGAATGCTGCCATCTTGTCTTGTCCATGATTCATCGTCTCTGAGACTAACTTCCAACAGCTAGAGAGATAACTTCTCATCTCCAGGAGGGAAATATCACGAGATTTCCCAGGAGTCTCAGGAGAAAGCCATGCCCGCACAGAGGCCTCATTGGCTACTCAACGGCTCTCTCTAGATTAACAGACTAGACACTACCCCTAAATGTTATGAAATTAACATAAGCACACAACTGCCACAGTACCATTGCTTAAATCAGGCTTACCATAGTTCTCAAAGTGGCATCTTTGCTTTTAACATATTAAGGAGGTCTTAAATAGTATATTTAAATAATGTAATGTGTCTTTGATTTCTTGATTGTCATTTTCATGAGCATTGATTATGAAACATTGCAAGATGAAATCCTTCACAATGTCAATATCTTCTCTATTTTTCTTTATACTCTTATCAGTCTAATTGTGAGTAATTTGGTTCTTTACACTGAATTGTATACTTAAAGCTGAAATATTTTTTAATTTTAAAAAAATTATTTTATTGGGGACTCATACAACTCATCACAATCCCTATATAATTTCATTGTGTGTCAAGCACATCCATATGTCCACTACCTTTTCCATTCTAATAACATTTGCTTTCTATCTAAGCCCTTGGCATCAGTCCTTCATTTTCCCCTCCCTCCATGCCACACCCCTAAATCCTTGATAATTCATAAATTATTATTACTTTTCCATATCATACACTGTCTGATGTCTCCCTTCACCCATTTCCCTGTTGTCTGTACCCAAGGGAGGAGGTTATAGGTAGACCCTTATAATCACTTCCCCCATTCTACCCCACCTTCCCTCCATCATCCCAGTATCACCACTCTTATCATTGGTACTGAATGGATCATCTGTCCTGGATTCCCTTTGTTTCTTGGACCTACCTGTGCCAGTGTGCATCCTCTAGTCTAGCCAGAATTGTAAGGTAGAATTGGGATCATGATAGTGGGGAAGAGGAGACATTGAAGAACTAGAGGAAAGTTGTATGTACCATCATTGCTATACTACACCTTAACAAATTTATCTCCTCCAAAACTGAAATTCTGAATAGTCACCAACAAGTAATTCAAATTCTCATTTTCAGCAAGCAATGTTGTATCCTCTGGATATTGCAGGGTAGTATTAAGCATTTCTCTAATTCTGATGCAACATTCTTTTTCACATAATTCAGTTTCTTTGATGATTTCATGATATGATGATGGGATACAACCCTAAAACACTCCTTTTCTATTTAAAAATATGAAATATTCTCTTCTTCTGTCTGCATAACTGTTTCTCAGTCCATGTTCAAGTGCTGCATGGGCACAATGAAGTGTTCTGGAAGTCCCATTGTTCTCAAGGCTATCATTCATTTTATTATGACCAACAGTCAAACATATTTGCATTGTCAATTACACAAAAATAAATATCTTTCTCATATGCTATGCTTTTAGTCAAGATCACCTCTGAAATCATTCATCATCTCCATTGTTGTATACCCTTTTCTGAATCTAACCTGAAGCTCCTGAAGCTCCCTGTCAATGGAGTGCTACAACCATTGTTAGGTGATCTTCACTAAAATTTTAGTTTACACTAAAATTATCAAGGATATTTGTGTATAATTTGCACATTCTGTTGAGTAAGCTACATTTGAAATGGTTACATATACATTGGAAAGCAAAGGCATATTTTAATATAAATAAGCCTAAGGAATAAGAAAGTAAAATAAGTTAGTGTGTTAATTAAATATTAAAAATCTTCAAAGTTCTATTAATTGTGTAGTTCTATACTATTTCAAGCTTTTAAGAATTTATTTTATGTATTTTTTAAAAAATCATTTTATAGGGAGATCATACAACTCTTATCACAATCTGTGCATTCATCCATTGTCTGCAAAGCACATTTGTACATTTATTGCCATCAACATTATTAAAATTTTCTCTTTTGACTTAAGCCTTTGGTATTTGATCTTCCTTTTCCCACTGCCTCCCCACTTCCCCATCCCTCATGGCCATTTGATGATTTGTAAATTGTTATTTTTTTATTGTACACTGCCCGATGTCTTCCTCTACCCTTCTCCCTGCTGTCTGTATCCCAGGGAGGTGCTTATATGTAGATCCTTTTATTAGGTTCCTCTTCTCTACTCCACTTTCCTTCCACCCACCTGGTCCTAAAGGGATCATCTGTCCTGGATGCCCCATGTTCCGGTTCCTATCTGTACCAGTGTACATCTTCTGGTCTAACTGGATTTGTAAGGTAGAATTCAGATCATGATAGTAGGAGGGAAGAAGCATTTAAGAACTAGAGCAAAGTTGCATATTTCATCGTTGCCACCCCGTAACCTGACTGGATTGTCTCCTTCCCAGACCCCTCTGTAAGGTGTTTAAGAATTTATTGACTGCATGCTACACAGGTATTAAATAATGGTCTTACTTTGTCTATCCATAAACATCCAAATACCCCAGTATTCACTACCTTGAAACTAACCTATGGTTCTTTCTAATATTACTAATCAACTCTCTTGACTGACAATTGCTATAACAATATCTATTACTAAACTGCCTGTCAAGAAATTGCTGTGACAGTTGCCAATGAAATTCATTTTTAGGGGTAGAGAAAACATCTAATAGAGCTTCGTAAACAAGTGGATTTGCTGGAGAAATTTGGCAAGGTCTAAAAACCCTGGCTATCATGGAGCCCTGGTGGTGAGCCATATCCAGTGGGCCGTTCACCACAAATGCAGTGATTTGACGCCATCGGCACCTTGGAAGGAGAAATATGAGGCTTTCCAATCCTATCAATATGTATTCTGAGAAAACCAAAAGGTGCGAAGTTCTACACTGTCCTCTATGGTCACTATGAGTCACAATTAAGTCAATGGCATTGGATTTGTTTGAGTTTAAAATATGTTTGAGTATAGAATTTCAAAATTTAAGAGATTTGGATCAATCTCTATATTCACAGAAATAATGGTAGATAAGTATTTATGATATTTTAAAATTGTGTGTAGGTGTGCATTGTTTTCTAAAGACATAGATTAAAAATATTTTCCTTTGCCTTTGTGATATAGCTCACTGCCTATTCAAATAGCTCAACTCTCTGTTTTTATCCTAAGTATAGGCACAGCAGCTCTGCTTAGTAAAATCTCTCTTGGTTGAACAGTCTTAGAATCAAAGTAAGTAATATGAATTGGGAATAACAGTACAGTAGTACGATTGTGACCTCAGCGATCAGTCAATTTATCATTTTCTTTTCTTGTAAGTTGGCATCATAGCATAATAATTGTGAGTAATTTTTCCAATATAATATAATTGTATTAATAAATGTTTGATATTAAATATGTAGTAATAAAATGTGTGGTATTTAATCAGTGCTATTAAATTCATAGGAAGCTTAGTGATGACATAGTGGATTCATTTTAGAGTTGAAATTATTAATAGTAATGGTAAATAAACAGATGCTTCCTTTATTTTACTCTTCTTTTTGTCTGGTAACATTAGACTGTGTATTACTGCCTTTGCAAGAATCCTCATGCATTTCCAGACTGTTTAAGTGAACTTCTACCTGTGGAAAATTTAGCATTCATTCCTTGTATTTGGAAGGTCTATGGTAACATATTTATCTAAATGAATTTTCCCCCTCCTGACTGTTTGTGACTTTAATGACTAACATTTCAAAGTATGGTGAAAACTCTAAATCATTAGACAATATCAGCGGTTAGGATAAGGAGTTGGTAATATGGTTCACTGATGATTCTCACTAAAATTTTTAAAGGCATATTTTAATTTTAGTGCAACAAAATGACACCTCCATCAATTATACAACTTTATTCTGAGGAAACCTGATGATTCTTGTCAATTCCTTTTACTTCAGCTTCAAATATAGCAACAGCTATATTTTAATTCCTATTGCAATAGCTTATAGGTATTAAAACAGGAAGGCACTTCTCAAAATGGAAGCTAAATTATAAACAAAATATTTCACTGCCATTGATCTCATAGTTTGACATTTTCTTAAAACAAAAATTAACAGCATCAGTAAACAAACTACACCAAGTGACCAAATAGATAGATTTGAGTGCTTTACTTTAAAGCATTCATTCCTTTAAGGCTGGTGTGTAACCCAATTTATAAAATTCATTCCTTTAATGCTGGTGTGTAACCCAATTAAAAAATTATGAACTGATTTTTTTTGTGTGTGTTAATATTGCATCCTTTTTAGGTGATTATAGCAATTTACTGCCATTTATTGACTCATAGAAACCCCAAAGGCGGGATAGAATAGTCCTTGTAGGTTTCTGAGCTTGTAATTCTCTACAGGGACAGAAAGTCGCATTTTTCTCCCATGGGTCAGCGGATGGTTTCAAATTGCTGACTTTGACATTAGCTAAGCAATCCTTCAGGAATTTAAGAACAAAGAAAATGTTGGCAGTTCAAGACAACCACTACTCTACCCGGCTCTTTCAGAGGTGATTATTCAAGGTAAATCAGATTAGTTGAGTGACTGATGACTTCGTGTTCTTTGTGAGGCAGATTAGATCTATAGTTTATTGTAGGTTTTGAAGGATTGGAGATATAAGACTATTAGTATCTAAAAACTTTCTACATTTTAAAATGCAGAGTACACTTTCTGTTTTAGACTCACTTGTCACTCATAGTAGTACTACAAGGCAGTATAGCTGCCTCATAAAAATTCCAAGAATATATCTTTAATGAAACATACCTCTATAGCTGTGAAGTAACTCTGAGCTTAAGCCACCATCTTTCTGGTTAGTAGTTGAATTCCTAAAACATGGTTCCCATAGGGCTCCTGGGATATAATATTCTTCATTCAATAATTCTTCACAATGCTCACCCACAGGTGACTATTGAAGAACAAGATAACTTAAAAAGAAACAGAAATTCCCTCAAAAATTAGTAAATGGCCTCAATATTAGACCAGGTTGACTTGTGAAACAAATCCAGGGACACCCCTATGTATAAGAGAGAGTTTTATATCAGTAAATGATTTTATATCTAGCAATCATCCCAGGCCAGTCCACCAAATCAAGTTCATAAGTCCGATACTAGGTCATAGCTCCTTCTTTTGACATATGTAGCCATCTGCAATGATAGAGAATGCAGGAAGATCACCGGGTGATCGGTATAAAGTCTTATGGCTCTTTATCCGTGGCCTGATCCCAGCACTCTAGCAGGTCTTAGGGTGGCTCCTAGGCTTAAAGGTCAAGGTTGAAATAAGGAGACAGGCCAGCCTCCAGAGAACCACTGATCAAATTTTCAAAGGAGGTCATGAAGATGCAGCCTGATAGGCTAAACTCCACGCTGTCTTTTATCAGGTTAGGACAACGATTCTAATGATCATATATACTAAGACTGTTAGCAGCTAAAAGTACCAATAATACCACTATTTGTAGTTGAAACTCGACTAAATCCAGTAATACCAAGTATACTTTTTTTTATTTATTGGGGGCTCATACATTACTTTTCATCATACTTAGTTCAATACATAGTTACATACACTGTGCTAAGCAACCTCACTTGCCTGTCCTCATCGACATTCTCCCAACATCTGCCCCTCAATTTGGGCCCTTGATATGCCCCCCCTCTATCTTTCCCCTCCAACCTTTCCTTCTGTTTATGACTCATAGGATAACCAGAACTGATTCATAAAGATTCCAAGACTTTAAGTCTGAATGGAACCAAATTGCACCATCTTTGAAGGAGCAGATAAGTTTAAGCCCCCATCCTTTGGGTTAATTGAAGTAACTGATAAAAACAACAATTTTGGGGAGAGTGGAGGAAAAAAAGAACAAAAATGTCTTCACAATAATTAAATGCAGCATACTGACTCTCTTTTGATCGTACATAATGTCAATGAGTCACTATGAGGAGGAAATAACTTGATGGCAATGAGGTTTTATTGATTAATGGAGATAGGCAAATAGATATTGAATTCAGATGAAAACGACTTTGAATACTAAACATTCACACTTTGAAACCATGGACTCTGTGCCTAAGAATTAAATAAAGGTGTTTTATAACTGTGCTTTTACATCTATGAGGATTTTAGAAAATGATTTATGTAGTATGAACTTTCTTTAATATTTGCACCTATTTATTAAAAAAGAGAGTTGGTGACTTAATTTTAAATAATTTAGTTTTATAAAATTGGTGAAGGTAATATCACATTCAAACTGCCATTTGGAATACAAAAATATGTAAAAAGAAACCTAAATATATGCAAAAGTACAACTGACATGTAGTATAGTAAAAATGTCTGTTTTTTGTGGCAAAAATATAATATAACCTATGGGTAAACAAATATGATGCCTTAACCTTTAATCTTTTTTTGAATGATTGTATGGAGTATATCATATATTATGCCAGTGAATATAAGATAACTTATATGTATATGTTTAGGGTAGCATTGAAATTAAATACACCTTTCCATGGAAAAAAATCATTCAATTTATAGACACATCTTAGTAGAAGGAAGACACACATGGTGGGCAAATATATTGCAGTATTTGTTCAATTCTACATTTATATGAAAGTTTCCAGAATAGCCTTTTACATTTACATCTAAAAGGTATGCTTATGCAAAAAAAACCAAGAAACAGTAATTAGGAAAATGATGTAACATTATCTTATAGTAAAGAAAATGGCAGTGTGTTAGTCCGGGTAGACTAGAAGAACAAATTTCATAGACACGCATATGGATATAAGAAAAGGGTTTATATACAAAAGGGATGGAACACTGAACCCAACCCAGTTCAAAGTCATGAGTCCGATATTAGCCTATATGCCCGATACCAGTCTATAATGTCTCCTTCTGACTCACAAAGTCACAGGTCTATGGGTGCAGAATCCCGGCGCTGGTAGGAGTCTCCCCATGACTGCTCACTTCCAGGGCTCAGGGTCCATCAACAGCATCCAGTGGTGGCAGAGGCAACTCATCACTGCCAGGAGTCTCCACCTGGCCTCTCCAACTTCAGAGGTCTGGCTCCATCAGGGCAAAGCCATGTGGCTTCTCCTCTGGCTCCTCAGACGCTGCCATCTTGTCTTGTCCATGATTCATCATCTCTGAGACTAACTCCCAACAACTGGGGGGATAGCGTCTCATCTCCACTAGGGAAATATCGCGAGATTTCACAGAAATCTCAAGAGAAAACCATGCCCACACAGAGGCCTCATTGGCTTCTCAAAGGCTATCTCCAGATTAACAGGCTGCACACCACCCCTACATCTTAATCATGAAATTAACATAAGCACATGACCGCCACAGGCAGTAATAAGAAATTATTTGGGAATTTAAGAAAGAGGAAAAAGTTAAAATGATCAAACTTAAGAAAAGCACCTATTGTGGAAAGCAATGGCATTAGTTTCTATGTAAACAGTTTATTCACTACCTTTAGTATTCAATTCTGTCATCGAAAGATTTCTCCTTGCAAAAAAGTTTAAACAAGGATGGATTGCTATTTTGGAAAGTATTTACTTTACATTAGTGTCCAGATTATCTATCACCAAAGGGTCTTTGTTGTGTGCATCTTTCTGACTTTGGTTGCTTGTCTTTTGCTTTCTTGTTCATCAGCATTATCACATGCTCTAAGTGAAACTCTGCATCGTTTATTTGAATTGTCACCTAGTCCATTTTCTGTCCATCTGCCCATTAAAAGAAGGACTACTTCCATCAATGTTATAGCGGTTTTAACTGTGACAGTTTCATGTAAACTACTACTACAAAACCAAGAAAAGTGCTTGCACTATATTAAAAGTATAAGTTTTGTGGCATTTTATACATTCTTTTTTTATACATTCTTTTTTATGATAAAAATTTGTCTATAAAACTTCTTAGATTTAAATTACATGTATATTACCATTTTTAAGGTGTTTGTAATTTAGAAAGTATTTGGATAAAATGATTCAATAACAAGAGAAAATAGAAAAGTAAAAATGATCAGAAAATGAATATATTTAAACTGGTTTTAAGAGTTTATAATTTTGTATATTATTGTTAAAATACAGAGTTTGGTTTATAGTAGTCTCAAAACTAACATATGAAATATTTTCAAATTTGTAAATGATCATTTAAAATAATATGTGATATGAGTACATTTTAATATGTGAAGGAAGGCCTCTTAAATATGTCCAGTAAACGCATTATTCTTAAAAATCTTGGAAATTGCTGGTCTAGGGAGAATATTTTCCCTGAGGATTGGAAAAAATATATATCCTTCTTTATATAGCAGCCAATATGAGTCTTAGAAGGAATAATTTAATTGGACTTCTGAAATTTATATATCTGTTAGATGTTAAACAGACATAAAATTTACCCATTTTGGTAGGCAAATCACAGTTGTATTTAGTTTATCAAAGCAAAATACTTACTTTTATTATATTTTAAAGTTCAATTCATTTGATACTCTCCAAGTCCCATATTGTAATGATTAATTTTGGAAACACTTTTCCCTTTAGAAGGTGATCAAATGTAAATAATAATGATACATGCATCTAGTAACAAGGATTTTCTTGTTTTATATTGTGAATTAAGAAATTAGAACAAACTATAGATGAACCTAAACTTGAAAAGTAGATATCAATTGAGATATTACAAGAAGTACAACAGCCAACAACAGAATTACAGGAACAAGATCTGAGGGGAAAAGAAACACACAGAAATGAAAGCAAGGCATTTGGGATTATTCTTTAACTTAGACTCTTCCAATTAAGGAAGACAAGCTGTGAATCAGGAAATCAACTAACATTAAAATATATACGTATATGTACAAACATATATACACTAAAAGTTATATATGTGTGTGTCACATTAAAAGTATATATAGATACACAAAGAATAAAAGAAAAAAGAGGACCCAAGCTTAACATGTAGGCTCATAGGTTAATTGGAATTCAATTCTCCCTAGTAGGGAAGAATATATATTACTATTTCAGCTGTCAAATTGACTTCACTCATGCTGATCAAACAAGAAACATATTTGGTTGCCATGACGGTCACGTCACTTGGCTTCCCAGTGGCCGTACATCAAAGGGGAGCTGCTTCCTAGTGCGGTGATCTGAATGGAAGGAGATCTCTTTGGTGGCTTGCTGAGCTGTTCCTTGGGTTCTGATTGCTGGCCTTTCAGATCACAGCTGCTGAAGACTCAACTACCAGGCCAACTGTGCCCTTCCCAGTGTCCACATTATGCAAATCTCTGAAGTTGTCTTAAAATGGTCTGAGACTGATTAAATCTTGTTTCTAAGTCACCTAAGCACCTTCATGAGTAAGATAATATCTTTCTGCCTCTTATTTAATGGATTTATTCTGATAATGTAACTCTCAAATAATAAGAAATAGGAACCTAAAGAGAAAAGATGACATGCTTGAAATCAAAAAGAAAGGCGGTAATTAAATATGACACATCATGAGGCTATCATTCAGTTCCTATTAAAGTAGTTAGGGGAATAAAAGTAGGCTTTCCACAATTTCACCAGAAACCTAGAAATAATAATAAGAGAAATAGTAACTGTAAATGATAAATTAAAAAGTAAGAATAAAATCATTAAAATTGATGATGTAGGTTTTCAGTTAAAAAAAATCACAAAAGTGGCTACCAAAATAATTAGAAGTACACATTAAAGCATATTTAAGTAAAAGTGATAATGCCAAAAGATTATAAGCAAATCTAAAAGTGTTGTGACAATGGAGCTAAATTAAAAGGAATGTGTCAAAATAAAAGAAACTGTACCAATTCCAATGTTGTAAATGAGATGGATTAAAAACTTCAAAGAAGGAAAATTACATGGAACATGACATTTTAAACATCAAAACTTTATTTAAGTATAATTAGAGGTTAACAAATTGCACAAATATAAAGTAAATTTGGAGAATTTTACTTGATGATATATAACTATCACAATTAAAACAATAAATATATCTAAAATCTGCAAGAGTTTCTTAATGACAAGTTGCTGATTGTCATTCCTTCATCCACTTTTACTTTTATGTCATCACTGCTCTTATTTCTATTACAACTAACCAATTACTTTTATCTAACAATCTATATAAAATATTTTAGTCGTTTGTATTTTGCCTGATATTTTATTTAAGCAATATTATTTTGAGATTGATCAGATTTTTCCTACATTAATAACTTACTTCTGTTTGTCATTGGTTCAAATTCCATCAAATTAATACACTCTAACTTATCTACCTGTTGATTTCATGATGACCCATGATTGGTTTCCAGATTGAGATTATTATGAGTAAAATTACTATGCGAACCCATGTATAAATTTTTGCTTGGACATGTTTGTATATTACTTGGATTAATGCCTAAGAATGGAAAATCACATTGTAAGGCACTTCTAAATACTTTTCCAAAGTGCTTTTTCCAATTTACATTCCAGCGGTGTAGTAGAGATGTAGTTGTTCTACATTCTCACCATCAGTTACTTTTTAAATTGCATTTTAATTGTAACCATTTAGGTTAACTTATGACATTAATAGATGGATTCAAATGATTTTGTGGATGACACACTAGTGCTGTCTTTCCTTCTGTTTTATTTAAGGTTGCTATTAATGAGAACTGAGCATATAGCACCTAGCAAAAATCAGAATTATCAATGTATTTAAAGTCCAAAATATCACTGGCTCATTTAAATAGGATAGCCTGAAAAATATATTTGCTCCCTTTCAAAGCCTGAAAATATATCTGTGAATGTGTTGTTGGAGGAAGTATTATGAAAAGTAGAGGCAGAAAAAGAAAATGCCACCTGAAGACATAGAAGTTTAGATACATTATAGATCAATAGGTGGGCAGAAGATAGATGGAAATAGATAGTTTAAAATAACCAGAAAAAATCATTTTCTTTGAGAATAATAAATAATAGCAAGTCTTCTAAATGATGCATACTAGGTTTAGTGGTGATATTTAGAAAAGTATGAGGGAACAATTTTCTTATCCATTCTTTAAGGTAAAGGTCAAATGAAGCAATCATAATGAATAATTTTCTTACTCAGATTTAAAGATTTTCATCTGATTTCTCCTGGATAGTGCATTCATCTTTGTTCCTATAAAATGTTCTTCTTCTGCCAAACAGGCATATTATAAAATGAGAAAAAACAACAATAAAATATCTGTGAAGTCTTTTATCTTAAACTTATGCTTAGGTGACTAGGTAACTAATGAACTACATTTCTATAAATTGAAGATAACTAACCATTTCAATGATTGCTATGAATGTTACATTATGAAATATTGTGTATTTCCCAACTGTTGTTACTGTGATGTCCTTGAAAAGGTTAACAAGCATGCATTTTACTAAAGTTATAAAATTTGAATATTTGAACTATAATCAAACACACACACAACTTCAATGTATACATGTATTCATCCTATGTGCTAAGTTTTGACCTTTGGATTTAAAATACTTTTGTAGTACTCTGTTATTTTAATTTTTTTTCTCTCTACTCTTAACATGGTTTTCAAGAGCAAAACAAAACTCTCATCCACCCTGCAGTGGATGACAAATAACACCTGCCAAGCTCTAATGCCAAATCTCCCTTCAGTGAACAAATTTCATCTATTTGCTTTAAATTTGGCAGAAGGTTTGCTGGTGAGAACACAATGGCAGACACTTCATTATGAGTACATCTGGTACACATAAGTGGTAGTTGTATTCAACCCACTATAAACCCCATCCACTTACCCTTAGATGATTGGGAAAAAGGATAATCAGCTTTTCTTATAGGTACACAAAGAGGCCAAAGTGGAAACCAATTACATGCATTGTATGCTAACCCGTGGAGAGACTTCAGTGTGCTGCCCCCAAAGTGAGCAAACTCTTTCCATGCTTCTCATGCAAGTGAGGGAGAGCGCTTAAGATACAATTAGCATCAATAAAACCATAGTTAGAATTGCTGTTGTTTCCATATGATTCACAATTTTGCAAGGTCACATCTGAAATACCCAAAATCATGGCTGACTCCATTTAGCTTAGCAAAATCACTTTATAATGGCTCAACCCAGCTTTCCATGTGTATGTGTTTATGTATTGTAGCAAATGATTTGCTTTGCTTCACAAAAGATTTAAGATCATTTTTAAGAACTAATATATTTTTTTCTGTTCAGGATCATTTTGAGATTTACAATTTTCTGAAGTCACTTGCTTCATTCGTTGCTGAGTGGCAATACTCAGTGTGATATGTTTTAATAAACGACTTCAGAAACACTGTAAAATAAAAGTATTTCATGAATAAAAATCTGCAGTATGAATTATTTTGCATCAGAAAAATCTACTGCTACCTTTGTGTTGATCCAGCTATTTAATATGTTAGTAGAATTCACCAATCAGTTCTCTAGATAAAACCAAAAACATCCCAGTGCCATCTAGTTAAGTCTAAGTCATGCTGACCCTATGATTTCTCAGACTGTTAATACATACTGTAACAGGAGCTCTTATCTTCCTTGCTGAACTGCTGCTGAGGTAGAAGCACTGGTTTTGTAGTTAGCAGCCTAATACCTAACCCATAGTGACACAAATGGTCTAAAACACCACAACGTTTGGGAAAAGAATAGAGGAGGACTGCTGTGGTGAAGTGACATTTTGTCAGTTTTCCCCACAGTGACACTATGCATAATGTAAGGAAAGATCCTACCTCACCCTCACAATCACCCCTAAGTTTTAGCTCATTGTTGCCAACACTGTGTCAATTCAAGACCTTCAGAGCTTCTCTGACCCTCTACTTTAAAAAGCATGAAGTCTTTCTTCAAGTACAGTTGTCTTCGGACAACATGTCCATCATATGTAAGATGAAGTTTGAACATCTTCATTTCTAGAGATTACTCAGGCCTTACTTATTCCAAGAGAGATTGGGTTGTCCTTTGAGCAGTCCAGGATACTTTAAGTATTCTTCTCAACCACCAGAATTCATAGGAATCAATTCCTCACTTATCCTTATTTAATATACAACTTTGATATGCATGTGAAGCAATTAAAATACCATGTCTTGGGTGAGGGATATTTTAGTCCTCCAAGTATCATGTTTGCATTTCAACATTTTAAAGATTCTTGTGCATCAATTTTACTTCATGCAAAGCATTTTTCAATCCTTTGACAGCAGTATTCATGAACATGCCCAAGCTTGAAAAAAGTTGACAACTTCACACATTTCTCCCTCGATCATGATGTTACCTAGTGATCCAGTTGTGAAGATTTTGGTCTTCTTGACATTGAGTTTCAATTCTTGATCTCCATCAGCAAGTTCTTCAAGTTCCACTCACTTTCAGCAAGAAAGATTATGTTACTTACATATTACTGGGTTTAATAGGCTTTCACCCAATTCTGATACCATGTTCTTCATCATATAATCCAGATTCACTGCTAATTTGTTGAGTATACATATTATATAATTATAATGAGAAGAGTTCAACCACATTGTATACCTTTCCTCATTTCCAATCATACAGTACTGTTTGCACAACTATATCTTTATCCTTGCACAATGATGCACACAATGAAGTGTTCTAGAATTCCCATTCTATTCAAAATGGAAAAAACAAACTCAGAGCTATCAAGTCAATGCTAACTCATGTTGACCCTTTGTCTTTCTACCTTGGAGCTGATGGCGATTTAGAACTTCCTATCATGAGAATTTCTCAGCTCGGCATATAATCACTACGTTGTCATGGATTTTTGCTAAAATCCACAAAATCTAGTACCTTGGCATACTCAGCAAAACACAGTGAACTTTGTCCTGATAGTCTCTGATTTCAGCCAAGTTCCATCTGACATTAGAAATGGTATTCTTTGTTTCATGACCTCTCCTAAGTATGCCCTATGACAATTTTACTATGTCTTTCTCCAGCTGCTTTAACATTTTCTATTCAGACCTTTGACTTCATCATTGTTCCTATTTACTTTAGCTACTCTAAGAATAAGTACAATTTTCAGAGTCTGAATTGACATCCACTTAGATATTTTCTCTTTTTTAATGATTTTTTTTAAATGAATGATGTTCTTGATGTCCTCCCATATCTCATCAGGTCTTCTCTCATTAGTGGTCAATGCAGCAAATACCTTCTTCTGATTTTCATAAGATTCTGGTAGGATATACCCAAGGTCATACCTGCCAGGTTTTAGCTGCTGATAATGAGTTTCTCCTTTTTCCCTTCCCACAGATGCAGTCAATTTGTTATCAGTAAATCCCAGGGAGGATATACTTCCACAGGCTTTCCCAGACTCACAGAACCAAGGGTGACTACTCCAAGAAAGTCTCATCTCCTCAGACACATTTTGAGGACCCTCTGACCCAAAAAGCCCATCCATATTATTATTTCAGACAATACTCTGCTTCTGTATGTTAGACCTGCAGTATTGGAGAGTGCTTTGAAGCTATGCACACGGTTTTAGCAGCTATTCCCTGCCAACTTGGCAGGCTGCTCCTCGGTAGTCTCTTCTTTGGTTGGAAGCACCAAGGGAACCTGCGCTCTTTGGATGACATTATTGATATTTGAAACACCAGTGATAGAGCTTCCCCAGCATGACCTAAGCCACAGTATGATATATCAAATACAAGTAGTGGAGCGATGATTAGTTATCATTGTAACAATATCGGGGCTTCTTGTTGCCATTGAGAAAAAATGTCGACAATTTGTTACTTCTTCCTTTTTCTGATACTTATTCTCTTTTATGTACCTGGAAAGGGAATGATATGTCTAATTTTTTGTTGAAGAAAGTGGAAACAGTTTCAACATCATGTAATTTATTATTTATGTCATTACAGATTAGTTATGCTTTACATATTTTAAACAGCACTAATTTCTTTAAAATGCTTAAACCTATTCTCATGATCAATCTTTCTGGAAGCTCTAAGGGAGAATATGTTTGTCTGTTTCTTCTAGCTTCTACATGCCATCTTTCACCACTCATCTGTCAATTTGTGGTAATATGATGGCTTGTTTTTTGCTGTGACTTTTGCCTGCTTTGCTATTCATATTAAAAATAAGAATAGCGCCCTCTTGTTGAGCAGCTTGAAGTAGAGGTTCCAGATTAAGACATACTAGAGAAAAGACCTAGAGCTCTCCTCTGAAAATAAAAGTCAGTGAAATATTTATGAACACAAGTAGAGCATTGTCTAAGATAATGCGGGGGGCAGATCAGGCCCTGAGATTGGCATGCATTCAAATGACAACTGCAAAACAATACTCTCCTCCAAATTGAGTCTTCTTTAATGATCTATATGAAGGAAATGACCTTCATTTGCTGATTTGCCACAATGCAAAGTGAGAAGAATTAGATACAAATATTCACGAATAGTTATAAAGTGCAATGTATCAACTGTGAATCAGGAAAACCAGAATTTGCAAAATATAATATGGAATATATAAAGATTGGTGTTTTAGATCTTAGTGATATGAATATACCTATGTTGATTATTTTGAATTAGACAGTAAAGTTGTCTGCACTCTATTTCACAAATAAATTCAGGGCCAAAAATGACCAATGACCTGTGACAAGAAATTAGTGGGACAGCTGCCTACGCAATGATTAGAAGAGAACCAGCTGTGCACCCATTCCAAATTAAGATGGTCCAAAAGAATTTAGGAATTATTCAATGGTATTAAAATCACATTCAAGGATACTTTTACTTAATGTAATTATATAATGATTACAGCAGTATGCTAGTTGGGAACTCCCAGAAATCCAATCCAAATACAGAAGAGATAATATAATGCAGATTTGTGCTGATATTACTTGGGTTTGAGTTGAAACCAGGTAATATAAGGAACTTGTATTTTATAAACTATTCAAAGTTTTTTTGACTGTATGGATTATAAAAAAGATATGCATTATATTGCAAGGAACAAGAATTTCAGAAAACTTCATTGTGTTCACGTGGAAAGTGTACATATGAAGGGCGTCCACCTCAAACTATGCTCATTTGTTTGGAGATTTTTTATATGAGGAGGGTAGTGCATTTGGAGCTTGTTCCACCAGATTAAACTGTTATTCCGCTTTTCTCTCTAGAGGCCCTATAAAGAATGCACAATAGTGTGCAGCAATATAAACCTGTATTGTGGCAGGTTGGGGACTGGTTTTGCCAACAGAGAATGCACCTGCACACGCAGCCATCTCAGAGCTCCAGTTTGGGCTAGAAACATCATGCCTCTCTTGTTCTGCGCACCTTACTTTACTGATCTCACTCAGTATGACTTCTTTTTGTTTCTGAGAATGAAGAAGGGCATGAAAGAACAGTGATTTGACAACGTAGAAGAAGCGATGAGAAAAACAAGAGAGATGTTGTCAGCCATCAAAAGAGATGAATTTTAAAAATGTTTCCAAGAATGGAATCACAGATTCGACAAATATGTATCAAGTGTAATGGAAAGTACTTTGAAGGTGATCAATCTGTTTTGTAAAAGATATTAAATACAAAGCTTTGGGGGGAAATTTCTCTTTTTTTTTGATGTACCCTCCAAAATACTAAAAGGTAGTCTTTGGACTAGAAAAAATGTGATATTGTGTGGTTTGGGATAAGGAAAGTTATGTTTCAGGGTTGTATCCTGTCCCCATATTTATTTAATCTGTATGGTGAGTAAATACTTCCAGAAGAAAACTAAATGATGGAGAACATAGCATCAATATTTAAGGATGTGAAAAACACTCAAAGAAATTATTGATATGATAAATTATTGATATGTAGTCTCCAACATGGATACCAGCACAGCATAAACTAAGAAAAAAAATTCCCTCAACTAGATTAACAAGTAGCTTAATAAGTGGAGATCAGGGATTTCCTTAATTTGGATCCACAATACCAGTCCTTGGAAACAAAAACCAAGAAGCTAGACTTTCTGAACAGGGAAAACGTCCAAAAAAGATATCTTTAAAGTTTTAAAAAGCAAAATGATGATGGATGTGCATGTGATCTAAAATTGATGCATTTGAATTATGTTGTTGTTGATGAAGAAACAGAAACAAATCTGTCTTGAAAGAAGTATAGTTTTAGTGTTGTTTCTATTGCTGTTGTTAGTAGTAGCTATTGTTTTAGTTTTGCATCCTTGTGCTCAGTCTTGTGTATGTGCATATTGTTGTCACTGCATATCTAGCTGGAAGGGATAGACAGGATAAACAGGCCAGAAGAAAGAACAATGGAATGACAGTTCCAGGGGCACATAGGAGAGGGGGAGGCAGGGGAAAGGAAGTTGGTGTTAATAAGCACAGGGACAAGGGAACAGCAAGAGACTGAAAATCAAAGGCAAGGAGGATGTAGGAGGTTTGGCAGATCTGGATCAAGGGCAATGTAGCCTAGAAGAGCTCCTGAATCCCAAATGGAGGCAGAACATTATAGAGGGTCAAGAGGAAAGTAAAAAGAAAAAGAGGAGCGGGCATTTATAGAGATCTAAATACAGGCATACACATATGTAAATATATTTATATACAAAGAAGGGGAATAGATCTATGTACATCTATTTATGAGGTTCGTATTAAGGAAACAGGTGGGCAGTGGGCCATTCCTCAAGTACCCCCTCAACCCAAGAACACTTTGTTCTCATAATTCAGAAGTCTGAGATGCTCACCTTCCCAAGACTATCGCTGAAGACAAAGCAGGTGCATAAGCAAATATGGTGAAGAAAGCTGATGGTGCCCTGTTATCAAAAGATACACCATCAGGAGTTTAAAGGCTTGAAGATAAACAGGTAGCCATCTAGATGAGAAAGAACAAAACCCACATGCAAGATGCACATCAATGGGTATGATCATGAGGTGTTGAAGGGATCAGATTTAATTAAGACATCAAAGAAAAAAAATAACATATCATTGTGAATGAGGGAGAGTGCTGAGTGGGGACCCAGAGCCCATCCGTAAGCAACTGGAAGCCCCCTCACAGAACGGTTGTAGGAAGGAGACAAGTCAGTCAAAGTTTAGTGTAGCAATGATTTAGCATGGAACTTTGCTTTCTAGTTCTTAAATTCTTCATCTCCCCAACCGCTAGCCCCACTATCATGATCCCAATTCTACCTTACAAATTCAGCTAGACTGCAGAATGTACATTGGTACAGATAAGAACAGGAAACAAAGGGAATCCAGGACAATATGAGCCCTCAGGACCAGTGGTGAGAATGGCTATACTGGGCGGGTGGAGGGAAAGGTGCAGTAAAAAGGGGGAAGAGAGTGCAAAGATCTACATGTAGCCTCCTCCCTGGGAGATGGATAACAGAGAAGTGGATGAAAGTCAACGCTGAATAGTGTCAGATATGACAAAATAAGAATAATTTATAAAGTATCAAGGATTCATGGGAGAGCAGGAGGGGGAAATGAGGAGCAGTAAGTAGGGGTTCAAGTAGTAAGCAAATGTTTTGAGAATGATGAGGGAAACAAATGCACAAATGTGCCTGGCACAATGGATATATGTATGGATTGTGATGTGTTGTGCGAGTGCCCAATAAAATGATTTTGAAAACAAACAACATCATGCAACAATTCACAATTCAAGGTAACTACTAACTTAACTTGGTTTTCTATAAATATGCTTCTTCTTGAAAAGAAGGAAGTATAGTCAAAACACTTCCTAGAAACAAGGATGCCATGACAGTTTCTCACATGCTTTGGACATGTTACCAGGATAGAGCAGTGTCTGAAAGAAGAAGATTTTCTTAGCAAAGTTGTGAGCCAGTATAAAGACACATGATGAAGTTACAATCCCTCTCCTTATTCTCAGGAAAATTTGCTATCGAGCAGAGCTATATAAGCCATTACCCTCCCCCTTCTTCACTCCATTCTGACACTCACCTTCCCTCCCACGGCACCCTGCTCATTGGCTGCCTCCTGTCTTTCATGGTGATGGCCGCACAAGGCTCAAAAGCAACATTGATACAGAATGTATAAAATATAACTGCTTAGACTTGAGCTGAGGAATGCTCAGGATATAGTTTGCCAGTCAGGCAGGCCTCTGTAGGGTCCTCTGCCTCATAGTTTAACCTGTCCTACTATGGCAATCTTACAATGCGCAAAGCTGCTTATACTACTCCACTATAAACTGAATCCAGAAGACATGCAGCTGCAGTGATTTGGATCATCAAATCCCACAATCCCAATGAAATGTACAGAGGCACCCCATTCTCCAAGGCAATCTTCTGCCCTAAACTCCACAATTGTATGTGTTCTATGAGCTGGGAGGTCTGCTATTCCCTTTCATTCTCTGGCCCTCTGCCACTCCTTTGGTACCTTGACTGTATCACGCAGGAAGGAAGTTTGATGAACAGGGATTTATAAATCCTTAGGACAAAATGCATTCCTTGATCTTATTTTTTGCTGGTAGTGAAAATCCCTTCCTATCCCCCACTTGAGAGATGGATCATTTTATACCCAGTAGGATGATAATCATAATGAACTCTTTTCAGAATGCAAGAAGTAATTGTCCACTTCAGAGTAAGTAGCCACTGAGGAATGTATGTATAAAATAAAATTGTCCTTAAATGCTGAAGGTTTGATGAAGAGAAAAGCTGGTTTGCCAGGGACAGAACCTGCAAATGCATCCCTGTAATTGGAGACCAGGGAAGTGCTGCTGTTGAGGAACTGCTCCCTCACAGCACTCACCCACGGCAATGTGGATGGACGAGCTCCTGTGCGGGTGATGCCCTCAGGGTGGGGTCTGCTTGATGGCAAGGCAGAAGTTAAGGTCAGAAGAAAAAAATTCATCAATCTATTATAAATAATAATGGGAATATGCAAAGTATAAATCTAGGAAATTCGGAAGTTACCAAATTTGAAATGCAACGCACAAAATTTATATCCTAGATGTTAGTAAATTAAAATGGACTAATATTGCACATTTTGTATCAGAAATCATATGGCTAACTATGCTGGGAATGACACAATCATGAGGAAGGACATTGCATTCATTATCAAAAAGGAAACTTCTTGATTTTTCTTGAAATGAAATGCTACTTGGTGCAGGAATATATCTATTCCACTTCAATCAATGCAATGATTGCTCAAATTTATGCACCAGACATTAATGGTCATGATGGAGAAACTGGAGAGTTCTACCAAAATCTTCAGTCTGATATTGATTAAATATGCTATCAAGTGCAGTGCAGAAGTTGGAATCAAAGAAGAATGAATCACATTTGAAAATATATTCTTAGTGATAAAAACAAAGAGGAAATCAGGTGGTAGAATTTTTCCAAACGAATCACTTATTTACCACAAATGTCTTTTATTTAAGAACACAAGTGGTTACTACACATATAGACTTCTCCAGATGGAATACACAGACAACTAATTGACTAAATCTATGAGAAGAGAAAATGGAGAAGATCAAAATCAGCATTTGGAAGCAGTCTTGTGCCAACTATGGAACAGATGATCAATCATTTCTATATACACTCAGGTTGAAGATGAAGAACATCTCCAGAACAATTTTGGCACATTGAACACTTATGAAGGAAGGTGCATGAGATGTGGGAGAACATCAAAAACATCATTCTTGAAGAAAGTAAAAGGGTATTAAAAAGATAGGAAAGAAAGACATTTACTTTTAATTATATATTAGTAATGGAAATAGCAAAAACAAATAGAAGAAATAGTGACCTCAAAGAGTTATGTTTCAAAGAGAAGCTCAAGAGGGCAAAGTCAAATATAATGAAGTATGCAGAAGCATAGAGTTAGAATCCAAAATTGAAGAACATGCTCAGCATATCTTACATTGAAAGAAAGTAAAATATCAAGCTTGGAGTTAGGTTTTTGAAAGATTATATGAGCAAAATATTGAATCATGCAGAAAACATCAAAAGATGACAAGAGTACATCGTGATTGCAGCAAAAAATAACTAGGTGTCATTCATGTGTTTCAGGATGTAAAAGACAAGGCATAAGCCGTGAACCAAATTGCACTGAGTGGAGTGGAGTGTTTGTAGTACACATTTTTCTCACGAGGTGAGCTTTGAGTCACTTTGAGTTGGGTCACCCCATGGCAAGCCACTGTGTTTGCAGTGAATTTTTGCGAAAAAGAAATTTCACTGGGATCTTATTTATTTATATTTGTTGTGATGGTCATTTTAAGAGAATAGCATGTGGCTGTGAAATATTGTTTCCTGTTCTTCAAAAATGCCACAGACACTGTTGTGATGTTGAAAACAACTAACAAGGATGGAGCCAGGGGTAAAACTCAATTCTACAAATCGTTTTCTCATTTCAAAAATGGTGATGTGTTGACTGATGACAAAGCTCATTCTGGCTATCCATGAATGGATGAAGTGCTGGCTCACAGTGAATTGGGACTTCATTCCATCAGACCAGAGGTTCTGAAAAGAATGACTAACAGTCTGTGATATAAAAGGGCTGATTTGTGGCAGATGGGGACTGGTTTTGGCACCAGGGCAATCCACCTGTTCATGCAGCCATGTCAGTGTGCCCCAAAATAACATGCCTCTTTTATACCCTATACCTGACCTTTTTTGGGTGATTTCTTTATGTTTCCATGAATGAAGCAGGACCCAAAAGGGCAGTGATTTGATGGTATAGAAGAGGAGAAAGGAAAAAGGAGGAATGTGCTGGCAGACCTCCCCACAGAAGTTTGAAAAATGTTTCCAAGAATGGCATTGCAGATTTGACAACTATATATTAAATGTACTGGAGAGTACTTTGAAAGTGATAGGTTGGTTTGTAAAAAAAATTGAATACATAGCTTTGAAAAAGCAAAATTTCCAGGATTTTTTCTGCACCCCCATATGAGCAAGAAATTCAAGATACACTGAAAGCATTAGTCAAAACCAAGGCTCCAGGAATGAAGGAGTACAACTGAGATGTTTCCATAAGCTGAGGGACATTAGAAGCACTTAGTAGCCTTAGTCAGGAAATTTGAGAGACAGATACTTTCCCAAGTGCCTGGAAGAGAGCTGTATTTGTACTCATTTCAAGTAAACGTGGTATGACAGAATGCTCAAAAGGTACGGCAATCAATGATATCATATACAAGTAAAATTTGCCTTAAGATCATCCTGAAGTTACACGTTGAACTTTTTTCCATGAGATTCCCAGTAAATGAAACTTATCAGAGACTTTGTGAGACCAAGATGGAACTTTCTTCTCCAGAGTTAGAAACATACAAGAGCAAATCTTCTGTCCAGTAGGATTTCCACAAGTCAGAATTTACTTGATGCGGTGAGTTGAACTTTTGAGTGTTCCAGAGGTTCATGTGGAATTTAAAAGAGAGTGTTGGACCAAGGGATAGCATTGCTGTGTCAGAAGCATCGTGGCTAGAAGCAAGAGATACCAGAATGATGACTACTTGTGTTTTATTTACTATACAAAGACATCTGGCTAGCAGGTCATAACAAACCATATAGCCTTGAGAAGAGTGGAAATTCTATTTTGCTTCTTATGCTCGAGTAGCTTATAATTGGATAAAAAATCAGCTTTTCAAAATGGAATTCCATCAATGCTTGGAGCCCTCATTTGGCTGATCCTTTCAGTGTAACTTGGACCAATACACAGAGAAAAGATTGGTGTTGTTAAGTGTGTTGTGTTTGGATACACAAATAATGTTCATGGAAACAACAGTCAAAAGATAGATCAAAATGGATAAATCTGCTGCATTATGCCTCTCTAGTGTATTATTGCAAAGCCATGGTTTTATTCTGATGACTATGGTCCTCCTGGCACAAGCCATGTTCTATACTATTGTTTCACACGCATATAAATTTGGTCATTGAATAAGGAAGACTTCAGAGGAATTGATGCATTTGGATAGTTGTCCTGGATAAGGATATTGAAAGTACCATGGGCTGCCAACATGACAAACAAAACTGTCATGGAAGACGTATGGCCCGAGTGCTTCTTAGACACAATGATTGTGAGACTTCTTCTTACATGCTTTGCACATGCTGTCATGAGACTAGTCCCTGAAGAAGGACATTATGCTTGGTATGGTAGAGGAGCAAAATAAAGTAAAACTCTCAAGATGGGTTGATAAAGAGGCTGCCACAATGGGTTCAGACATGGTAGCAATTATGATGATGGCATCATGTTTTATTCTCTTGTGCATAAGGTTGCCATGGTCACAGCCGACTGGATAGCACCTCACAAACAACAACCACAACACTCACCCACAGCTGAATTTTAGTTTGATCCAAATTTCCCTGTCTTCTTACCCAGATCCATCAGAAAAGTGAAGATCCTCAGGTTGGAGTAACAAAAACTATGACAAAGTTGGAATAACAAAGTCATACTAAATAATTTAATGCATTGCAAAAAACCTCAATATGATGTACTGGTAAAATGTTTGCAATAAGTGGCTCAAGTGTATGCATGTTTATGAGGAGTGCACATGAAGAGGCATTGTTGCCTTCTGTTCTGTCAGTTTCTTGGTTGGAATTGACTCATGCACCTACCAGAACAACCAGACCATCTTCCTCATCTTCAAAGTGTTGTATCCTCTCTTTTCTCTGTTCTTACACTTCTTATTTCAAATGAAAATTGTGATTTTTATCAGAACAAGCAAGGTATCACTTAAACATTTCTCCTTAGGATTACCTTTTTATTTTAAAACCATTTTATTGGGGACTGTGACAGATATATCATTCCACGGTTCAGTCTCACCAAGAAGTTTTGTAGAACAGCTACTTCAGTCAGCATCAAAATATTATCTTCCTTCTTTTGATTTTTATATATCTGCTCCCCTTTACGCAACCACTACATCTAGACCCACCAGAATCCCTTAATATATGCATTATCTCCACTTCTTCATCAATTCTGAGTTTCATATACACAAATAAAATAAAAACAAGACAAAAATCCAAGCAAGCTGCCACAATGACAAAATCCTACAGAAATAAACCCCAATCCTCAATGTGTGTGTCTGTGTGTGTGTGTGTGTGTGAGAGAGAGAGAGAGGGGGGGGGGAGAGAGAGAGAGAGAGAATATTAAAAACTGGAACAGACCCACCATGTATCAGAGAGGCCATCAAGTGACAAGATTTTATCCCTAAATCAAGTTTATCATTTGATCTCTATGGCCAATACACAGCTTTATGAACCATTTATCTCCCTCCTCCATTTGGGGAACTCACCAGAGAATTACGGTGTTTTTTGTGCCGATCTCACAAATGTATGTTGGGCTTCCACTGTCGTATATAGCTTTCCACAAACCAGAATCTGACACGTTAGTCTCTGATATGATGGCCTCCTTTGGATTCAGATGATATGAGTTATAATCCCTTAGTCACAGATGATCAATCATGGGTGTACTTTTTCTATGTGGACTTAGAAAGTTGCTCATTTAAATAGCTGCTTGTTTGGAAACAAGCCTATAAGACCTCAGCCACTTTTTTTTATCATATAGCCAGGCACCATCTAATTTCTTCACCACATTTTGCTATAGCACCCTTATCTTCTGTGTTCCTGAGGGTGAGTATTGAACTGGGCCATGATGTAAGAACTCAATCTTCTTAAATTGGAGACAAGATTTAATGTGAGTTTTGCAGTCACATAATCTGACAATTTGGAGATTAAGAGTGTAGGGGCAGAGCCTAGCACACCAATCTGGAGATAACCTATGAAACCTTTGTGTGGGCATGACTTTTTCCTGAAAATTCTAGGAAAGCTGGCTGTACTTCCCCCTTGGGGATGAGAGACTCACTCCTCACTCCCTTGGAGAGACTTGACAAAAGGCTGACCCCCTGTGCGACATCCTGGAATAAAAGCCACATGGGTTTACATTGACGAAATCAGATCTCAGCAGCTGGAAAAGTCACCACATGAGCTTACCCTGATAGAACCAGACCTCTGAAGTTGGAAAAGCCACGTAGAGATGTTGGCCAGTGCTGACATGCTTGAGAAGCCACAGAGAGGTGCCTGCCAGCTCTGAGATGCTCCTACCACCACTGGATACACAAGACTTTGCACTCACTGCCCTGTGATTGTCCTGGTGTCATTGCATTTGCTATGTGAGTCTGAAGAGGATGTATAGATTAGTATCAGACATATGGGCTAATATTGAACTTATCATCTTGGACTGGACTAGGTTGGGATGTTTTCTTAATATATGGTTGTGCTTCTATATAAAACTCTTTCTTATACACATAAGAGTTTCTCTATGGATTTCTTTCTCTAGTCTACCCGGACTAACACAGAGACCAAACTCTATTTCTAGAGCCATGCTTTGTTTTGTGTTTTATCTGGCTTTTACTCCCTTTAGAGACCTCTTTGTTAGTATATGGCAGAGAGTAGTATGAATGAACTCCCTGGAGCACGAAAGGGGTGACACGAAAGAAAATGGCTTTAGTGTCTCACAGTTTTAGAAGGTAGGTTTTCAAGCCCTAGCACTGGTTCGAGTGAAGGGCTCTTCTAATTAATTGGTCCAGTTGTTATTTGTAGCACCTGACTGATAAGTGGATCGTCACACAATTTTTCTAGTATATTGTGTCTCACTATATGAGTTTTCATATTTTGAAAGAAATAATTGTTTTAACAATATTGAAATGTAACCATGATAACATAATGAAAACAGCACTATAATTTCAAATAGTATTATAGTCCATATAAATGGATTTCACTGCAGCTATTTGAGGACTCCACAAGTCAAATAATCCTATATGTCAGACCGACTTGAAAATATGTTTTTACTTTATATTGTCCTTGTATTCTTGTTATTTTTGTCATAGGATAAAGATTTACATCCATAAAAGAAATATAAGAATTAATACACGACAATATACTCTAAGCAGATGGGATGGAAAAAGGCATCATTCTGTGGTGAGTTAATTAGAAAATGGTGTTGTTTGTTCAGATCTGATGCAGCCTAAGATGAAAGCAAGTTTTCTCATCACCTTCTGTGTTAGTCCGGGTAGACTAGAGGAACAAGTTTACAGACATGCATATGGATATAAGGGAATGGTTTATATACAAAAGGAATGGAACACTGAGAAAGCATCCCAGTCCAGTACAGTTCAAAATCACAAGTCCAATATTAGCCCATATGCCTGATACCAGTCTATAATGTTTCCTTCCGACTCACGAAGTTACAGGTCAGTGGGTGCAGAATCCCAGCGCTGGCAGGGGTCTCCCAATGGCTCCTCACTTCCAGGGCTCAGGGTCTATCAACAGCATCCAGTTGTGGCAGAAGCAACTCATCGCTGGCAGGGTCCCCACATGGCCTCTCCAGCTTCAGAGGTCTGGCTCCATCAGGACAAAGCTGTGTGGCTTCTTCTCCTGCTCCTCAGCTGCAGCCATCTTCCCTTGTCCATGATTCATTGTCTCTGAGACTAAATCCCAACAATTGGGGAGATACCTTCTCATCTCCATGAGGGAAATATCGCAAGATTTCCCAGAAATCTCAGGAGAAAGCCATGCCCACAGGGAAGCCTCATTGGCTACTCAATGGCTACCTCCAGATTAACAGGCTAGACTCCACCCCTAAATCTCAATCATAAAATTAACATAAGCATATGACCGCCACACCTTCCTTTTCACATCCCACATTTCTACCAATCCAAGAATTTCCAGGAAGGGTACTGATTGCTCAAACCCTCAAGATATCTTTGATTATCCTAATCCTCTAAATATCTATTGGCATTACTGGTGTTTACTGATTTAACATCTTTATTTTTTTTTCACAAGAACTGGAAGTCCTTTATGTATAACACTTTACCTGCCATTATAGTGTTCATATTATGTATTCCTTTAGGTTGAAATATTTTTGGTGCTTTAGTTTTTTTTGTATCTATGGCTCATGATTCATCATTTCTCTTACTAGTTTTTAAAGGTCTGTTATATCTTACTATTTTCATTTTATCTTATCTATTTGCATGTCATATGTATTTACATGTACTGTGAATATACCCAAGAATACAGCAACATATACAGGTTGCACAGTTTTCAAAACCCTGGACATGTTAACAAGGACTTGAGACTGAGACAGTGATATGGGGGGGGGGGAGGGGTTGCTGAGGATCACTGTATATGGGGCTCCAATATCAAGTGCATAACATAGTCCATGTAGTCAACATTCCACATCTTATTCTACTGAGTAACTAACAGGTCTTTGCTTGCTTGGTTTTTTGTTTTATTTTTGGGGGGCATCTTTGCCCTCTGGTGGTGGGAGTAGGAGACCCAGCCTTGCTGCTGGAACTAACAGGTCTTAGAAGCATGTGTGTGACCCTCTAACTGCAACTACTGATCATGGCCCAGATAGAGCAAAGAAGGTCAAGAAAATCAAACACAGAAAGAAACAATGAGTTCAAGTGCCTGTCAAATGGACTGCAGAGAAACTGGCCCAGCTACTACAGCTGACAGCGTCGGAAATTTTTTTTTTTTAAGGAGATTCTAGATAGATTAGCTGAAACATATGGGACAAAACTCAAAATATTAAACATGTCATTAAAAATACCAGGCTTAGTGTTCTGCAAAAAAAAAAAAAAGGTGGAATGCTGAGACTATGGAAGTTAGACATCTTTCAAGACTAGACTGAATGTAACCCTGAAGTACATGTTTTAGCCAAAGTACAAACAGAGCTATAAAGTGAATTATAACACCAGAGGAACAGATACTTTGTACAACTATCAACCATACTATATTAAAAAAAGCAAACATTAACCTAAGAAGTCAGCATTGGAAAGAAAGGAAACACAGTGGAGGCAGGGGGGAAAGTGTCATTGTGACACAGAGGAGATCACAATAAGGGTCAGAGAATAATTTTTTTTTTGAGTATTGAATTGAAAAACAATTTGGTAAGCTTTCACCCAAATTAAAAATAAACAGTTAAAAATTCAATTTGGATTTATAGATATCCCTTTGGAGTAGTTTGCTTGCTTGTTCAAAAAGTTACCTAATCTCTAGTTTGAGATCGAAAATTTCATCCTGTTGTGTTACTATAACTTAAAAAAAAATTGTTTATCTCTATTTCACAACATCTTTACTAAAATATATTTTTATATTATAAGGTAAGCAGGAAAATCAATGCAACCATAAAGCATACAAGTTAAAAATGTACTTTAAAGCATTTGAAAACAGTGACATTTAAATATTTTCTTTTAGCAGAATAATTGATTTATATTTTGAAAAAATACATTGCAAGTATAATGGGTTTGGGGCTCTTTTGTGCATTTATTTCAAATTGCATACAATATGAGTTCATGTTAAAAATGGTTGATTAAATTGCAAGTAGAATTTAAAACCTAGGGTATTTTACTCTGTCAATTTTGTAACTACCAACTAGAAAATTTACTTCAATGATGATGAATGAACAAGAACTGAACTGTAAATTCTAAATAACTATATTCTATTATATCTAGAAAAAAACTAGTGTTTATGTTAATATTTCAAATGCAGAGTGATAGAAACCATTTCATACAAAATTAAAATAGTCTATCAAAATGTAAGTAAATTTTGTTGAATCGGTGAAATTAAAAAACTACCTGAGGTGGTATCAAATATTAGGTGCATATCAATTATAAAATTGCTTCATTTTTCATTTATAAAAATATTTCATCAGTATTTGATGTAGCCCTAGTTAAAATAAAAGTGATGATATATGCATATCCACCAAACTTTAAAATACATGAGTATGAAAAATTATTCTAAACATTGACAATTATTTTAAAATGTAGCCATTCTTGTGTTTGTATTAATTTGATGGTCAGTGAAGTGTGATGCGGGATGTTTCATAAAACATAAAATCAAATATCTGTAAGTTAGGTAATAACACAAATGAATTGGCAACTTGAAAGTGTTTCTAACATCCATTAGAAAAAATCAAAACAAATCACGGGTCTAAAGTTTGTATGCATTTAGAATCAAATGAGGTAGAATATGGAGAGGCCCATATCTTTCTGGCCCTGTCATAATGGCTTTTCAGTTTTCCTTTTGTGTCTTCCAAGTTAATGTGTATCTTTCTTTGAAGAATCAAATCAATAACCCACTATTATGATATTTGGAGAACTAATTCATAAATATCCCTTCCATACCTCATTGATGATTGTAACCAGAAAAGTCAGTTTGCTAAATTAATAGCAAAGAGTCGCCATCTGATTATAATCAGATTAAGGTACATAAACATTAATTCACCATGTTAACTAAAGCAAATGAATATGATTATTTAAACCTTTCTTTTAACTGCTAGCTGACACATGGTTTAGAAATGTTAGAGAGACAGAAATTAGAGAATAAATAGAAGAAATCCAAAAGTTTTGAAATGTAGGGACTTATCAATAAAGTGTGTCAGAACACATCCCAGTAGAGAGTACTCATATGTCATCAAAATTCAGAAAGTATTTCATTTTACTGTTAAATCCTGCATGTTTGTGATGCTGTTTGGGGGACACTGTAGTTGACATTTGCCCCAAAATTTTAGTAAACAGAGATCTTAACCCCAAAATGCCATACATTGCTCTGCAGTGTAAAATGCAGTGGAGTCCAAAAGAGTTGTTGTTGTTGTTGTTGCTGTTGTTGTTGTTGTTGCTGTTGTTAGGTGCACTCAAGTTGGCCCCAATCCACAGTGACGCTATGCATAACAGAACAAAACGATGCACTGCCGTAGGCCGCCCTCACAATTGTTCCTGTATGCAGCCGCTGTGTCAATGCATTTTCTGTAGGACCTTCCTCACTTTTGCCACCCCATCCACTTTACCAAATATGGTGTCCTTCTCCAGGGACCTGTCTCTTCTGGCAATATGCCCAAGGTATGCAAGGCAAAGTTTTCCCATCCTTGTCTCAAAGGAACAGTCTGGCCTTACTTCTTTTAATACAAATCAGTTTAATTCTTTTAGCAGTCCATATTCTCAATACTCTTCTCCAGCCCTGCAATTCAAATTCACCTATTATTCTTCAGTCTTCCTTATTCAACATATACTTTTTATATGCAATAGAGAATACTATGGTCTCATAGTATTTTGGCCTCATATAATTT
>PVJH01001636.1:0-199709 GCA_004026705.1 Nesogale talazaci | reverse complement strand
TGAGGGCTGAGCCCCGGTGGCGTAGTGGTTGTGCGCGGGACTGCGGCCCAGTGGGACGGAGGTTCAATTCCAGCAGTGGGGCTGGGCCTTCTACTCCCACCACCGGAGAGCAGTGATGCCCCCCCCCAAAAAAAGTGGCCTGAATACAACAGATGTTGTTAGGGATTGTGATGGGAGTTGTAGGGGCCCCCCAATAAAATGTTTAATTTTTTTTAAAAGGGGGGGGAGGGGAAAGGGGAGGTTTTGTTTTTTTTTCTTTAAAGAGGAGCTTGTATCAAGGGCTCAAGTGGAAAATATTGGGAAATGTATGTGGAAATATGTGTGCAAATCTGCTTGATACAAATGATGTACTGAATGTTGTAGTAGCTGTAAGAGCCCCCAATAAAATTAAAAAAAAAAAAGAATATGACGGGTCAGTTATGTGCTTGACACACAACTGACCTATGTATGGATTGTGATAAGAGTTGTATGAGCCCCCAATAAAAGAGTTTTTTTTTTTAAAAAAAGAATAAGTAAAGATGGTAAAGACAAGTACTTAGAAATGCTAATACATCTATAGACAGATTCTCTGGAGAAAACTCTTGCTCGTAACTTTTGGGAATACTGTTAAAGGCTCTTACTGGGATTTTTGTTGAGGGTAGGCACAAATGGAATCATGTTCTACTCACATTAAATTTGGAACTGAATCTAGCATATAGGCCAGAGGTTCTTTATCCCTAACCTAAACATCAGTGATTTCTTTTCTAGAATTGGCTTGGAAATGAAATAGAGGTTATGGTCAGTACTGAGGAAGCTAAACGCCATCTAAATGACCTTCTTGAAGACAGAAAGATCCTGGCTCAGGATGTGGCTCAACTGAAAGAGAAAAAGGAATCTGGGGAAAATCCACCTCCTAAACTCCGGGTAAGTGTCCTTATGAAAGAATGTTATCAATCATCAGACTGCATTCTCCAGAAATCCTTGCTACTTTGGAAAATTTCTTTCCTCTTAGTGTTTCTTCCTCATTTCCACTATTTTTCTTTACAGAGACGTACATCCTCACTTAATGAACTGCGTGGTGGACAAGTTTCTGAGTTAGATGATTCCATTTCAAAGCAGATTGAAAGCCTAGAGACTGAAATGGAGCTCAGGTAATAGGACTGCTGCTAAGGCATTATAAAAAGTTATGCCAGGAATCAAAATAAGACCTATCAATCCATTGATTCAAAAGATTGCTTTTTAAAAACTTTGTGATGATGGGAAAAGAAGGGAAGTATCTTTTTTCGGTTACTCCAAACACTGTACTGGACATATTAGATGCATTGTGAGTCGATGAAAAACAAACTCACTTCCATCTTCAATGCTGACTCTTAGCAACCTCCCTGGGGGTTTCCAAGACAGTAACTGTTTATAAGAGTAGAAAGCTCAGTGTTTCTCTTGTGGAGCAGCTGGTGGTTTCTAACTGCCGATAGCCACTGCACCACCAGGGCTCCATCAGTCTCTCCAAGTCCCTATGAAATAAATACCATTTTGGAAATCCAAAATACAGTTAAGAAATTTGCTAAAATTATACATAGCTATATGTAGCTTGCAAATAACAGAACTAGGAATCATACTCTTTACAATATGCCACAATTTTTAATTCAGTAGTATATCTGAAGTGTAGAACTGACTAAAAACATTTTACATAAACTAAAGAAAGGGTATTAAAAGGGCAACAACATAAAAGGGAAAGTTTCTTTGGTCAGGAGGATACATGGACTTCTAAACCCATGTTCAGACTGGCAGGCCCCAACTTGCTCATTGCACACCAACTAGACTAGGGACACTTGGTTTTGCAGCAGACTGACTCCGAACATCTGTCTGGACCTCTCAGGATTTGGACTGTGGCAGAGTTTCCTTTGAGTAACCGCAGGACTGACCATCCCCAAGCAAGTGCAAAATCAAGTGGGCATGAATAAGAAATTAAATGGGTGATATTTCAACAGAACCAAATGAGATTTTTTTAAAGTTTTAGAGCTTTAAATTCTAAGCTGTAATATCTACAGATACAGCAAGTGAACAAAATTTCTTCGAGGGCCTAAGTAAGTTTTAAGAGTTTAGAGGGGTCATGAGACTCAAAACTGAGAATAACTGTCATGGACCATTTTTGTATGTATCTTCCATATTCATGTAATCCTTGACTTACAACAGGGCTCCATTCCAAAGAATTAATCATAAGTTGGTTCTGCTATAAGTTGACTACTTCTTTTTATCTATTTTAAGTATTAGTGCCTTTTGATATCTTTCTCAGTCTAATCTTTGAACATTTGATAATGACACCATCTGCAAATTATGTGCTGCAACATTGTACATATTTCTAACAATAAGATGTATCGGGAAAATAAGATGGTCATATATGTGGTTCAATGTAGCGCAAATATGTTGTAATTTGAGTATTACCTGTAGCATCTAATGTAGTACAACATGTTATTCACATGCTAGTGTGTTCCCTCTCACTGGATATAGAGCAAGCTTGAGAGAGGATGCTATTCATGAAACAAAAATGTCTTGTAGACCTTATCTAGTCTCTTAGAAACATCTTAGGTTTGTGGCAGGCACTTAAGATAACCTCTCACAATTTGATTCCCACAGAAAGCATCTGTCTACCTGTTGTTCTTTTGAGATTTTTCTGTAAGGTTTCCAACTTACATTTTACTCTTAAATAAGTGGGCCACCATCAAATAATAATCCGAGCTTATATATCTCAAGACTCATTGTTAGGCAACACACTACACCAAAAGGTTTAATATAACAAATATTTCCAAGCCCTACTGTGTGACTCATTTTTCTCAACCAGTATTTGGTAAAACCATTTGGATAATATCATGAAGTCCCTTGTAACAGTATGCAAGGTACTGTATAAAATCCTAATGAGATAATGCAATTACTGTTTAAATTCTATTTAATTGATGCCTTCACCAATAAAATTCATTAATTTCTCTTCATACCTCTTCACCTATCTTTAGCGTTAAGGCTACTAACTATAAGGTTCACTCATTCTTTCCCTAAAGGAGTGCTCAAATTGCTGACCTCCAACAGAAGCTTCTGGATGCTGAAAGTGAAGACAGGCCAAAACATCGCTGGGAGAATATTGCTACCATTATGGAAGCCAAGTGTGCCCTAAAATATTTAACTGGAGAGGTAAAGGTCACTCTTCCTACCAGCAAGTAGGGGTTAAACTGAATATATTGAAATAGGGCATTTGTAGCCCTTCAGGGGACAACACTGGAGACACATTTTGGGAATTACACACGATCTGACCCCACTACACCAAGGCAAAACACTAAGGGAGGGCAACAGAACAGCAAGGGGAGCAGAGCAAGGAAGTCCCTAGGGAGTACTAAAAATAGGCACCCCATCAGACTCCACCAGAAAACATGCCTCAAGCCAGCAAACAATTCAGTCTTTGAACTATTTCCAGGCTTTTTGTTCTTGTTGTTTTGTTTTCTTTTGTTGCTTTGTTTTACCCTGTCGTGTTTTTGTGCATGTTATTATTTCTGCAGGTCTATTTAGATAAGTTAGGCTGGACAAACAATCTGGAGGAGAAAACAAAGGGAACATCCTGGCGGGACAGAGGAGAGGGGGAGGTAGGGGAAAGGAAGTGGTGTTAACAAACCCATGGACAAGCAAACAACGAGTGATCCAAAATCGGTGGTGAGGAGGGTGTAAGAGGTCTGGTGGGGCTTGATCAAGGGCAATGTAACCAAGAGGAATCACTAAAACCCAAATGAAGGCTGAACATGATAGTGAGATGAGGAAAGTAAAAGAAGACAGAGAAAAGAAATAGGTAAAGAGCATTTAAAGAAGTCTAAATAAAGGCATGTACATACATAAATATATTTATGTATGAGGAAGGGGAAATAGATACTTGTGCATATATTTATAGGTTTACTATTAAGGTAGCTGATGGACATTGGGCTAAGCAGCAACCAAGCCCACATGAAAGAAGCATACCAGCCTGTGTCATCAGGAGGTGCCAAAGGGATCAGGTATCAGGCATCAAACAGCAAAAAATCATATCGGCTGAGCCCCGGTGGCGTAGTGGTTGTGTACGGGACTGCGGCCCACTGGGATGGAGGTTCGATTCCGGCTCCCAGGAGCAAAGGCTGGGCCTCCTACCCACCACCAGGGCAGTGATGCCTAAAAAAAAAAAAAATCATATCATTGTGTGCTCCCCTTCCCGATACAATCACTGAAGACAAATGGGTGCATAAACAAATGTGGTGAAGAAAGCTTATGATGCCCGGCTTTTAAAAGATAAAGCATCTGGGGTCTTGAAGGCTTGAAGGTAAACCATCAGCCATCTAGCTAAGAAGCAACAAAGCCCACATAAAAGAAGCACACCATTCTGTGTGATCAGATATCAAGCATCAAAGAGCAAAAAATCAAATCATTGTGAATGAGGGGGAGTGCAGATTGGAGACCCAAGACCCATGTGCAGACAACTGGATAACCCCTTAGAGAAGGGTTGCGAGGAGGAGACAAGCCAGTCAGGGTGCAGTGTAGCAACAATGAAACATAGGACTTTCCTCTAGTTCCTAAATGCTTCTTCCTCCCCCCCCACACTAGCATCCCAATTCTACCTTGCAAATCTAGCTAGACCAGAAGATGTACACTGGTACAGATAGGAAGTGGAAACATGGGGAATTCAGGACAGATGATCCCTTTAGGACCAGTGATGAGAGTGGCAAGACTGGGAGAGTAGAGTAAAAAAAGGGAACTAATTACAAGGCTCCACATATAACCTTCTCCCTAGGGAATGGACAACTGAAAAGTGGGTGAAGGGAGACATCAGGCAGTGTAAGATATGAAAAAATAATAATTTATAAACTATCACAGATTCATGAGGGAGGGGTGAGAGGGGAGGAATTGGAAAAAATGAAGAGCTGATAACCAAGAGTTCAAATAGATAACAAATATTTTGAGAATTCTGATGACAACAAATGTAAAAATGTGCTTTACACAATGGATAGATGTATGAATTGTGATAAGAGTTGTACGATCCACCAATTAAGAAAATGTTTAGAACACACAAAAAAGCATAGGATATTTGCCTGGAATATTGTTATAGTAGTTTTGCTATATTTCATGGTAGAAACCCCAGTGGCACTAATAGTAAAGAGAAGGTTTTATGAGAACTGGCTAATAAAAGCAAATATAAGCCAATCCCTTACAAAAATATCATATGACTTGCAAAGTGATATCTGTCATACCTGGCATATAGCAAGTACATGATAAGTGTTAGCAATTATTTTAAGATTAGGATGTCATAGTGGACTACAGGTTTACACATATAAGCTATTATGTCTTTTTCTTTTTTATTGAGGTAAAATTCACACATCAAATAAGCCATTTCCAAGGGACAGTTGAGTTGCATTTAGTATATTCACAGTGTATTACACCATCTCCATTTAATTTCAGACACTTTCATCACCCCAAATGAAATGCTGTACTCATAAGCAGATTTTTTTACTACTTTATAAAACACCTATGTGATATAGATTCAAGAAACTAAAGATACAATCCAGAAAATAAAAAACTTAATCATCTTTTTAGATGTGATTTATTTTAAGGAAAACCTGTCTCCATCTTTAATCTTAAAATAATATATCTCCTTATATGACCACAAGAGGGAGAAATTAGGGCTGAGCCCCGGTGGCGTAGTGGTTGTGCGCGGGACTGCAGCCCATTGGGATGGAGGTTCAATTCCAGCTCCACGGAGCAAAGGCTGGGCCTCCTACTCCCACCACCTGAGGGCAGTGATGCCCAAAAAAAACAACAACATAAAAGTAGAAATTAAAATTGATCACATGTGATGACCCTGGCATTTTAATTTGAAACAGACATATATTGGTAATCTATAAGCTTGAAGAAGCTACTCTTTATACATTTTTGTGTTAGGTTAATAGATATTTGTCCTCCTAAGGGAATTCTGATTTGTCCTGTTAACAGTGGTATTTATGATGTATCTGGAATAGTAATGAATGTAAAAGTAGGCCAGTATAAGATATCAATTTAGCCTGGAAAGCTAACCCTGCAGTCTCAGCTAATGTGTCTCTGCATTGTTATATGTACAGACATTGAGATGGCCATAAAGGTGTGCCCTGAGGGTTTCTCTTAAAATCGAGGAAGAACTTCTTAAATATCAGAGTTTGGAGTTGTCAGATATTATTTGTGTTAGATCTATTCTTGCCTTGAGGCAAAGGAAGAGATTAAATGACCTTAGCAGCAACTTGTAACAATTTAAATGACTGAGTCATTGAGGGCCTATGTGTGTCAGAATAGAACTATGTTCCATAGGATTTTCAATGGCTGCTTTTTCTCATCAGACCTTTTTTCTGAGGTAACTTGGCTGGACTCAAACTTTCAGCCTTTCAGTTAGCAACAATTGTGTTGTTTGTACCACCCAGGGATGTCATGAACAGAGCAGACTCACTACCATCTCACTGATTCAGATTCGTAACAGCCCCAGCAGACAAGACACCCCCTATGGGTTTCCAAGGCTATAACGCTCTACAGCAGCAGATCTCAACCTGTGGGTCATGACTCTCCCAGGGCTCACCTGATTCATAACAGTAGCAAAATGTGATGAAGTAGCAGCAAAAATAATTTTATAGTTGGGGGTGTCACCACAACATGAGAAGGTGTATTAAAAGGTCACAGCATTAGGAAGGTTGAGAACCACTGCTCTACAGGAATAGATCGCTTCATCTTCCCTCCGAAGAAAAAAGGTTAGCAGCTCAATGGGCAAAATGTGAGCTCTTGGCCTGTGGAAGTGCAATGACTTGTTCCTATTTAATGTTAGAATCAATATCACATGACCTAAACGTTTTCTTACCTAATGAATGAGGGAAAGGTGCTCATACTCCAAATAAATTGAACTTCTCTTTTCCCTTCCAGTTGGTCTCCTCCAAAATACAGGTCAGCAAACTTGAAAGCAACCTAAAACAGAGCAAAGCCAGCTATGCTGACATGCAGAAGATGCTATTTGAGGAACGAAATCACTTGGCTGAGATGGAGACAGAGTTACAGGCTGAGCTGGTCAGAGTGGAACAGCAGCACCAAGAGAAGGTAAACTTTGTCAAGCCAAGACACTGGGAGGCAAAATGACATTGCCTTTTGTTGTGAACTTGGTGGGGTGGAATGGGGGGGGGGAATGGGACTGTAATGTGTTTCCTTTGAAATTTCTTTCTTTTTTTTGAGGGGTTTTTGTTTTGTTTTGTTTTGTTTTTGGCATCACTGCCCTCATGTGGTGGGAGTAGGAGGCCCAGCCTTTGCTCCGTGGAGCTGGAATCGAACCTCCATCCCAGTGGGCCGCAGTCCCGCGCACAACCACTACGCCACCAGGGCTCCGCTGAAATATTCTTTCAATAGGACATTTAGGGGTATTTTTTCTATCAAATTCTGTAAATAAGAAGTCTGAAACAACAGAAATGTTCTTTGTCTAAGTTTTCAAACGTAACATGCTGATAAACATGGCTATATGTAATGTGGTGGATTGTTTGATATTGTCCTTCTACCCATAGTCTTTATAACCTCCACCAAATGTCTGGGTAGAACTATGCAAAATGAGATGCTAAATGCTAATACTGTAAATAAGGGGCATGGTATCCTTGTTGGATAAGACTATGTAAAAGAGATGTTTGAATCCAAAATAAGGAGACTGGTTAGTTTTGCCATCCTATTGGATTTCAAACGAGCCATACCAGAAGCAAAGTGGGGTCCTTACTCCATCAAGAAAGAAAATGGAGCCAACAGTGATAATCCCTGTGCTGAACTTTCTTGATCCAGCATAGAGAGCTGTGACACCACAGATGGCAAGAATGTCTAAATACCAAGGACATGTTATATATTCGATGTATATATATGTCTGTCTGTATGTATACCATTTCGAAAGGAAAAACTAAAAAAAAGAAGCCGAGGTAGAGAAGTAGAGCCCAAAGACCAACAGGCCAGAGCTATGTGGCCCACGGAGCAAGAAAAGTAAGTGTCTGAGTAAGAAGTTTAGTACTTCCTGGGAAGCTAGGATTGTCAACCCACAGTTGAACTTGGGGCTGAGACTTATTAGCTGAGTGGAGTATCTTTTGGACATTTATTGGAAAAGCTAAAGGAGTTTTTTAAACACTTGCTTGAGTAGGGCAGAGGCCAACAACCATGGGGCTGGGATACCTGACCAGAGAGAGGGAGGGGTGCCTTTGGCAATGGCTGACAAGAGGCTATCCTGACTGAAGAACTGTACCCTGAGCATTGTAGATCCTAAAGTATAACCAGTTACTTCCCTAGTAGACACCATAAATGTCAGTCTTGTCTGTAGATTCTTTATGGCTATTGCAGTGAATGATCAAATCCAAAAGAGAAGTAGAGGTAGGAGGTTGGAAGCCCATGTCAATGATCTCATGTCAATGATCTTAATTTTTTCCCCTTTGTGAAATATTTTGTACTATGCTTACAACTTCAAGCCATGACAACAACAGGGAATATTTTACTTCTAAATCACTGAGGCTGTTTCTAGATTACTGCTTGGACTAAGCTGAAATTCCTCTTTCCCCTAATGTCTTTGGTACCCCTCATTGACTGATAATTTGTTTCTAGGTTCTCTACCTTCTCAGCCAGTTGCAACAAAGCCAAAAGTCAGAGAAGCAGCTAGAAGCATCAGTCACTGAAAAGGAACAACAGTTGCTGAACACACTGAAGTTTCAGGTATGATACAGAGAGAAAGGCCTCCACAGATGCGTACAGACGTGACCAAAAACCCTGTCTGCTTTTTGCACTCACTACTGAGGATAATTAATTTTAATAGCTTATAATAGTAGCCCCTATTACCTTTGAGTCCTATTTGATCAGCTTAGGTCTATTTAGAGTATAGCCCTACATATAATAACCTAGATTGTGGTATGGAAACAATAGTGCATACTCCATTCCAGACTTTGAGGCCTCTTGATTCTTTGCCTCAACCCTAAGCTCTAAATAGTTGAGCAAGGGAAATCATCCAGTAGTCATTTAGAATCCTAATGCCATACAACCATACTTTTCTGATCATGTTCTTAGCTGAAACCGGACATGTTTGTAAAATACCTGGAATCCTGAATTTCATCCAGAGGCTAGGAACACCACACCCTTTAGTAGCATGCTGAAGCACTTTTTAGTCTAACTCAGAGCCTTTTTCCTAAACCACCAGCCTCTAGGATTTCCTGATTATGTCTCATCTTAGACATAACCAAAGTCATTGTGGTTTTATGCATGAATCTGATTGTCTTAAGTGCCAGAGAGTTTAATTTGGTATCAAATTAGCTGCCTAGTCTATGTTCAGAAAAGTGAACAGAAGGTTTCTTAATCAGTACCCTCATGTAAATAGGGGTGATAAGAACATAGGCGGTAAAAGAAAAAGAAAAGCAGAGCCATTGGTTCCTATGAAGGTGGTGAGAGCTGCTGGAAGCTTTGGAACAAACCCTCTTCAGAGAACTGACAATCAGACATTTTTCTGGGTGCCTTTGCCTACTGTGTAGAAATCATCTCCCACGAGCAACTTGGCAGCAATATGTTTTCATCTATGTCAGTTGTTTGGTAACCCATGTTCAGTGCCCAAAATAACCTCACCTATCACTGCACTATCTGGAAATAGGATGAAGAACTTGGGAAAATGCGAGAAATGTGTGAGCAAAACCAGCAGCTACTCCAAGAGAATGAAGTCCTCAAGCAGGTAATGCAGTTGCTCAACCACTTGATGAACCCTGGAACACCGTGTTACTGTTAGGCCTACTCTTGAGAGTAATACTCAGCATGATCACTTGGCTCTGTTGTGTGAGGTCTACATTGAGTTTCCAATATAGTCATGCATTTCAAAATGACATAAAGCCAAAATCCATACCCATTGCCATTGAACTATTCTGATATATAGCAACCTTATAGGACTGAGAACTCCCCACAGGAATTTCAAGGCTATAAATCTTTATGGAAGCAGACTGCTACAGCTGTTTCCCTGGGAGAAGCTGGTGGATTTGAACTGCTGACTTTTCAGTTGGCAGTCAAGTGTTTCAATCATCATGCCAACAGGACTCCTTTTCAAAATGGTATAAGCATGCATTTTTAAATTTTGCTCTTTTCTGAAGCTACCATTCATCTTAAAAAGTAGAAGCCCTTCCACCTCATCTGCTGTATTTGATCCTGCCACTTTACTGTGATTTGAACATGAGCTAGTCAATGCACTCTACATCTTGAGTCTTTGTCTTTTAGCCATGAATATTCCAAGAAGTTCCCCTGCATGATATACTTTGTCTCTCTCTCCCTTTTTGTTTTCTAATAGAAACTCAGTCTTCTCCAAGTAGCCAGTAGGCAGAAACCTCATCTTCCTAAGGATACCCTTCTATCTCCAGACTCTTCCTTTGAATATATCCCACCTAAGGTAAAATGCTCAATGTCTCGGATAACTTTTCACAGGCAAGATTTGATGTAGTGTGACTTTTATAAAAAGGTTGGAATTTTAATTCCAAAATAACTGACATCTTGATTTTCCTTGAAGTCCCAGATAAAATTACAGTGCAATCCTGAAGCACAATCCTCACAAGGCTGACTTTTGGCCATGCATAACAGGCATTATATATATCAAGAGAAGGAATATTTTTAAAGAACAATATTCAACTGTCCATCCAAAGATACTTATTTTGTCATGTACCCCTTCTTTGCTCCCTTGAGTTGGCTCAAAGGATAAAGTAGAATTTAGTTTGATTGGTGAAGCCAAGTAGGCTATTTCCGAAGTATTTTGAAATCTCTTCTTTAAGAATATTGCTGGCAACAGCTAAAGGGAAGATATCATGCCATATGTATTTCTTTTTATTTTTAACCATTCTGAACCTTTTTCCTTTAGCCAAAACCTTCCCGTGTTAAAGAAAAGTTCTTGGAGCAAAGCATGGACATCGAGGATCTAAAATACTGTTCAGAGCACTCTGTGAATGAACAAGAAGATGGCGATGGTGACAATGATGATGAGGATGATGAGGAATGGAAGCCAGCAAAATTAGTTAAGGTGTCCAGGAAGAACATCCAATGGGTAGGATCCCTCAATTCTGCCAGAGGTTCTAATCACAAGTGTTTAGTGAAATTCAATAGTAGTTTTTTGATTCTGGGAATATGCAGGCAACATACCCTGCCCCTGAACCCCCTGTATGCCATTCAGAGACATTGGCTTCATGCGATCCAGGGTAGCAAGGGAGTTGTTTGACTAGCTCTGCAAAATCGGACTAGTATAGACGACAGCCTGCGTGCACGAGCTGGTTGTCTTCATGTTTTTACATCTACCATTCTGGACAGGTAGTGTTCTATATCATTTCATTGAGGTTGGTTACAAACTGATTATACTTTATCACATTGTTATAGCATTGGACAGTTGACAGACTTTTCTTATATGTGATATCTCTCTTCATCGTTACAAAAGTTCAGTGGGGTATTGTGTGAAAATACCTTAAGAGCTACATTTGACCTCTAGCTTCCCTATTGCCAGGAGGCAGAGATCAGACATGCTTTCGCTCTTAATCCTGCTTTACCTGTCATGATGCCAACTGTTCCTCCCCCAGCACTCTACTTCTCTGCTGGGCAACACAGACAAAACTCACAATCACAGGAGTTCACTAGGGAAGTTGGTAGGGTAACCATATGTGAGGATCAGTATGAAGGATACAGTCATTGATACACAGCAATACCTCTCCTCAGTCAAGTCTTTCACCAGTCCTCCATCATTCAGCCTCATGGTCCCTTGACCTCTATTCTGTGGTCTAGGAAGCCAGAATGTCACTCTGTCTCATAGTCCCATAGTCTCAACACTTGTGTCTCATGTTCTCCTTTTCTCAGCCTGGGTCCCTTGCGCTGTCCCAGGGTCTCCATACTGAAGCATCCGGTTTCAGCCGCTGCCACTTCAGACAGGTAGCTCAAACGAGTTTCACTAGTGGCTCTTCCACTGGTGCTAGGCTTTCTCTCTGCTTATGAGATAGTTCTTCCACATAGAGCAATGGCTTTGATGGAGGTGTGTTTGTTGTCTTTTAGCAGACCATAGCTACAAGGAAACAAAAGGTGGTGACTTGGTTCATGCCCTCTACTAAAGTGGAACCTTATCCTGCCCATTAGCATAACAGAGAACTCCCTCCAAAAGGGGATTATAACCACAGTAATAGAGGCTAGAGGGTTTTTTTTTTATCATGCAAGGAGTTAGGGCTAGAAGACTGTATTAATTGACTGCATCTCAGGTATTTATTACTATTTGTATTTTATGGATGGGCCTGAGAACAACTACAGGAAAATGACCTTACCCAATGTCTTAAAATCAAGTGGCAGAACAGAAAACCAAATCTCCTGGCTCTGAATTCAGTTTCTTTTTACCAAGTCATGATCATGTCAGTTAAAACTGCAACCAAAAGCTAAATGGAAACTTTATCTTCCTTGCCTACTATAATGATTTTTCTCACTAGACTAAGGGGCAAAGGAATTGCAGAAAAAGTTAATCATTGAGATCAAATAGATCCAGTTAAAGCTAGCTAGAAACAATCTGACTATGAGACATGCTTTATTAACTTACACAATAAGCATCTTACTTAATACATTGCAGACAGATCCCAAGTTTATCCGGTCTTTAATGTGTTAAGTTGCAGATGGGTTTTGGATCTCCACTACTTCCCCACCCCTTCACATTGATTCGGTTGCTTGACTTTTAACTTCGTGATTTTAAAATATCCGGTCATTAATGTGATGATTATCAGGCCTAGATGTTTTATGTTAAAACACTAATTTCCCAAGCATTACAGATTACCCCCACTACCTCAACTCCACTCTGCAGTCACATTCTACTTAGAGAACAGTTCTCAAATTATCTTCCTGAAAAGTTGCTTGATTTTGTTATTTTACCACAAGAGACGCTGAACCTTAAAAATCCACAACATAAAGCAGTAAGTCTTATGAAATAGATAGTAATGACGTTAAGTTATTTGGTCAATTATATCACATGCCTTGGGACTAAAAATTCTTCCTTGGCCCCAGAGAGCTCTTGGATAAATATGACAAAGACATACAGGCATACCATACATAGAACCTAAATAGATTCATCCCAGGAAGATAATCTGAGGAGTTTTTTTTTTTTTTTTGGGGGGGGGGGGCATCACTGCTCTCCAGTGGTGGGAGTAGGAGGCCCAGCCCCACTGCTGGAATTGAACCTCCATCCCAATGGGCCGCAGTCCTGCGCACAACCACTACGCCACCGGGGCTCAGCCAAATCTGAGGAGTTTTTAAGATGGAATGGAAAGCCAACCAAAAAAAGTTGGTTGGTTAGGAAGATGCCATGAAAGAGACTGTATTCTAAGATAGAAAATAGTTTGTGGAGCAACTATGAGAACATTTCTGGATGGATAGCATATCTCAAAGACTTGAAAGGCAATAGGATAGTGAACTAAAAAAATAAAGCAACATTATTCATTTACTTAAAAACTTTTATCTCCTATGGTTGAAGGTAGAGGGCTCAAAGTGAATATAAATTAAAGGTCAGCTGGGAAGCACACACAAAAACAAATGGTGGAAGGAGGGGCGAAAATAAGCTGATAACAAGGGCTTGAGTAGAAAGAAAATGATGATGGCAGCAATTGTGCTTGACATAATAAATGGATGTATAGATTGTGATAAGAGTTATACAAGCCCCAATAATTTAATTTTGGGGGGGACATCACTGCCCCCTGGGGGGAGTGGGAGGTCCAGCCTTGCTCCTGGAGAGCTGTTGCTGGATTTGAACCACACACAACCACTACGCCACCGGGGCTCAGCCCTAATTTTTTTTTTTAAAAGACAGGCTAAACAGATCCAATCCCATTGCCACCAAGTTGATTCTGACTCATAGTAACCCAATGGGAAAATGTAAAACTGTGCCTAGGGTTTCTGAGGTAGCTACAGGAACAGGCAGCCTCATCTTTTTTTTCCACAGAGCGACTGGTATATTCAAACTGCTGACGTTGAGATTAGTAGCCCAATGCATAATCTACTACACTATCAAGGTATCATGAAACAAATTGTAAAGGACCTAAAATTCTTGGAAAGAATTTTCCTAATTTGATGCAATATAGATATACTTAGTCTCAAACAATATATACTTATTTATTATAGTACTATTGCTCTAAACTTGGGGAAAAAAGATAAATTACTCTATCAAATATAGGTTGGATTTTTTTTTATCAGGGAAAGGTTTATATACAAGAGCAGAGGTTCCCAAGCTTATATGGTCTACTGTCCTCTTAACAAAAAATTCCCCATGGGCTGAACCCCGGTGGCGTAGTGGTTGTGTGCAGGACTCTGTCCCACTGGGACAGAGGTTCAATTCCAGCAGTGGGACTGGGCCTCCTACTCCCACCACTGGAGAGCAGTGATGCCAAAAAAAAAATTCCCCATGACCTCCCTAGCAATGAAAACCTTTTGTACTCCAGCCCAGAATCCAGGATAAAGTATAGGTATTGCTCTTACAATGTCCTTAGATCATTCCACACACCACCAGGGGGTGGTGGCGCCCACTTTGGGAAACTATACAAGAGGAATGGGACATTGATAAAGCTTCCCAACCCAGTCCAGTCCAAGGTCATAAGTCTGATACTAGCCCATATGTCCAATACCAGTCAATAAAGTCTCCTTCTGACTCACAAAATGCGTACAATGACACCAGGACAATCACAGGTCAGTGGGTACAGAGTCTTATATAACCAGCGACAGTTGAAGCATCCCAGTGCTGGCAGGGGTCTCCCCGTGGCTCCTCATTTCCAGGGCTCAGGGTCCATCAGTAGTATCCATTGGCGGTAGAAGCATCTCAGCACTGGCCAGGGTCTCTCTGTGGCTTTTCCAGCCCCAGAGGTCTGGTTCCATCAGTGCAAGCCCATGTGGCTTCTCCTCCGACTCCTCCAGATTCCAGGACTCAGGATCGATCAGCATGCCACCATCTTGCCTTGTCAGTAGACCGACTCCAAGAGCTGTAGGTTGGATTTTAAAGAGAGAAAATTAGCACAATTTTTCCTTTTTAGCAACCTCAAAGTACATAAATGCTATGACTGTTCTTGAATCAGACTGCTCATAGACATAATAACTGTAAACCCTGAAGCATTAAGGCGATCCCAGTTATTATCATTTCACACTAGCAGAAGGAGACTACTATTATCAGTAGATACGATAAAGGATACTGCAGAAGGCACAAAAATGATGACTTTGCCTGCGTTAGTTATGAAAAGGTAGTCACCCTCACTCAGCCATGTTTCCTATAAGCAAGATGCTAAGAAATAGGTTATGTGCTACAAAGAATACTCACTGAGAAGCCAGAACATGGGTTCTATTCTTGAGTTTGCCACTGATGAGTTGGGTAATCTTGAGCAAATCATTTAACTTCTCTGAGTATCAGATTCTTTATCTATGCAATGAAGGGCCCTTACCAGTGTTAATATCTTGAGTCAAAGTAATACTCAAGGCTATATAAATGAGTTTTAATAATATGACCTTATATGGTATTACATGGAATATGCGAAGTTAAATGAAGAAACTTAAGTAAAAATACCACGTGGTAGATAAAATACCATACAGATATTGGTATTTAACCCTGTCTAAGCATTTTATTCGTATTTGTCCCTTTTGATAAAACAAGTATTATTGATGGAAGAATGGAGATGTACTTGGATGAAGTGACTTATCTAAGATCATACCGAGGACTACAGCCTGTGCCTCTTCATTCCTAGCCTGGTGTTCCTCATGTGAAAATTTTAACTAAATTTTAGCATTCTGAAATAAAGTGTAACACTGACATTAGTGCTCAAAGACGTTTAAGCCCTAAGTCAGTAGTTCTCATCCCTGGCTACATATTAGAATCTCCAAAGGAGCTTTTAAACACAAGGGACTGGTACTCTACCCAGGGATACTCAGATTTAATAGGTCTGAGGTAAGACCTGGCCTTTTTCAAAAGCTTACCATAGATAGTTTTGTGTGGCCAGGGTTGAAAACCACTGGTTTAAAGAAACCCTTAAGGTCTTTTAGCTCTACTCCCCAGTCTAGATCATTTTTTTAGTGGTTCTCACCGATGGCATTGGAGCATCCTGGTGGATTCTCAGCAGTTATCTCGCCCACACACAGACACACCCCACATATATATCATTCGTGGTTATGGCTGTGGTAAGGTCACTTACCCTCCCATATGATGATACACTGCCTAATATGAGAAAAATGTGAGGTGACAGCAGTGCACATGGCATTCAAGTGAACAGACCTGCCAAGTGTGTTGTGCCAATTATATAATAGTCCTAGGTATTTATATAGTCTCTACTTGCTCAAAAAATTCTAGGAAGAGGGAGCTCAGTCTTCTTACAGGGCAGTCCACTGCATTCCAGTAGTCATTGAAAGGTTGTTCCTTGTTGAGTTGAAATCTGCGCCCCTGTAAATCATGCCGAGTTTCACTGGCATCTAATTGGTTCAGACTGATAGGGACCCTATAGGACAAGGTAGAACTGCCCTCTGTGAGTTTCCTAGACTGTCCATCTTTATGGGAGTAGATACCCTTATCTTTTTTCCAGCTCCCACGGGTCTAGGCCAGGGTTGGCAAACTCGAGACTGAAGAGCCAATCCTGTCCTTCCTAACAACTTTAGAATCACTCAAGAGCCTTAAATATGTTTTTCCAAACAAAGGAAATCACTGCGATCTGAAATAATAACCTTCAAATGTTTTCATTGTTACTTCAGAGCTGCACCTTCACACTGAAAGAGCCGCATAAGACTCGCGAGCTGCAGTTTGCTGACCCAGAGCTAGGCTCTTTCATTGTTCTTCCTCATTACAGCCTTTCGGATGCCACTTCACTATCCCTTTGAACAACCCCACAGAGAGGGCAATTGTGGATTTTTGAAACATTTAAATGAATTCATAAATGGTTGAAGGACCATACCCAAGCTATAGCAATCAGTGGATAAATGTCATTCTGGTGAGGTGTCTTTAGGACATATCTTTTGCTCTGTCTTATTCACAGCAGTAAAGTTGTATTGCTATGACGTCTAGTATTGGCAAGTATGACTAAAATGGTCATTACTGCCTATGGCTATTAGGAACATAAATGGCTCTTTCAGAAAGGCAAGCTGAAAATATGGATCAAAAGTCTTTAAAATGTTCGAATCCTTTGACGTAGCAATTACTGATTAAGTGGGTTTTTTCCATCTAGCCAGTTCTGACTCATAGCAACCCTATCTAATAAACCATGATAGGGTTTTTTAAGGCTCTATCCTTTACAGAAACAGGCTGCTGCGACTGTCTCCCCCACGAAGAGGCTGCTGGGTTAAAACCACCAACATTGTGGTTTTAACCAGAGCTCCGCATACATAGAGAAATTCATCTCATGTACTTTGGACATGTTGTCAGGTGAAAAAATTACAGTCCCCTAAAGAGAGAACGGATTGTTTTAAATGTGGTCTGACTGACCCAAGTTAGAGTAAAACAATGGCTCCCTGTGTCTTCTGAACTTCACATTTCTGCTTCAGTACATTTGCTTTTTAGATAGTTATTTTACACTGGTGACTCATAAAATTGACTGACAATTCAAATCCCTAGGCCTTCTTTGCACAAACTAGTTTTAAGTTAGATCTCCCCCTTACCCATCCTGTATTTATAAACTTACATTTATCCGTGTTACATGTTTTCTTGCTCTACTCAGCCTATAATTCCAGCTAGTCAAATATTTTGAATTCTGATTCTGTTGTCCTTCCAGCTTTTTGTGATGTACTAGCTGATAAATATACCTACTGTGTAAATTATTAGATTCCAGGGAGACTATCTATGAAAGTACTCTGAAAACTGTAAAATGCTATATACATGTATGTGATTTTTTTCATATCAATAGTTTACTTAAATGTTGATTGATTGAAATACTAAGAGCACAACCCAGGGCACTGCTGCACAAATATAGAAATGTGAGTTGGGGGCTGAGCCCCGGTGGCGTAGTGATTGTGCACGGGACTGTGGCCCACTGGGACGGAGGTTCAATTCCAGCAGTGGGGCAGGGCCTCCTACTCCCACCACCGGAGAGCAGTGATGCCCACCCCCCCAAAAAAAAAAAAGAAATGTGAGTTGGATGGAAGTACAAAAGATATACAATTACCGAGCAACTCTGCTGTCTTTAAATGTGCCGAAGCATACTACCATCTAGCTTGCAGTTCTTCACTGTGTCCACAATATTATCCTGAGCGTCGTTTTCATCTGCCCTACATTATTATTGCCATTCCTCGTATATGTATGTTTAAGTATGCTATCCAAAATGGAAACTAGATTATTTGATATAACTTGTACTTAGTAAACCTATGATTATTTTAATGATCATGACTTCACTAAAGAAGAGAGGACTGAGGAGACAGAAGTTTGGTAAAGATGATGGTATTTTTGTCTCAAAACGCTTGAAATAAAGAGAGGGCATTTTTAAACTCACTTTAAACTCTTCATAATAATTCTTTGTACAAATTTATTTTACAGTGTTCTTGCAAGGGATGGTGTGGGAATAAGCAATGTGGGTGCAGGAAACAAAAGTCAGACTGTGGCGTGGATTGTAGTTGTGACCCTGCAAAGTGTAGAAACCGCAACCAAACCAAGGTAAGAGCAGTGCTGTTGCTCCATGCCACCCCTTAAGACCTAGCTTCTGTGTTTTCTCCCACCTTTCTATTAGACCAGGTAGACTAGAGAAATAAATTCATTGACACTCATACATGTTAAAGAGCTTTCTATCAAAGAGCAATTATATGTTGAGAAAGCATCCCAGCCCAGTGCACATTGAATCAATAAGTCCGATATTAGCCTATATGTTCAATACTAGTCCATAAATTCCTCTTCAGATTCACGTAGCCACTCACAATTATGCCACATGCAGGAAGATCACAGGCCAGTGGGTGAAAAGTCTTGTGGATCCAGTGGCAGTGGAAGCATCTCAGAACTGGTGTGGGTCTCCCTGTCGTTCCTCCAGAAGAAAGAGAGGAAGTTTCCAGAATCCTTATGAGAAGGCCACTCCCACAAGGAAGCATGATTAGGTTGTGACCTGATTGACAGACTAAACTCAACCCTATACTTATTTATCAAGTTAACATGAAATTATGTAGCTATTACCAACAAGCTTACATTTGAAACATGGAGTCTCCCACACAGCTCTTTCAATGCTTCCCCTTTGCTGTGCCCCCAGAAACAAAAAAAATAGTTCTCTTACGCCTTTTTCCTTGAGGTTAACCTTTCCATACATCACCTTCAGAGCCTTCCAAGGAGATTCCCAGGATCAAATTAGTCCAAGGGCTGGAACTACCAGAGCCACGTGTTAATATGGTAGCAGCTTCCAGGGAAAAAATTGAATCCTTCTAACAACTTAAGACATTAGTTATTGTACCCCTTCCATGGGAGTGGTCACTGTTGTATGCCAAGATAACTGTAGCTTTCCTCCTTATATTGCTCCCCCAAATATCAAACTTGGAAACAAAATGTGTCCCGAGAAGAGAAGCACCAAGCAGATCAAATCACTGTACTTGTCTATACTTGTGCCCATGACAAAAGCGTTCCATGTGGTTAACAATAAATGCTAGCAAGGGTTGTCTAGGGAGTGTACATCATGCATTGCTTTCACATCTGCATGCCAATCACTTTTTCCTGGGTCTTTTACTTAAAAGACTTTAAGAGATTAGTATGCATTAGTAGACTAAAGTAACAAGCTAAGAAGTATAGAATTGGCAGAGACCTGAAAGATTCTGTGGTACATTAATTTTTTTAATTAAATTCCAGAGTCTTGGGCTGAGTCCCGGTGGCGTAGTGGTTGTGCGCGGGACTGCGGCCCGCTGGGACGGAGGTTCAATCCCAGCAGTGGGGCTGGGCCTCCTACTCCCACCACCGGAGAGCAGTGATGCCCAAAAAACAAACAAACAAAAAAATTCCAGTGTCTTCTAGTGACTTCATGGAAGTTCTTTGGGATAATGACCAGGTTTTTACCTCATTGCAACCAAAGAAACTTGCTTTTTATTCCTTTTCCTTAAGATTTTACTTGTAAAAACTATTAGTCTAACCCAATGTTTCCAATTTATAGAAAAGAAAATTAAGGCCCAAAGATAAGCTTGCGTTGTCTAATCTCGCCTAATTTTAGATGGTCATGGCAGCTAAGATTAAACCTCACACTTCCTGAATCCTAACCTAGTCCTATGTCCATGTTAATAATCTATAATTCTTGGGCGCTGAGCCCCGGTGGCGTAGTGGTTGTGCGCGGGACTGCGGCCCACTGGGACGGAGGTTCACTTCCAGCAGTGGGGCTGGGCCTCCTACTCCCACCACCGAGAGCAGTGATGCCCCCCAAAAAAAAAAACCAAAAAAAATAATCTATAATTCTCTTAACTCTAGGTCTCTTTACAGAATTGCTTATTTACCTAATTAATATCTCTTTTGTTCACTTTGCTTATCTGAAAGGGAGAGAAACACCCTAGAGCAGTGGCTCTCAACCTTCCTAATGCCACAACCTTTTAATTCAGTTCCTCATTATTTTCGTTGCTACATCATAACTGTAATTTTGCTACTGTTATGAATTGGGTAACTCCTGTGAAAGGGTCTTTCCATCCCTCTAAACAGGTTGTGACCCATAGGAAGAGAACCTCTGCCCTAGAGGTGTAGTAGAAAAAATATTGCAGATTGGAAAGGGGGAAAAGATCGAAACTTGGCTTTGTTTTAAACCTGACTTTGTGATTGATGTGTCACATGTTGCTAATTCTACTTACAGCTTTGTCTTCAGAGACTGCCTCCAAACAGTGTTCCATCTCATCAGGGAAAAAGCATGTTATGCGCTACAAGCTCTCCAAATAGGGTGTCCTTTAAGACTTATTAGACTGACCAATCAGGCCCTCAGAGCAACTTCTCTAGTTGAAGGAGAACAGACTTGAATTTATTATATGTTTATCTGCCCAATTCTTAGAATAGCTTGGTCACTATTGAGCGGACCCAGGACTCCGAAGGCTCCTTCAGACTGGAGGATCCCACAGAGGTGACTCCAGGATTGAGTTTCTTCAACCCTGTTTGTGCCACTCCCAACAGCAAGGTAGGAGGGTTTCCAGCCACATTAGTGTCCGCACCAGCGTCTCTAGCGGAGATTGTATGGGGACAATACAATCAGCTTGCTGAGAGTTGGGCATAGGCTCGAGTCTTCCCGTGTTTTCTTTTTCTATGCAGCAATCTGAGGAGCCCTGGTGGCATAGTGAGTTAGGCATTGGGCTACTAACCACAGGTGAGCAATGTGAAACGACCAGCTGCTTCACAGGCGAAAGTTGAGCATTTCTAGTCCCATAACGAGTTATAGTCTCAGCCTCTTCCTCTCGAGCTCATTTTGAAATCGAGTCGGAAGAAGTGAGTTCAGTCTTAAACGGAGGTAAAACCACTACCTTGTTGCCCCCAGCCTGACTGGCCATTGCTATTGCTGTCGCTGCCACTGCCAGGGGGAGGAGTGTCATGATCCAAAGGAGCCTGAGCCATTGTGAAAAACGGTTGATTCATGGCCTGAAGATTATAACTACAGACGACAGTTGGAGAGAACATTTCGAGAGATGTGGATGGTGTGGTGATGAGAGAGCCCCGCAAACAAAACGTCCCCGAGGCTCTGGTGTTGTGTCTCACTCTTGTGTTGAAGGGGTGGATGCCGCAGTGTGGGCCCGGCAACGCAGGGTTGATGGGCCTGTAATGGAACCAAAGAGAGCTGTTTCAAGAGAAGACTCTACAGGCTGGTGCCCATCTAACAGTGTAGAATTATTTTTTGTTGGTAGCATAAAAGAAGACAGAATTTTGAAGTGAAAGGGGCCTTTTCAAAGCAAGAGAGGCAGTCTGCTGGAGCACAAGAGGTCATGAAGGTGGCTCTGGCAACTTTATGGGTTGTGGAGGAAACTTTGGAGGTGGAAGAGGAAGCTATGGTGCTGTAGGTGGTGACCGCAGAGGGCGTTAGGAATGAGGTGATGGTGGGTCTAATGGACTTGGAGGCCACGGTGGCAGCTATGGCAATGGCCCTGGTTATAAGAGTAGAGGGGACTGTGGTGATAGGTGGACCAGAGTTTGGAAACCAAGGTAGTGGATCTGGTGGCAGCAGTGGAGGAGACGATGGTTACAATGGAGGGGGAGGGGGGAATGATGATGGTGGTAATTATCATGGCCGTGGGAGCTGTAATGATTTTGGAAATTACAGTAGACAGCAGCAAGCAAATTAAGGACCCATGAAAGGAGATAGTTTTGATGGTAGAAGCTCTGGCAGTCCTTATGGTGGTAGTTATGGATCTGGTGGTAGGAGTGGTGGAGATGGTAACAGAAAGTTCTGAAAATTCTGCAGAAAAAAAGCTACAGTTCTAGTAGGAGAACGAGTGAGGAGTTGTCAGGAAGGCTGCAGGTTCCTTTGAGACAGACAGTCGTCCCAAGCGTATTAGAGGAATTGCCACATCTGCCACAGCAGGAGCGATGAGCTCGAGTCAGAAAAGTTCCTGCAGCTTCAACAGGAAACCCTTGTCGTTCAGGACTGTCCGAGGCACAGTTTGCAAAAGGTGCTGCTGCTGACCGGTGTCGAGTAAATGTACATCCCTGAGGTCCTTTATCCGCTCTCGCTTTCTCTTTTTTCGTTTTCTTTTCATCACTTCACACCTTGTAAATTGTGGTAGTGGAACTAGGAATAAAAAAATTAAGGAATTTTTGACCTTTCAATATTTGCAAAGAGGTGATGGTGGATATAATTGACTTGGAGACCATGGTGGCAGCTATGGCAATGTTTAGCTTTTCTACATTTTAATACAGAAACTTTAACAAAATGCAGTTTTGAAGGTGTTTCCTTGTGAGTTCACAAGTAGAGAAGATCACTATCAATCACTATTTGTATGAATTTTGTTAAAGCTAACTGCTGACTGGCATTTTAAAGGGACTCTGTTCTCCCATTTCCAAACCATGATACAAATGGGTGCTGACAGGTGGAGAGAACAGTTATTTGTATGTTTGCAATGTATGTGTGTGTGTTAAATAACAACGAGGACAGGACGTTTCAACAGATATTTGTATGTTTGCAATGTGTGTTTTAAATAACAACTAGGACAGAGTATTTTAATTAGTATATTTGTACATTTAATAACGTTAAGATTTACCTTCAATGAAAAAAAATCTCAAAATTCCCATTTTGTTTTTGTGAATTTTCTTTTAAAATCTATTCAGATATGATTTAGTGTGTTAGCATTGTTGAGTCCTAGCTGCACCAGAGGATGCACACTGGTACAGATAGAAACTGGAAACACAGGGAATCCAGGACAGATGATCCCTTCAGGATCAGTGGTTGAACCCCTTCAGGAGCAGTGGTGAGAGTGGCTATATTGGGAGCGTGAAGGGAAGGTGGGGTAGACAGGGGGAACCAATTACAAGGATCTACATATAACCTGCTCCATAGGGTACAAACAACAGAAAAGTGGGTGAAGGGAGATATCAGACAATGTAAGATAAGACAGAATAATAATTTATAAATTATCAAGGGTTCATGAAGGAGGGGGTAGCAGGAAGGGAGGGGGAAAATGAGACGCAGATAGCAAGGGCTCAAGTAGAAAGCCAATGTTTTGAGAGTGATGAGGGCAACAAATGTACAAATGTGCCTGATATACAATATATGTATGGGTGGATTGTGAGAAGAGTTATACCAGTCCTCAGTAAAGTGATAAAAAAATAAAAAAGAGTCCTAGCTGTGTTCAGAAAACATACATTTGTTTTGGTCACATTTGAACAGCTGCCATCATTTTATGTGAGTGTAACTAACTCTTGCCCCCTGCTTAAATTCTGGAATGGCCTAGTGGTTTTTTTAACCCTTTCTTCCTACTTTAAAACCCACTCTTTTTTTTCTTTGGGGGGGTGGGCATCACTGCTCTCCGGTGGTGGAAGTTGGAGGCCCAGCCCCACTGCTGGAATTGAACCTCCGTCCCAGTGGGCCGCAGTCCCGCGCACAACCACTACGCCACCAGGGCTCTGCCCAAAACCCACTCTTAAATAAACTTTAAAGTACAGACAACTAAGTCTGCTCTACCTGAGCAAATTAGTGGCTACCTACTATTTAAGGGAAAAAAACACAACATTCCTTTTGAAGCACAAGATGCATAAAAATCTTCAGTTCTTTCCTTTGGTTTAATTTTTTTTTATTATTGATAATAAGCTCTCAGAGCAAGAGAATAAAAATCATGCGTTTTAAAAAAAAGAGAGATTAACCTCCTCAGAAACTCACAGAAGCAGTTCTTATAGCATGGCTATGAGTCGAAATTGATTTCATGGCAGTGAACTTGGGTTTAGTTTATATTTTTTTAGTATACAGCAATCTTAGGGGACACATCATACTCCTGGGAGTGCGTTCAGCAATTTTATTGGCTAGTTTTCCTCTCTCAGAGATCTCACTCATGCCTTGTCTCTGCCCTTTTCAGATCCTGAAAGAGATGTGTGATGGGGAGCAGGTAAAAGCCCTGACTCCTGCTCCCTCCTGCCTTGACCTTCCAGCATCAAAACTTGTAACAACAGAAGCCCAAGAAAATAAGATCCCAGGAAAGAAAAAGAAACGAACTCTGGCCAGCAATACCAGCTTCTTCTCTGGCTGCTCCCCTATTGAAGAAGAGATCCGTTGAAGTTGTAATCGTCATCTCTATTCCCAGTCTGACTTGGGACACACATTCAGGTTGCAGCCAGGAAGAACTTATAAAGACTCCTGGAACTTTTCTTGGATATTTGGGTCTCAGTCTCCATCTTTGAAACACCGGACAACTTATTCTGTCTTCTGCAGAACAGTGTTAAGCTACCTAATGAAGAAAAAAATCACCTGACCTTCCTACTGATTTATTGGAAACCAGTTCTCAATACCATCTAGCTCTTTCTTCTATGATTAGTTAAGGCTGCCTGTGGCCTAATGGGAATGAAACTGAGATTTTCTTATGCCTAGGTTGTCCCAAAGTAATGGAAAAGTCTGGCCGAGGATGGAGGCCTGGCTCAGGTCCCCTACCCTACCTTAGGGATGGAGTTGGGATCTGGATTTCATATATTTTAACAGTACCTTCAATTGTATTCCATTTACTGAGGTAAATAAAATACTTGTAAATGTTAAATAAATATAGCCTTATTAAATGTTCTCTGCTAGAATGAGAAATAAATTTTCCAACCTGTGTCCCTGAGGCCATAGGAAAGCTGTTACAGAGAGTCATTGCAAACACCTGACCCCTCACTATCTTTGTTTGTTTGTTTTGTTTTTTTTTGGCGGGGGGCATCACTGCTCTCTGGTGGTGGGAGTAGGAGGCCCAGCCCTACTGCTGGAATTGAACCTCCGTCCCAGTGGGCCGCAGTCCCGCGTACAACCACTACGCCACCAGAGCTCAGCCTTGATTTTGGGTTTTTTGTTGTTGTTGTTTTCCCCTCACTATCTTGTAACTGCCCTTTTCCCAGAAGATGGAGTGTAGCATGGCCCTGTGTTCTGTTGCTTTGCTACTCCAGGAAATTGGCATAAAGCTACCAAGGTCAGTGGCCTGACCTCCTCCATCCATTGTAGTATCTGCCCTGTCTCAAGATCTGGAAAGAAGTAACGTTTACTAAGCATCTAAGGAGTTAAGTAACATATCTTCAGTCACTAAGTTATTTACTAGCTAGGATTTGAGCCCTGGTATGACACGCCTGTGTGACTTTAAAGCAGCAGTCCTGAAGCTTGACTTCTTGGTACACAATGGGCATGGGAGTTACTGCTGTCAGATTCTAAGACTGAGGAGCACCGGCTGCTTGCTTACCCCTTACTAGACATCCGGGCTCTTCATTTTAGCTTAAGGCTCAAATGGGGTTAGCCCTGGAATGCCATATATAGCGGCTGACTGGCCATGAGGAGTTCTTTAAGTTCTGGGAACTCATATCCCTCCACTTCCACCCCCACATTCCACAAAAACCCCAAAGCTACCCCTAATAACTTGGCACTCTAAAACCAAGACTCCTCTTGTAGAATTCAGCAAAGGAAAGTGAATGACAACATGCCTAGAATGAAGCTTGCGGGAGGATTAGGTGACCTGGCAGCCCCCTCGGGCCTCCAGCCAGGGAGCTGTCCCTCTTCTCTGCATTTTAATGCAGAGGGAGCAAGGGAATCTTTCCCCATTGCCAAATAGAGCCCCTGGATACAATGGGAGGGCAGAGGGGGAGGGGAGCAGCTCCTGGCGTTAGAGAGCCAGTCTCTCTCTCACTGTTCTAAAGCCACTGCGGAGGGGGGCGGGGTAAACTGGCTGATCCCCAAAGAAGATAGCCATTCCCACCAACACTGCTAGCCCCTAGATTTGGAGCCACTTGATGGGTCAGAAGAGCAATTAAGCTAACCCTGCCCTAGCTAAGCTGCTTATGCCACAACTTCCCAGCCAGTCCTCTGCTGATGCTGCAGGAACGGCTTTCGTGTGTGATCAGACCCACTTCATAGATCAACTTGTAAAACTCGGTCGCCCCAGCATATGAACTCCTCCGGATTCTCACTGCCTTAGGAACACGGGCACGATGTGTCCCCAATGAGCAGCTCCCGTTTGGGCTGATGGTGAAAGGGGAGAGCTGCTAGTACTACCTAGGACCCAATAGGCCCGTGGGGAACAAGGCAACTTGCTGCCCGGAGTTCAAGAAATAGTTTGGAACTGCAGCTAGTAAATGTAACTTAGATACTCCCAAGGAGCTTGAGACTCTGTGTGTGTGTGCGTGCGTGTGCACACTGCATGAGCACACACACACCACCTCCCAGGGGGCAGCTGGGCCCCTTCTGGATGCCAAGTTGCAGAGTTGTGTGTTCCCAGCTTCCCGCCCTCAGCCTTCTCTCCCCTGAGCCAGGACAAAGCCCTCCTGTGACTGGGAGGGAAACCAGAGGAAGGATGAGAGAAGGCTGCACAAAGGAATTCCTCACCCCAGTCCCCCTGATGGACAGCAAGTAACACAGCAGATCTGCACTCCGCCCCCTTCCTCCCTCCCAGCTTCAAACCCAACTGGGCACGGGCCTTGGAGCAGCTGCAAGCCTTCAGAGAGGACTCACACAGCCTCCTGTAGGTGGCAACAGTGCCACCTGTTTTACTGGGAGGAGGGGTGGGGCCGAGCTAAAGGACTGGAAGAGGGAGGAGGCAGACAACTCGGAGAGGAGCTGGGAAGCAGAGCAGAGTTCCCGCTGAAAAGAGGTGTGAGGGCTTGGGCAGGCCGGGTGGGGGTTCCAGTCTGGAGGGGCAGGGTTGGTGACTGGCAACAGCCTGCAGGGATTATTAGGCCCAGGATCCAGGATGGCAGCACCTCTCCTCAGCTCCCTGATCCCATCCTGCAAATAGCTCCTGGAGGTAGGTGGAGCTCTGGAAGGCTGTGGCTGGAGTAGAGGGTGAGGACCTAAAGGAGGTGGGGGCTATAGCAACCCAGGCCTGCGATAGGAAGAATCAGGAGCCTTCCCTTTAAGAGAGGGCTTGGGAGAGGTCTCTGGTAAGAGAAAGGCTTCCCTCCCTAACCCTTTCCCCAATTCCTACCTGCCCCCCCTTTACCCCCTACTCTCCCGCTCCTTACCCAGGGTGAGTATAGTGAAGTCTCAGGAGCAATTTTCTGCCTGCCATGCCGTTCCTCCTTTCCAGGGGCTTACTCCATAGGGTAGCCCAGAGGACAAGAGATTGTTTCCCTTAGGAAGAGCTGCCCCCTCTCTCACACACACTGATGGTATCAAGGGCTCCTTTGTATACTCAAACCCACTGTCATTGAGTTGATTCTGACTCAGAGACTTTCTATAAAATTTCCAAGATAAATCTTTACAGGAATATATTTCTCCCGCAGAGCAGGTGATGGTTTTAAACCACCCATCTTCAGTTAGCTGACCAAGACATGGCCCACAGCCCTGCCGGGGCTCTTGCGTATACTCACTCACCCAGAAATCCAGTTGTACTGACAGCCACTTATACACATATGCAAACATAGACTGATACAAATCACATACCTGCTCACATAGAATCACAAGTACACAGGCCAGGTTAGGGATCAGTAAATCAGCGCCAGAAACACAAGGGACATGGAGCCCCTGCCCCAAGACAACCACACCTCCCGAGCACACACACCCTGCCCTACATTTTCTGTACTTTCACCGAGGCTAACTCAAAGGGTGGGGCCCCAGAGAGGAGGAAGGCGCAGAAGCGCAGGTTCCTGGTTAGGGTTAAGGGAACAGACAGGCTGAGAGTTGGAATTTCCTAAGGGTGCTTGGGTCGGAAATAGGTTCCTTTAGAAAGTGGGAGTGATCCCGGAAGTCACCCCCAAAAGTGTTTTGTCTTATTGCCAGTGCCTCCTGCCCCCAGCAGGTGAAGACAGAATATTTTTCAGTCTGGGTTTTGTGATGTGTGTAATCTCTGTATCCATAGCAACTGGCCAACTCCATGGGCCCCAGTCAGAATTAGAGTTTCTGCTTTGTTACTCCTGCTTCCTGGGGTGGAAGGTTCCCCATCATGCCGCTTCTCACACTTGGCTACATATGTCTCTACTTGCTGAGCGGAGGTTGTCCCACCCAGGGCAAACACTCTGTCCCCAGAGCTTGATACTGATAAAGGGGGAAGATTAAGAAAGAAGGGGTGTCTGCTAAGGAGCAGGGCTTCTTAGTGTCCATTTAACTCCGCAGGTATCAAGACTAAGGGGGGAAGACGGAGTCTGGAGATTGTTCCCCTGTACAAGGCTTGGAGCCAGGGATGCTCACTTCCCCATCTAATGTGGCACTCTGGCTTTCCCCTTGACCTCCGTGGTTGCCCAGTGGCCTTTGCCTTGGCTCCTTCCTTGGATCTCTCAGCTACACTGGGAGAGAGACTAATGTCTGCCCTTTGTCGGGGTCTCTGACAGCCAAGTTTCCCCAGGCCGTCACCATCATGGCTGAGTCCTCAAGATGCAGCTCCACATGGGCCCGGTGCCTCCATTGCCTGTACAGCTGCCACTGGAAGAAGTCCTCCCAAATGAGGATGCAAACCAGCAAGGTAGAGAAAGGATGAGAGGGGAGGCTGGAAGGCAGAAGTGATAAAGAGGACAATTGTGTTCATAGGTAGCTGGGGGGGAGGGGGGGTTATGGACTTCCCCTTCTCCAGGAAGAAAATCACCCTCAAATATGGAAAAAGACATCTCCAAAACAGTGATTCGGCACAAGGCAGGAAGCTTCCTTAAGCTGCCATGTATAGGAGATTCTGACTTGAACATAAGAATTGACTGAGCTTCTCTCCTGCCCCTTTGCAGTGTGACTGCCTCTGGTTCGGCCTACTCTTCCTCACCTTCCTCCTCTCCCTGGGCTGGCTGTACATCGGGCTCATCCTTCTCAATGACCTGCACAACTTCAATGAGTAGGCCATGAACCCCTCCCCATTTTCCTCAGCATACGTGTCATTACCCTACTGTCCATCCTGGGACCCCTGGGTACCGAGCCCCTATCATCAGTTATCCCTCAGCACTGCCCAGCCCTCCAGCCCAGCTCTCCTGCTACCTAATCTCCCTAGAAAATCCCTCTACAAAATCTTCCCCATCTTTACAGCCCCTGGCCCCATAAAGGACTTTCCTGTCACTCGCTTCTAGTCCTCTTTCTAGATCTACCTACCAGCTTCATTCAGGTCAGGATTGACCGCCCTTTCCCTACTTGGACATCTCCTTCTCCCCTCCCACAGATTCCTATTTCACCATTGGGGACACTGGATGGACTGGTCCCTGGCATTCCTGTTGGTCATCTCTCTGCTGGTCACATATGCATCTCTACTATTGGTGAATCAGGGGTGGGAGGTGACAACTAACCTGAACCCCCCGCTCAGTCTTTCCATTCTGCTCAGCTCCACCCTTCTATTCTAACCCTAACCCTTGACGGGAGGGGGCTAATTTCGATGCGAGAGGGAAGTATCACCCTGGGAAGCCCACCTTAGTAACCTTGCCCTCTCCTGGTGACCTGATTACTTTAATGACCCTCTGCCCTTAGCTTCTGGCCCTACTCTTGCAACTCTGTGGACAGCCTCTGCATCTGCACCGTCTGCACAAGGTATTGTGAAGATGGGGCTCAGGATAAAGACTGACTAGGGCCCAGGGTTGGTCTGGCTATTTGTCAAGGGCTTCATTGTCATATCTATAGCATCTAGCTCAAGAGCCTACTCTTGAAAAAAAAAGAACCAATTCTGTCCCTCTTAACAACTTTAAAATCACTCAAGAGCCTTAACTATGTTTTCCCAAACAAATGAAATCACCGTGGTCTGAAATAACAACCTTCAGATGTTTTCAATGTTACTTCAGAGGCGCACGTTCACACTGAAAGAGCCGCATATGGCTCACAAGTCAGTTTGCCAGATGAATCAGGGCAAGGGCAGGATCCTGTCTCCATAGAGAAGGGACAGTACGGGGAGCTATGACCTCAGGTTGACAAAAAAGGCTCAAGGCATCCTTGATCCCCCAGATACTGCTGTTCTTCATTATGCTTCTGGTGGCCACTGGCCTTGTGGGCCTGGATATGCAATGGCGACAGGAGTGGGACAGCTTACATCTATCACTACAGGTGAGAGGATGGGCCCTAAGGCCTAACTGGGAGCCTTTTCCCACAACCAACCACAGAAAGCATCTTGCACCCTGGTCCCCTAAGACTGTCGGAAGCTCTGTACTCCAAACAGAAGAAGGAGGGGAACCAATAAGAAGACCCTTTTTCACCAACTTTTGTCCACAGGCCACAGCCCCATTCCTCCATATTGGAGCAGTGGCCGGAATCACCCTCCTGGCCTGGTCTGTGGCTGATATCTTCTACCGTATCCGTAAAAAAGGTATCAAACCTACTTTGCCACAAATCTTCACTGGCTGCTTTTGCCTCCTGTTGTCCTCATTCCCTGCCCCAACCTCCTGCTTGCTGCTCTTAGAACTCACCCATGCCCTTTCTCCATAGACTGTCATCCCTCCCCACAGGACCTAAGATTCTGCTGCTGTTATATTTTGGACTTACCTTGGCCATCTATCTGGCCCCCCTATTCATCTCCTCACCCTGCATCATGAAACCCAGAGACTTACCCCGTAAGCCTGGGCTGGTGGGACACCGAGGGGCCCCAATGGTAAGTGTTGAGCAAAATGCTGGGAAGGTGACCTACTTACTCTTTCAGGCTGCAACAACCAGACCTGTGACTTCTAATCATCCACCTCTCCCTTCTACCTCCTCACTGCTTCCCTTTTCCAGCTGGCTCCCGAGAACACTCTAATGTCCTTGCGGAAGACAGCAGAATGTGGAGCTACTGTGTTTGAGACGGATGTGATGGTCAGGTGAGGGAGGCTTGGGGTTGGGGAACCTGGGAAGTTGAGGGACATATCAGGAGAGCTCAGGAAATGACTATTGGCCGAAGAACTTGCTCCTCTGACACACCTTGTGCCCTCAGCTCTGATGGAGTTCCCTTCCTCATGCATGATGAGCAACTGAGCAGGACCACGGATGTGGCCTCTGTGTTCCCAGACCGAATCACAGCCCACAGCAGCGACTTCTCCTGGTCTGAATTGAAGAGACTCAATGCTGGGACGTGGTTTCTAGAGGTGAGGGAAGCCTCTGAGGAGAGGCAGCCACCTGGAGGGGCAGAGTTCATTCCACTGATAAACATTTGCTGAGGCCTGTGCTGGTCACTAGGAATGCATTCTCTGCCCTCAAGTCACTCCCTTCTAGTAAAGAGCTTAGACAACAAGCTATTAGAAGAATGTGAAACCTAGAGCAATAAAGATATGTACCAGGGTGTGTATGTGAGAGAGGGAGGGAGAGAGAGAGAGAGAGGAAGAGGAAGAGAAAGAGTGGTTTCACAGAGGAGAAGATGCCTGAGAAAAAACAATGAAAGTAGAGCCTTTTTGGCAAGAATGAGAAAGGAGCATGTGGTAGAGAGAAAGGATGTATAAAGCCCAGAAGTATGAATGTGTGTTTTCAGGGAACAAAAAACAGCTCAGTGTAATTGGAAGATGAAGATCACTGACGTAGTGGGAGCATAGGCCTGGTCTGGAAGGGCTTTCAATGAAGAGGTAGGCATTAGTTCAGTAGGTGAAGAACAATATTTAGAAAGATACTCAATTATTCAGTTCCTCTTTTCCTGATTACAAAAGTAATACATGTTCATTGCCAAAAAAAGTAAAAGATTAAAGAATGTAGAAGTGGAAATGTTCCCGATAACTCAAACCCTCTGAAGAATACTCCCTGTTAATGATTGACTATATATGCATATTGAACTTTTAAAATTTTGTACAAACAGAATCACTCTCCTATACATACTATTTTGTAATTTTCCCAAGATTTAACTCTCTATATGATTGTATATCAGAGAATTTCAGAGCAAGGGCTACCTAGGTCTGAATCCAATTCCCAACAATGGGAATAATTGCAGTAATTGCCTTTATGGGTTATTATGAGGATTAAATAAATTAATACACAAAGAGTACTTAGAACGCTTTCTTTTCAAGTAGGTAGGGGTACTGTGCAGAGGATAACGACAAAGGCTCGCTAGAGGGAATGAGGAAAACCAAAACCAGGTTCATTGCCATTGAGTAGACTCCAACTCATCTTTCTCCTTGGGAGTGGCTTGAAGGTTAGAATGAAAGAAGGGGGAAATTAAGAATAGCTAAAAGGATCGGCATTGTGGGTTAGTCATTAAATAGGCTGCTAACCTCAAGGCCAGCAGATCAAACCCGCCAGCTTCTCTGTCTGTGGAACAAAAATAAGGTTATCTTCTCCTGTAATGAAGTACAGTCACGGAGAACATAGAGCAACATAGGGTTGCTATGTTGGAATAGCCTTAATGGTAGTGGGTTTGGTTTTCAGTGAAAGGGTTACTAAACTAAGCAGAACTGAGAGTTAAAAATAGGGCTGAGGTGAAAACACTCCACAATGTGTTCTCTGTCCATGGTAGTGGCCAGCAGTGGACAACCCCCGCCCCCAATTATAGGAGCATGAAAGATAGATTGCAGAACTGAATGGAGAGTTTGGAATTTATAGGTGGACAGGGCAGCAAGGGAATTGAAAGTGCTGTGGAAAAGTAGTTAATTTAAGCTGTGGATGAACCATGATTTGAAGTTAAAAGTATGGCCACAAAGAAACTAAGGAATTTGGAGGAAATCAAGAGCTCAGAATTTCAGAAGTCTCCATTGAACCAAAGCGAAGGTGTAATGGGTATTGAGAAAACTTGCGGCGTAGGATCTTAACGTCACAAAGTCAAGATATTATAGAGTCTGGGAGAAGACCACAGTTTTCAGAAAGACTGACTCAGAAGTGGACAGAAGCTAAATACTAAATAGGGAAAAGGAGTTAAGAGGGTAAAGGCAGAGGCTTCTTTTGGTACTAAAATACTTGTGTTATAGTCTTGTTTTTAAAACTGTCTTTATATTCTTATAGAGAAAGCCCTTCTGGGAGGCCAAGACATTATCAGGCCCTGATTGGAGAGAAGCTGAAAATCAGGCAGTACCAGCATTAGAAGAGTTGTTGAAGGAAGCTGCAGCCCTCAACCTCTCCGTCATGTTTGACTTGCGCCGCCCCCCACGAAACCACACGTACCATGATACCTTTGTAAACCAGACATTGGAGACTGTGCTGAGTGCAAGAGTGCCCCAAGCCATGGTGATGTTGCCAAGACCCCAATGCCCCCCCTTCACCCCACTCCTCAATCTTCCTTCCCTAGACCCTACTGATGATTTGGGGGCTGCTCTCAGCTTCAAAGAGAGTCCTGCTGAACTCATATACCCCAGTCTATAGTCAGATCTCTCTGACCTTGCCCTGTACCAGGGAATCCTGTGTCTTCTCCAGCTTCATTCCCATCTTCCCTGAACCACAGGTCTTTTGGCTACCAGATGAAAATCGGGCCAATGTCCAACAACGGGCCCCCAGAATGCGCCAGATATATGGACATCAGGGAGCCAACACAACTGAGAGACCCCAATTTCTCAACCTCCCTTACCAACGCCTGCCATTGTTGGATATCAAGTGAGTGCCAGAGGATACGAGTGCAGGAAGATGAGACCTTTGGGGTTGACATGAGACTTAATGGTGAGGAAGACCATCAACAAACACGGACTCAGTAGAGTGAGGCTAGTCATTCATTCACTCATGGGACAAATATGTTTCAGTACTTGCTATGTGTTAGACACTATTTATTACAGGCTTTGAGGACACAACATGAATAAAATCAACAAGGTCCTTGCTTTTATAGGATTTATGTACTAGTGAAAAAGAGAGAACTAACAGAATGTATGCATATCAGATTGTGACAAGTGTTAAAATGGCAAGACACAGATGTAGTAACACCATAGACTGAGTGGGTTTGGAGTGAGTGCCACAGCGGAAAAGTGTCTAGAGAATCGAATGGTCAGGAGCTGTGAAAAGACCTTCAGGGAAGCAGGGACAGAAGCCTGATGAATAAGGGTAAGATGACACTGGAGAATAAAGCAAGGAGCAAACTGGGCAGGACCTTATAAGCCATAAGAAGGATTTTAGCATTTATTTTACACCAAAATTCAGTGCAAGAGAAGATGGATCCAGAGAAGGGAGAGGTAATAGAGTCCCAGAGGCGAGCTTGGCTCCAGAACCTGCACTGCCAATCGTTAAGATGGACTTCAAACATTGATAGTTGCCAGGGTCTCTGAAAATGCACTGTGATCAAATAGGAAAATGTGGACTGAACGATAAACCAGTTATCCTAAGTGTTTCAAGGCCTTCTACCCCAATTATCATCATGGAAGAAAACATGACACAAAGCTTGGCCATCACCTCAATCTAGACCTTGTCAACATCAACTGCTGATCGTGTTTCCAAAAGATGCGAATCAGTGCAAATTCATGATAAAATTAGGTCTAAGTACTCCAAAGGGATGGACTAATTCTACCAAGGTGAAGTGCAGCAGAAAGATATCTAAAATCCTACATATTGGGGCTCAAAAGTAAGTCAGTTGCACAAGGACAAGAGCAAACACATTGGCATTAGCACAAAGAGGTATGACAAAGTTCAGGTCTTTGAATGAATACTGTGCACATGTGAGTCATCAGTGGAATGTGACATTGTCAACCATTAACCTGGTTCTAGACTACATTCACGTAGGCACGGTGACCAGAGAACAGAAGGAGATAGTTTTGCTTTATTCACAGCTGATTCACCCAGGCCCATCTGGGATATCATATTCAGATGAAGGCCCCATATTTTCAAAGGAACATTGATAAATTTGAATATGATAAGATTAAAGAGGTTGTAAGATAAGGATCCCAAGAGTGATGGTTACAAGAACTAAGTAAGCCTGGAAAGGGAAGACTCAGGGGGACATAGACTGCTACTCAGACCTCTGAAGGGCTGTCATAAGACAAAGGGAAGGGACACATTTGTGTATCCCCAGATGCCAAAGCTAATACCCTTGGCTGAATGCACCAAGAGACAGAGCACAGCTACACAGAGACATTAACGTTGAGTTAGGAGCTAGTATGCAAAGGCAAAACTGATACTATCTTGCTAATAACGTTGTAGATTCAAGCAGAAACAAAAAGCTGCCTCCTATTCCTTGTGTCCCATGATTTTAAATATTTTTCCCCCTTCACAGGGCACTCCACCAGGATAACGTCTCAGTGAACCTATTTGTGGTGAATAAGTCATGGCTCTTCTCCCTACTCTGGTGTGCAGGGGTGGATTCAGTCACCACCAACGACTGCCAGCTGCTGCAACAGATGCGTTACCCCCTCTGGCTCATTGTAAGGGCGCTGGGACTTCTCTCCTCAATTCCCTGGTTCTCTTTACCTCTATACCCTTCTTGCTCACTTCCCCCCTACCCATATGCTACCCGTTAGGGTCTTGCCACCAACAAAGGTCTTTTCCTATTCTCATAGCCCCCTCAAACCTACCTAATGATGTGGATCATCACCAATTGTATATCTGCCCTACTGCTTTTGTGGACCTTTCTCTTCCAAAGGTGAGTGCCTTGTGCCTCAGCTTTCTGAATACTCACTCTCCTCAGGTCTCTGCTGATGGGGTTGATTTGGAATCAGAAATGTTGCTTGTGGCTTGAAGTTTGATCTCGCTGGTTCCTTTGAGATCCTTAGGCCCTTGTGGCACCAAATTGGTTTGAATCTAGGAAAGGCAATATGGGGAAACCTGGGATCAAGAAGACCTACTTAAAGATAAATGAACTCAAAGTAGGAAAATTTTCTTCCTATAGGAGATGTGCTACACAGAGAGAAAGCACTGGTAAGAAGTCCCTTCCCTTACCTCATTAAAAAATCATTTTATCAAGAGCTCTTACAGATATTATAACAATCCATCATTCACTTAGATCAAGCATAATTATAAAATTGCTTTCACCATCAGTTTCAGAAGATTTTCTTTCTTCTTGAACTCTTTGATATTAGTTTCTCTTTATCCCCTCCCTTCCCCACTCTACTCCCCACCAATCCATATTATCATTTATTATTATGCTGTATCTTACACCATCCAATGTATCCATCTACCTACAATTCTGTTATCTGTTCCCCTTGAGTGGGGTTATACAGTCGTCATTGCTATTGGGTCCCCTTTCCTGTCCCTCAGGGAATCATTACTCCCAGTACTATTTCTGAAGGGTTTATCTAGCTTGGATTCTATGCATCAGATGATCTTAATTATGCACATGATTATTCACAGGTCTTAGAAGATTAAGGAGGTAAAACTAAGAACTTAATAGTAGGGGTATGAAATATAAAAGCACCAGAGGACAGTTATGTGTTTCATCAGTGCTAAACTGCACCCTGCATATATCGTCCCTTCCGAACCCTTCCCCCACTTCATTTTTCTCCTCCTCTAGCTCTCCCCTGAAGAACACGGGTGCTGGTGGCCTAGTGGGTTACAAGTTGGACTACCGAACCACAAGGTCAGCAGTTTGAAGTCACCAACCCCTTCAAAGGAAAAAGACTAGAATTGTCACTCCCATACAGATTCATGGTCTCAGAATGCCACAGGGGCAGTGACAACTTTTCCTTTACTCACTCCCAGTGTACCCCGCCTTCTCCCCACCCTACCCAGGCTTAGAAACTTCGGTGATGCTGAAGAGAATCAACAACCCCCTGACAGAATAAATTCATTCAGTGCCCTGGCCACTCAACAACTGGAGCTGCAGCCTGTTTGCACTACCCATCAGGGAGAATGGCTGAGGTGGACCATCTCGGGGTAGGCAGTTGGGGCGGGGAGAATTTTAGCATCAGGAGGCTTTGAATCATGAAGCTGTCCTATACCTAGCTGGTAGATCAGCTCCCAGGTGCCATGATATCTACTCCCTTGGGGGTTGAAGCTGAGGTGGTTGGGAAGACAGTGAGTCATGTAAGGTTTCTCCTAAGATAAAACTAGAACAGAGGAAGTGAAAGAAAGACTGCCCAGATAATGTTCTAGACTTGTGTGCACATGTTCTCGTGAAGAACGCACAGGGTGTGTCAGGGGTGGGACATCTCGGAAGAGTGACTGGGCTTTCTTGGAAAACTATAAAATGACTAGGATGCCTTCCTTTCCCCGTGCGCTGTTTCCCTGATCCCTGTTAGCTCGCTCTCTCTGACCTAGAAGCTGAGGGTGGAGGGGGGGGGGGGGAACCGCTAAAGATCTATCTAGCTTCGGATGACTTTTGTGCTGTTCAGTCTTTTCTTCAAGAAAAATTTGGTTTCTGTACCTTGTCTGTTAAACTGCTGTTCAATGAATTTAATTCCTATTGGGTCGCAGTCTAATCTGTTCAGTGCTGGGACTGGGAGGAGAATGCACCTCCTTTCTAGGGTTGCATGTGACATGGCACTGGGGGAGGGAGGGTCGCTGTGGCGAGGTTCATGGGCGAGGGACGGAAAGAACAACCTGCGGCAAGGAGAGACTGAAGCCAGAGAGAACCCAGACACCAGAGTGGTCCGGGCGCATTGTGCAAAGTTGCGCTGTAGCTCCACCTTGTGGACACCGGCCCCAAGAGGCGGTCCTTTTCTGTCATCCCGGACACACTATTGCATGCCACCTGTTTCCCCCACTGAATGAAGACGAATGTCCTTGATTCCGAACTCTGGACACACCGTCCGATTTCCACAGGTTTTTGTTCTTCTGAACTGCGCACAGGGTCTGTTTCCGGGCTACCCCCCTACCCTTCCCCCACCTCCCCTCTTTAGAGACGCAAGTTCCCTAGTGGGTCCGCTACGTTTGGGTTCCAATGCTGAGCTGGCCTTGGGAAATTGCGGCAGCCGTGTTTTATGATTGACCATACAGTTCCCACTGCACCAACATTTGTCCTGGCTTGTGTCCCTACACGATATCAAATAAAGGCGTTGTCAAGGTCAAGAGATTCTGTTCCCAACCCCTCTTTTCAGACTGAACTGGACTAGCTTTAGAGCCTCCGTACAAGACCCGACCCCCTCCGTTGCAGGGGGAGCCAAGAGAACTACAGTTCCCAGAATGCCCATAGTCATTTCCGGTCCTCGAATTGCTCAGGGGTGGTTTAAATTTGTGTTCCCACCTCCTCCTCCTCCTCCTCCTCCTCCTCCTCCTCCTCCTCCTGGACCTCCCTTGCCGGCCCGCCACCGCCATGAACACACACGCATATACATACACACGCAGGCATCCGCGCCAACCTGCAGCTGGCGGTAGTGGGTGCCACTGACGAGGAGGCGGGAGACACTCCATGGGGGGAGGGGCGGTGACGGGGTCAATGCTTCTTTGTACTGGACAGGTCTTCCCACACTGCCTTTTCAACCTGCCATTTCCTTAGTTGTCTCTACTCCCAGCCCATCCCCTCGCCACTCTTCTGGCCTCATCCAGGCGCGTGGGAGCTCCCAGTCAATCAGACCCTGCTAAATTCTCACCTTTCCACATACCTTCCTCTGCCTACCCCTACTTTTATGGCCCCTCCAAGTCTCATAGCTTCGCATAGTTTCTTCCTCCCCTCCTCCGATGTCACCAGGTCACCTCCAATGCACAACCCAAGTGTCCCGGCTTTCAGGTCCTTAGGCTTTTAATCTCAGTGTCCAAGCCCAAATGCTCTAGACAGCCAGGATCCAGCCTCCCCCTCAGCTGCGGGTCCCTCGCCCTGGGCCTGCCACTGCAAACCCTCCCTCTCTCCCCAGGAGAACGGGACAGCTGGGGCCTAGGCTTCCTCCGGGATACTCTGGGTCTGAGACTGTAGACACAGGGCCAGGGGAGCTGCTCAGTAGCATTCGGCTGCTCTTACTCGCCAGTATTTTTAGCTGCTGACTCACAGCTCCTAGCATGCGAGTTTGGGGCTAACAGGCTGGGCTAGGGGGCTATTAATAGAGCCAAGGCACAGTCCCACCCCAATTCACTTTGAAAGCACATAGAGCAAGAAGCCTCTCCTGCCATTGTGCTCTGTGTAGACACTGTAAACCCAGCCCGAGTGTGGGTCGTGCGCTCTCTGGCTGCCCGATACTTCGTCCTGGTCTGTCTGTCTTGTAAAATGTGGAGGCAAAGTTGACATAGCTCTCCCCTAGCTTGCCAACACCTGACAAGTACTAAGCAAGTACCCGTTGTCCTCGCTGACAGGAGAGACAACCCCAAGTACAGGAGTTAGGGCCACAGCTTTCATTGGCCTAGGTCTGCTCTTGAGCCTTAATTCTTGGTTTCTGGGAGCAAAACAAAACAAAACAAAAATAGCATTTCTGGTTTTGGAGGGCCTGCATGTGGATGATGTGCTTCATTATGGCACTAATATGGGGTACACAGAGCTGGGGATTCTCAAATCTCACACATTTAGGAAACTGCCAAACTGCTTTGTTTTCAATGATTTTATTGAAGGCTCTTACAGCTCTTGTAACATCCATCATTTGTATCAGGCATATTTGTACACATGTTTCCATATTCATTTCCAAATAGTTTCCACTTGAGCCCTTGGTATAAGCTCCTCCTTTCCCCTCCCCCCTTTTTAATGAATCATTTTATTGGGGGCTCATACAACTTCCACCACAATGCTTACACACATCAATTGTATGCAGGCCACATTTGCACACTTATTGCCATCATTACTCTCAAAACATCCTCCCTCCATCCAGGTCCCCACTATCAACTCCCCATATTTCCCTTCCTTTCCCCCACCCCATGAACCCTTAGTAATTTACAAATTGTTATTATTTTTTCATACTATACACTGTCCAAGTTGTCCCCTCACTCACTTCCCTGTTGTCCATGCCCCAGAGAGGAAGCTACATGTATATCCCTGAAATCAGTTCCCCCTTTCTATTCCACCATCCCTCCACCCTCCTGGTACCACCACTCCTACTACTAATCCTGAGGGATCATCTATCTTAAATTCTCCATGTTTCCAATTTCACTGTACATCCCCTGGTCTAGCTGGATTTGTGTGGTAGAATTGGGATCATGATACTGAGTTGGAGGAAGCATTTGAGAACTAGAGGAAAGATGCATATTTCATTGTTACTACACTGTAACTTAACTGGCTCATCTCCTCCCTGCAACCCCTCTGTAAGAGGATGTTGCTTCACCTGTTGATGGGCTTTGGGTCCCCAATCTGTACTCCCCCTCATTAATAATGACTTAATTGTAGTTCATTGATGCCTGACACCGGATCCCTTCAACACCTCGTGGTCACACAGGCTGGTGTGCTTCTTCCATGTGGGCTTTGTTCCTTCTGAGCTGAATGGCTGCTTGTTTACTCAAGCCTTAAGACCCCAGACCTTTTGATATACCTTTTGACAGCCGGGCACCATCCACTTTCTTCACCACATTAGCTTATGCACACATTTGTCTTCACCAATCATATCAGGAAAGTGAGCCCACAATGTTATGCTTTTTAGTTCTTGAAGCCTGATATCTAATCCCTTTGACTCCGCGTGATCCCACAAGCTGGTGTGGTGTGCTTCTTCTATGTGGGCTTTGTTGCTTCTGAGCTAGATGGCTTGTTTACTGTGTTAGTCCAGGCAGATTAGAGAAACAAATCCATAGACACACATATGGATATAAGGAAAGGGTTTATATACAAGAGGATTGGGACATTGAGAAAGCATCCCAGCCCAGTCCAGTTCAAAGTCATAAGTCCGATATTAGCCCACATGCCCGATATTAGTTTATAAAGTCTCCTTCCGACTCAAGAAGTCATGGGCCAGTAGGTGCAGAGTCCCGGCACCGGCAGGGGTCCCCTCATGGCTCCTTGTTTCCAGGGCTCAGATTCTGTCAACAGCATCCAGTGGTAACAGAAGCAACTTATCGCTGGCAGGGGTCTCCACATGGTCTCTTCAGCTTCAGAGGTCTGGTTTCATCAGGGCAAAGCCATGTGACTTCTCCTCAGATGCTGCCAACTTGTCTTGTCCATGATGCATCGTCTCTGAGACTAATTCCCAACAACTGGGGAGATAGCTTCTCATCTCCACAAGGGAAATATCAGGAGATTTCCCAGACGTATCAGGAGAAAGCCATGCCCACATGGAGGCTTCATTGGCTACTCAATGGCTATCTCCAGATTAACAGGCTAGGCTCCACCCCTACATCTCAATCATGAAATTAACATAAGCACATGACCACCACATTTACTTTCAAGCCTTTAAGACCCCAGACGCTACATCTTTTGATAGCTGGGCACCATCAGCTTTCTTCACCACCTTTGCTTATGCACACATTTGTCTTCAGTGAACGTGTCGGGAATGCCAATTTAATAGAACAAAATGTTCTTGCACTGAGGAAGTACTTGAGTGAAGGTTCAATGCCCATCTGCTGTCTTACTACTCACCCTATAAGTATGCACATTGATCTATTTCCCCATTGTCACTTATAAATATATGCACCTATGTACATACCTGTATCTGAACCTCTATAAATGCCCATTATCCCCCAGTTCCTTCCTCTATTTTCATTTGCTTCCCTCTTGTCCCACTATCATGCTCAGCCTCCATTTGGGTTTCAGTATTTTCTCTCTGTTACATTAGTCTTGATCAATCCCTATTGGACTTCTCTCACCCACCTTGTCACTGATTTTGGATCAATTTTTATTCCCTTTTTCCTGGCCTGATCAACATCACCTCCTTCCCCCCTTTCCCCTCTCCCATGTCCCCTACCCTGGAACCATCAGTCCTGTCATTTTCGCCTCCAGATTCTTTGTCCAGCCTATCTTGTCTAGATAGACCTGCTGAGGTAACAATATATTACAAAAAAGGCCTCCTAAAATGAAGCAAGGGAAGAAAATAAAACACACTGCTTGTGTGTGTGTGTGTGTGTGCGCGCGTATCACTGCCTCTGGTGGTCGTGGGCGCTACACAGTGCCATTCCTGAGAGCCACAGCTGGATTTGAACCGCCAGGCTCGCGGGCTGCAGTTCTGCCCTCAACCACTTACGCCACCGGGGCTCAGGCCAACAGGCTGCTTTTATCAGTCTTCCATTCCGTTTTCTTGCTTGCTAGCTGGCTAGCTAGGTTCTGACCCTACTCAGAACCTTTTTCCCCCCTGTGGAGAAAATTAATCCAGGCAACTCAGAGAAACACGTCCCCATTGAAGTATGATTGATTATTTATGTGTTGTCATTCCAGGAGCCTTTTTGTTTTTGATGGGTTCTCTAAGCCATACATGGGGATTGGTGGGGAAATTTCTGATATGTTACTAGAATAATACCCACCCCACATAATTCCCACCCGTGCTCAATTCGCTAGAATTCCCATTGACAAAGGATCCATACTCACACACCACCCCCATTCTGAGGAAAGATCTTCTGCCTTCAGCTAGGCCACTCTGTGCCCCGCCCCTACCCCATGAAACCACACAGCTTCAGGGCAAGAGCACTCACTTCTCTGCACAAAGATTGCGGTCACCTGATGAAGCGTTACTTTCAAGAAGCCCAGATTATCAAGCAGCAGCAGGCTGTGCCGCCTCCACCCTATCTGCTAAAGGCATGAGAGAGAGGGTGGAGGGAGAGAGAAAAGGTCTCTCCTCCTCCAAAATTTTCCCTTCAGAACTTCATCTCAGTCTCTGAGCAGGCCGCCCAGTTGCCTAGCAACCAGGGCCGCCTGCCGGGGTGTGAAGCGGCTCTCCGCCTATAGGGAGCGCTTGTCTCCCAGAGACATCTGGCTGGAGCCTTAAGCAGCAAGAAGGAAACGCGACTCCCATGCTGCAGAGCTCCTCGGTGGTAAAGAGCCAACCTCCTCCCAGACTTGCCAACCCAGCCCAGCTGCATCTCAGAGAACCTGTAGAGTGCGAAGCTTACTGTGAGCTTAAGAGTTTTCCTTTTGTTCTTTCTTTTTTTGACCAGTCAATGCGGGAAAGGGTGTAGGGTACAGTTTGACGTACTCCATCCACTCCAAGCTTAAGACCGAAAAGAAAAGCCACCCCCATAAGTGGCTTCTGACTCAGTGACTCTAGAGAGGGTTTCTGAGAATAAAGTTCTTATGGGTACAGACAGCCTCATCTTTCTCTCATGGTGAGCATCTCGAAGGCTCTCTTCACTAAAAGTTTAGCAACGCTTTAATCACAGCAGTGAAGAGACTATACCAGAATCAAACTCACTGTCATTGAGTCCATTCCAACGCATAGCGGCCCAAAAGGACAGGGTAGAACTGCCCGTGGGGGATTCCAAGACTGTCACTCTTTAAAGGAATAGAAAACCTCCTTTTTTACCTCTGGGGAGACTGGTGGTTTCCAACTGCTCATCTTGTAGTCAGCAACCCAACTGCATTACCACTCTGACACCAAGCTTGTAGGTGGATTTTATTCCTGAGCCACCGTCAGGATATAGGAATGGAGTATAGCACATTCTGTTTTCAAACTGCTGAGCATGTAGATAATATCATGCACCTGGTCACCAGCCTTGCCTAGACTTGGTAATTTATGACAATTATTCCCGTACTCCTCTATTCAGTGACAATAACACTAACCCACTATGTACCAAACTATGTGCTAAGTGTTCTACATTAATGATCCTATGATTATTTGCATTTCATAAAACTGAAGGTCACAGAAATTAAATAATATCCAAAGTCACACAACTAGTGGATGAGTGGAGTCTGATTTGAGCAGCCACTCTGTGATGGGGTCCTAACATATAAAAAATAAGACCCCTTGACCACCTAGTCATCATTTAGAACCAAATCAAATATGTCAACTTCTTTGTGAAGCCTTGCTTAAGCCAACTCTGCTCCTCCCCTACAAGAACAGGCAATAACTGGATTTTCTGTTTACTCTTCTGAATTAACATGTTTCACAGATATTGTAATTATCTCCTTTATTTCAATTTCTATAACTGTGCGCACCTTGGTAACAGGGTCCCTGTACTGTTCACCTCTATTTGTTTGTCAAATAGACATCTCAAAGTCAACATCTGGACACATGCTCTTTTCTCCAAAGCCCTGATCAGCAGGTTAAACTCACCTGGCACTCCAGAAGAGAAAAATCTGGCAGCTTCTGTAGAGACACAGCCTGGCAACCTTATGGGGAAGTTCTACTCTGTCCCTAAGGTTCCTAGGAGTCAGAATCAATTGGCTGGCAGCCAGTTTGTTTGTTCTATCTACCCCCCCCCCAAAAAAAAAAAAGAATGACCTGATCTAAGTCAGTCCTCATTTCAGGAAATGGCAATTTAATCGTTTCAGTTACTCCTGCCCAAAGAACCTTTAGATTACAACTCCTATCCACTCTGTCAACAAACCAATCTTGCTAACCCTCCTTTTAAAATACATCCAGACTCTATGCACTTCCCATCACCTTCAGGGCACCCACCTTGCCCTTACTACCTCTTTCCTGGATCACTATGGTAACTACCTGATCATTGCTTCCACTCTCACTTCCTGAAACTCATTCTCCTCAAAGGAGCCTGAATGACCCTGCTAAAGTCAAGTCAGATAACATCGGTTCTCTTCTCAAAGTCCTTCACTGGCTCCTCATCGCTTTTGAGGTAAAGCGAAAATCTTCCCACTGGCCTCCAAGACCTTATATAATTAAGTCTCATTCTTCTCTATCCCATTTAATCAGTTCCAGTCATTCCTTGAACCAGCTAGATTCACTCCTGTGTTAGGCAGGGTTCTATAGAGAAACAAAACCAGGATACACACACACACACACACACACACACGAAGGAATATAATAGCAAATTAGTCCACACAGCAGTATAGAGAGCACAGTTCAGCTCACTTTCATATACTGGAAGTCCTTCAACTCACGAGGACTGCTGGGTTTAAGGGCAAGGAGTCAGACAGTTCAGACAGTTGTGTCTTCCCTCAGACAATGCAGGCATGCCTTCCATGGGCAGCAAACAGCAGAGCAAGTCACCAACAGTCAGTAGCTCATGAGCTTAGTGAAGCAGGCCTAGATGGGAACCTCAAGCTTGAGCAAAATGATCTACAGGTTAGCTGTCCCACGGATAGTTGAGGCAGAGAACCAGCTAAAGCAGCCACATGCTGGTCTGATCACCAGAGAGCAAGAGAGAGAGAAGGGTGGGCCTTGCCAAGCCATTTACCTTTTCTGACCTCCAATCAAACTGCAACCTTATTAATCCCACATGTTCCTGTTGGCCAGGTTCACACAATAAACCTACCTATCACAGTCGACTCCTTGCCCATTTGGTACCTGTACACAATTTTTTTTGGACATCACTGCTCTCTGGTGGTGGGAGTAGGAGGGCCAGCCCCACTGCTGGAATTGAACCTCCATCCAGTGGGCCGCAGTCCCACGCACAACCACTATGCCACCAGGGCTCAGCCCTGTACACAATTTTTTTAGCCATATATAATTTGTTAATGGTAGAGTATTTGGAAACGTTTATCAATAATGGCTGATATAATCAATGGCATTGAATTATACATGTAGAAATGCACCCAACACAAAAGGTACAAGATGATATCACAGAGACCACAGATGGAAGTAATAACACTGAATATCAATGTCCTGAACTCAGGCATTAAAAGGCAGAGGCTAACAGACTGGCTCAGAAAACACAACCCATTGATCAGCTGCCTACAGGAGACACATCTTGAGCTTGCAGACAAAAACAGGTTGAGAATTAAAGGCTGGAAAAAAATATACCAAACAAATGGCAATGAAAAAAAAAGCAGGGGTAGTCATCTTAATATCCAACAAAATTGTTCTCAAGGTACAGGCCATAATAAGAGACAAGGCGGAGGCACTATATAACGCACAAGGGAAGAGTAGATCAAGAACCAGTGAGCATAAATATAAACGCACGCAATGAGAGACTCACAAAAGTCATAAATCACACACTCCAAGAGATGAAAAAAGAAACCATAGGCTCAACAATTATAGCTGGCAATTTTAATACACCACTCTCTGAGAAAGACAGATCACTGGGAAAGAAACTCAACAAGAAGGCTATAGATCTAAACAACACAATTGGACGACTTGGTAGATATTTTCAGAGCTTTTCACCCAAATGAAAAAAAAATCACATTCTTTTCAAGCTCACATGGCACATATTCAAAGATAAACCACTCAAGTCAAACTTGAGTAAATTCAAGCCAATAGAGATTATACAGACATCACTCTCCTATCACTGTGCCATATGGCTGAAAATCAACAAGATGGTGAAGAAAACAAGGGCAAACAACTGGAAGATGAATAATTCTTTACTGCAAAATGAGTGGGTATCAACACAGATTGGAGATGAAATCGGGAAGTTTCTAGAAACCAATGAGAATGAAAATACAACATACCTAAACCTTTGGGATAGAGAAAAGGCATTTATCTGAGGAAGGCTGATAGCAATAAATACATGAAAAAAGAAGAGAGACTTGTGGATGATATGTTGGTAAAAAACTTACACCAATTAGAACAGAGTCAAAAGAACCATCTTACTAATAACAAAAGGATAAAAATAATAAAAATCAGAGCTGAGATTCAGGAGAGGGAAAAATAAGGAAACTGTGGAAAAGTAATGTAGCTAAAAGTTGGTTATTTGAAAGGATTAACAGAATTGATAGACCACTGACAAACCTAAGCAAAGAAAGGAAGGAACAAATGTCAATTGCAAGGATGAGGGATGAAAGAGGGGACATTACAATAGACCCCAACGAAATCAAAGGGATAATTACACAGTACTATGAAGGTCTGTACTCTAAGGAATTCAACAACTTGCAAAACATGGACAAATAATTGGAAACATAATCCCTCCCTAGACTTTTCCAGATGGATGTCAAGAATCTCAACAGACCCATAACAATGGAATAAATAAACAAGGTTATTAAGGGATTACCAACAAAAAAATCTGCTGGACCAGATGGCTTCACAGGAGAATTCTACCAAGCATTCAGGGGAGAACCAACACCAGTCTTACACAAACTCTTCCAGAATATAGAAAAAGATGGAAAGCTCCCAAACTCTTTCTATGAAGCTAGTATAAAGTGGGTAAGGATCCCACAAGAATTAAAAAGCAGACCAATATCCCTAATGGACATCAATGCAAAAATCCTTAACCAAATACTGGTCAATAGAATAGAAAAACACATTAAAAATAATTCACCATGACCAAGTAGGATTCATACCAAGGATGCAGGTTTGATTCAACATATGAAAGACCATTAAAATTATTCGCCACATTGACAGGAAAAATTATAAGAACATGATAATATTGACAGATATTATAATAACATGATAGAAATTATAAGAACATGATAATATTGACAGATGTGGAAAAAAGCATTTGACAACATCCATTCCTGTTTAAGACACACAAGAAGGAATAGAAGGAAAATTTCTCAATATTATACAAGCTATATATGAAAAACCAACAGCCAACATGGTAGTCAATGGAGAAAAGACAAAAATAATTCCACTGACAAAGGGGACCAAACAAGGATGCCCCTTGTCCCCACTCCTATTTAACATCATATTGGAGGACCTAACTAACAACATAAGACAAAGAAAAAACATCAGTGGTATCCATCTAGGGAAGGAAGAGGCAAAATTATCATTATTTGCAGACAATATGATTCTATACATAGAAAATCCTGTAAATTCCACTAGTGGAGTGTTGGAAGCAATAGAGGAATATGGCAGAGTGGCAGAATACAAGAATACAAGATCAACACAAGATCAATAAACAGAATACAAGATCAATAAACAGAAGATCAATAAACACAAGATCAATAAATAGAAGAGACAATTAAAAAGGTAATACTCTTTATAATAGCCAAGTTCAAATTGAAATACCTTGGGATATACCTGACTTAAAAAAGTGAAAGATTTGTATGAGCAAAATTATATGACACTATGACAAGAAATCAAGGGAGACCTCAAGAAATTGAGGTGGATTAGAAGACTCAATATAATAAAGATGTCAATTCCATGCAAGGCACTATATAAGTTCAATGCTATCCTAATACAAACACCACCATGCTTCTTCAAAGAATTAGAAAAACTGGTTACCAACATCATATGGAGAGGGAAGAAGCCCCAAATTAGCAGAGAACACCACAAGAAAAAGGACGAAGTGGGAGGGCTTGCTCTACCAGAATTTAGCATGTATTATATGGCCACAGTAGTCAAAAAAGTGTGGTACTGATGTAATGACAGATAGGCTATTGCTGAAGACCCAGAAATAAAAACATCAGATACAGGCAAGTGATTTTTTTTTGGGGGGGGGGCATCACTGCTCTCCGGTGGTGGGAGTAGGAGGCCCAGCCCCACTGCTGGAATTGAACCTCCGTCCCAGTGGGCCACAGTCCCCCACACAACCACTATGCCACCGGGGCTCAGCCCCAGGCAACTGATTTTTGATGAGGGCCCCAAAACTATCAAATGAGAAACGGATGCCCTCTTCAATAAATGGTGCTGGAAAAATGGATATCCACCTGTAGAAAAATGAAGCAATACCCATTCCTCACTCCATGCACAAGAATAAATTTATGGTGGATCACAGACATTGAGGTAAAATCCCAAACATTTAGGGCCATTAGTGAAGGAATTGGGATAAAACTGAGAACCTTGGCACAGGGAACAGGGAAGGATACAAATACAGAGAAATCACAAATTAACAATCAGCTATACTGAAGATAAATCACCTGTATATATCGAAAGAATTCACCAAGAGAGTAATATGAGAGCCCACCAACTGGAAAGACATGTTTAGCAATGACACTTCATACAAAGTCCTTATTGCTAAAATCTACAATACTTTGCAAGCTTACAATAAGAGAAAAACTAACTGCCCACAGAGAAGGTGGGCAAAAGACCTGAACAGACATATTTTCCCCCAAAACATTGACAGACTTTATTGTAGGGAGCTCCCGCCGCCTCCGCCCCCCCCCCCCTCTTAAAAAAGTACATAGAAAAGAAGGAACTTAGGGCTGAGCCCCGGTGGCTTAAGTGGTTGAGTGTGGGACTGCGACCCGCAGGCTTGGCTGTTCAAATCCAGTGGCGGCTCTCAGGAGCAGTGCTGGGTAGCTCCCACGACCACTAGAGGGCAGTGATGCAAAAAAATTTTTTTTAAAAAGAAAAGAAGGAAATTAGAAACTTTTTTACAATATCCACATCCTGGGCTCCCAGGGCAGGAAAGGGGACAATTGCTAGGTGGACAGGAGGGTAGGGGGAAGGCAGGATCCCATCACCTATAGGCCTACATCCACCCTGAATATGTGTACGGGGGGTAAGCTACTCTGGCGGGGGCAGAGGAGAGGAGGGGAAGGGACGACAAAGGGTCTCTTCATCCCCGGGCTAGGGAACGGCAGCAGGGGCGGGCGGGTCCCCACGGCTCAGTTGAGGAAGCTGCAGCAGCGCTTGGCACTGCAGTTGCAGAGCCGCTTGGCACTGGCGTCCTCGATGAAGAACTTGTAGTCGTAGGTGAGCTCCTCGCCCCGCAGGATGCGACGATGATGTGCTTCTGGCCCTGCACGTGGATGTCGCGGGAGAAGCAGTGGGGATCACACGAGCGGTTGATGAAGTGGGCTGCGTTGCCGTGCGTGGTGGCGGGCACCACGTGGAAGTCATGCATGCAGAACTTGTAGCACCCGGTGCCCTTCCCATCGTAGAACTTCTCCCGCTTTTCAGCCAGCACGGAGAGCATGGCGATGCCTGAGTACTCGATGGCCATCTCCCGGCCTCCGTGGGGCGCTTGCAGACAGGCCCCTTCCATAGACCGGCCACCTGTAGACCCCCACAGCTTCTTTGGATGTTTTCTTGAGGTGGCGAAAGCGCATAGCCCCGGGCAGCTCCAGGCTGACGGCCCGCCGCCTGGGCCTGAGCCGCACCTCCTCCTCGTCACAGGCGGCCTCCTCAGGGAGCACTCGGTGCTGGGAGGCCTGCACACTGGATGTCAAAGGTGCCCTTACGGACATAGACCTCGGCCCGGGCTGCGCCATGGGGGTTGCGGGGTGGCTCCTAGTGCTGGGCCCCAGGCAGCTGCTCCGCCAGGAAGATGGCCGTGTCGTGTTGGGTGCCCAGGAGCCTCGCCCCACTCATTCCACTAGGTGAGCGCTGTCTGAGCCGGGCATGCCCGTGGGCCTCCCGCACCTTCTCAGTCAGAGCTCTCCGTGCTCCCTCGAAGCGCCCCACCTTCCCGCTGAAGCCGGGCCTCGCTGCTGATCCCCAAATGCTGGGTTTTCTTTGTGCCCAGGGGATGCAAGCCCTTCCTCAGAGCCAGAAGCCTCACTGAGGAGTGGTGCCACTGGGGTTCAAGCAGCCAGTCAGGGGGACCGTCAGGGGCCGGGGGTGGCTCGCTGTCTGGGAGACTGTTCCTGGAAGGGCCCAGGGCTGGCCTCTTCGGCAGGTCATCCAGGTGGCAAACACCCTGCACGGTAGGGGCCTCCATCCTCACCCGGCTAAACCTGCTGCCACTGCGGCTCCCACGGAGACCCGGAAGTTGGGGGGGCAGCCTCCAAGGGCTGTGCATCTTTGTCCAGCCGCCCAGTCTTGCTTGGGGGCGTGGCTGGCGGGGAAAGGCTAGAGAAGGTGAACGCGTGCTTGATGCCGGTGTCCTGGTGGGGAGAGGCGCTGAGCGGGGCCCACTGCTCAACACCAGCATCAGGGGTGGGGGCGGAGGGGCGGGGCGAACCACCCCTACCCTGGCAGCACGCTCAGCAGGGGTCCTGAGGGAAGAGTATCCGAAGTGGGAGCTGCACAGGGGGTGGGAGGGGGCAGGGACTGCTGTTTGGTGATGAGACAGCCTCCCCCTCCCCAGCCATCTTCACAAACAGCATGTGGACAAGAATGATTTTGGACGTGGGTTTGGGGGCCTCAGGGGCAAGGCCCAGGTCAGTACTCGAACCCCAGGGGCCCCAGGGGAGCCAGGCAAATCTCTGGGTGGGGTCAGCTGGGCTGGGGGGCAGGCCCGGGAGGTGGGGCAGAGGAAGAGGTAGAGGACGCGGTTCCTCTCTGGGGCCCGCATGCCCTTCCCCAGGCCCCCCTAGATTCTTCAATACAAAATCCACTATTTCGGATGGCAGATCCTCAGGCGGTCCGGCCCTGTCCCCTGCAGCCCCGATATCCCAGTCCAGCCTACCCCTGGCCCTGAAGGTGGAGTCCCCTGGGCCCGAGGCAGCTGGACCACCTCGGCCTCACTGCTCGTGCTGCCGTCCACGCCAAACAGCTGCTCGATGTGGTGGATTCCTGGGAGGGCCCCAGGGATCATGGCAGGGCCCGGCACCACAGTCGCAGGGAAGTGGACGTAGTGGGTTCTGGGGCTGGCATCCTTCTTAGAGCTGTCCCCCAGGGTCCTGTGACTGCTCCCCACTGCCCCTGCAGCCACGATCTCTTCCTGAAAGGGCCCAGTCTCCAGCAAGCTGACTGCAAAGTCCAGGTCAGCAGCACTCAGGCACGACACCACCTGCATGTCCTCAAATTCTGCACCCAGGTCTCTGGCGGCTGGCAGGGGAGATGGGACCAGGCCAGGGAGAGCCAGCTCCCCAAGGGAGGTGTGAAGACTGCGATAACTGAGGTAGGAGGGGGCACCCTGAGCTGAAGGTGAACTCTGAGGGGAGGCAAGGCACGCCGAGCCGGAGGCAGCCTAGGGGTCAGAGGGCTGGGCTGACGGAAGCGTCTGGGGGTAGCTGGGAAGTCTGCTTCACCCACTGTAGGGATGTGGTGGGTCAGAGAAGAAGGACTTCCAGGGGAGGGCAGGGTCCAAAGGAGATGTCCCCCAAGGACCACCAGAATGGCGAGTAGTTGGGCACTTTGATTTGGGCCCCAAGAAAGAGCCAGTGGAAAGGCATTGCTTGGATCTGACCGAAGTGGGGGTCCAGGTTCAGGATCAGGAAATGATGCTCAGGGGCTCTGGGGGCTGGCAGGGGGTTCTCATGATCTCGGGCCTCTGAGGACAGGGTAGGGCTGTGCACAATGGTCTGGTTCTCTGCTGCCTCCAGGTGGACTGGCTCTTCCCTCGGCCCCCTTGGCAGATACTCCAGAATTTGGCACGGATACCAGCAGCGCCGCCAAGCATCCACTGTGCTCCAGTCTAAGCAGGAGCACTAGCAGTCAATGCGGAAGAGTCGTCCTGTCCCTCGCAGTCTGAGCGGTCAGACAGAGGAAGAAATCTAAATGGCCAATAAACATGAGAAAATGCTCCCGATCATTAGTCATAAGAGAAATGCAAATCAAAACAACTATGAGATACCACCTAACTCCCTCAAAGATAGCACATTCAAAAAATCAGGAAGCAACCAGTGTTGGAGGGGCTGTGGTGAGATAAGAGCTCTTATCCACTGCTGGTGGACCTGTATGTATGCTCGGCTTCTATGGAAATCTATTTGGCAGTTTCTAAAACGGATGGAAATTGAACTACAATACAGCCCAGCAAGCCCTCTACTGGGTACATATCCAGAAGAGGTGAGAAACAAACCACTGCCAGACATCTGTGCTCCAGTGTTTATTGCGGCACAGTTTACAGTTGCAAGGAATTGGAAACAACAGAGTTCCATTAACAGACAAATGGATTAAAAAATGGTGCTACATACATACAATGGAATACTATGCTATACTGAAAAACAGGAATGAACACATGAAGCATATTACTGCTTGGGAAGAACTGGAGGAAATCATGCTAAGTGAAGTAAGTCAAGTGCAAAAGGACATGTACAGCATGAGTCCGCGAAGCTAAGCTTAAAAAAATACAAAAGAGGTTAAAAAATACAAAAGAGGAATAAGGAAAATGCTCCTGTATATAAAAACTTCTGGGGTGAGGTCCAAGTAATATGGCATGGGTCAGATCAAATGGAGGGCTCCCTATGGTAACCACTTAAAAAGGAAGGAGTGGGGAGATAGCAATTTGTAGTGTAGTGGGGGAACAGGGCACTAACCCACCCAAGGGTACGGTATTGTTTATATCTCCACAGGGAAAGAGGGACCAGACTTCAACCCGGTGTTCCAGGATGTGATTGTCAGTGTGATGGCATGGAGCAGGGAGTCGGTGGAGGAATCTGAACGTCCAAGCCCAAGCCCAACTATGTGGACAGCCACCCCTCCGCCCAGAAGAATTTACTTTAGAGGACAGCACTGATGCTTAGAGGAGAGGGATGTGTCTGACCTGAGCACACAGGGACAAATGAAGGGTAAGGAAGAGAGAGTGGAGTGCATCCTGGCCCACCAAGCCTTGAGGACAATATCCCTGCTCAGAACAACCAACACACAGAGAGGACCAGATGGCCAGCTCCACTATGAGACTTGATGTCCCCTGCTGACACATGGCCCTATAGGGAACAACACAGGAGACACAGTGTCAGGATTGCACCTGGTCTGATCCTATCACAGAGAAGAAAACACTAAGGGTGTGCAGCAGAGCAGCAGGGGAATGGGGGGGGGAGCAGAGCCTGGAGGACCCTAAGGGAGTGCCAAGGATAGACCTTGGGGCCAGGATGTGGAACCCCATTGGACTTGATCGGACGTCACTCCTAGAGGTCAATAAACAGGCCTCGAACTATTTACAGGTTTTTCTTTTTTTATTAGTATTTTTATTTATATATTTTTCTGGACTTTTTTTCTTGTTGTACACATCATTTTGTTGCTTCATCTTGCTATGTCTTTTTTTTTTAGTACATATTATTATCTCTGCAGGCCTATCTAGATAAGATAGGCTGGATGATCATTCCGGAGGAGAAAACAACCGGACCAATGGTTCTGAGGGGATATGGGAGAGAGGGAGGTGGGGGGAAAGAGGTGTTGCTAACCAACTCAAGGACAAAGGAACAACAAGTGATCCAAAATCAGTAGCAAGGAGGGTGTGAGAGACCTGGTAGAGATTGATCAAGGATAGGGTAACCGAGAGAAATTACTGAAACCCAAATGAAGGCTTAACATGATAATGGAACCAGAGGAAATAAAAGGAAATAGAAGAAAGAAATAGGAGGAAAAGGGCATTTATAGAGGTCTAAAAACAGGCATGTATATAGGTAAATATCTTTATATAGGCTGAGCCCTGGTGGCTTAGTGGTAGTTTGTGGGACTGCAGCCCACAGGGTTGACAGTTCAAATCCAGCAGCAGCTCTCCAGGAGCAAGGCTGGAGTTGCTACTCCTACCAGGGCAGTGATGCCACACACAAAATATATATATGATGGGCAAAGAGATCTGCATGCATATATTTATAGGTTTAGTATTAAGGCGGCAGATGGACATTGGGCCTCCACTCAAGTACTTCCTCAATGCAAGAAAGCTGATGGTGCTAGGCTATCAAAAGATATAGCATCTGGGGTCTTCAAGTCTTGAAGATAAATAAGCAGCCATCTAGCTCAGAAGAAACAAAGCCCACATGAAAGAAGCACATCTTTCTGTGTGACTATGAGGTGTTAAAGGAATCAGGAATCAAAGAACATAAAATCATATCATTGTGTGTCCACCTTCCTATTAGGATTGCTGAAGACAAATGTATGCATAAGCAAACGTGGTGTAGAAAGTTGATGGTGCCTGGCTATCAAAAGATATAGTGTCTGGGATCTTAAAGGCTAGAAGGTAAACAAGCAGTCATCTAGCTCAGAAGCAACAAAGCCCACATGAAGAAGCACACCAGCCTGTGTGACCATGAGGTGTCAAAGGGATCAGGTATCAGGCATCAAAGAACTAAAAATTATATTATTGTAAATGACGGGGAATACAGGTTGGGGACCTAAAGCCCATCTATAAGTAATGAACCTCCCCTTACATTGGGGTCATAGGGAGGAGACGAACCAGTTACGGTGCAGTGTATCAGTGATGAAGCATACAACTTTCCTCTAGTTCTTTAATACTTCCTCCTCCCCACTATCATGATTCCATTTTTACCTTACAAATTCAGCTAGAGAAGAGGATGTACACTGGTACAGATAGGAACCAGAAACATAGGGAATCCAGGACAGATGATCCCTTCAAGATGAGCGGTGAGAGTAGTAATACCGGGAGGGTGGAAGGAAGGTGAAGTAGGAAGTGGGAACTGATTATAAAGATCTACATATAACCTCCTCCCTGGGGGATGGACAAAAGGGAAGTGGATGAAGGGGGACATTGGACAGTGTATGATATGACAAAATAATAATAATTTATAAATGATCAAGGGTTCATGAGGGAGGGGGGAGCAGGGATGGAGGGGGGGGGAATGAGGAACCAATACCAAGGGCTTAATTAGAAAGCAAATGTTTTGAGAATGTTGAGGGCAAGAGATATACAAATGTGCTTGACATACAATGGATGGATATATGAATTGGGATAAGAGTTGTATGAGTACCCAATAAAATAGTAAAAATAAATTTAATAAAAGAAATGGTTTTGGAGAAAGATTTGTTGTATGTATTTTTCCACAATTAAAAAAATTACATGGAGTTTAAGGAAGTAGAAAATGTTCTGGAATTGAATGTGGTGATAATTGTACAACTCCTCTGGATATGACTGAATGATTGAATTGTATGACATGTGGATGAAGTGCTAATAAAACTGCTAAAAATAAAAATAATACAACAGATATAAGAATAAATCTAGGGCTGAGCCCCGGTGGCATAAGTGGTTGAGTGCGGGACTGTGGCCCACGGGTTTGGCGGTTCAAATCCAGCGACGGCTCTCAGGAGCAGCACTGGGTAGCGCCCAGGACCACCAGAGGCAGTGATGCCCCCCCCCAAAAAAAAATTTAACCAAAGAAACAAAAGACCTGCACAAAGAAAAGTACAGTACATTATTACAAGAAACCAAAAGAGACCTACAAAAATGGAAGTATATATCATGTTCATGGATAGGAAGGCAACATTGTGAAAACTACCTAAAAAATCTACATGTTCAATGCAATCCATATCTAAATTCCAACTCTATTCTTTATAAAGTAATGGAAAAATTAATTACCAAACTCATATGGAGAGGGAAGAGGCCCAGGTTGTTAAAAGAGCAAATATGCTTGACACAAATGATGTATTGAATGTTATAAGAACTCTAAGAGTCCCCAATAAAATCACTGAAAAAAAGAACTTCCCAAAAAGGTAAAGGAAAAGTAGGAGGTCTTGCATTAGCGAACCTCAAAACCTATTACCCAGTCACAGTACTGGTAGAAAACAGCCAGACACTGGTATAATAATGGATACATAGATATATGGAACAGGCTAGAAAATCCAGACATAGAAGCATCCACTTACATAAAACTAGATAAAAAATGTCCAATTAGGAACATAGTATTGGATCTATTCTACTCTGAGTTCTACATAAGCATTGTTTTTACCCCCCCCGCCCCCATCGAAGGTTGATCCACCTGGTTTACCCATCAGCCTTCCTTGAGACATACATGCTTCCCTCCAAACATCTTGTCTTGAATTTAATTAATTCACTTATCACTCTTGTATAAGTGTCTGTTGATTTCTGATGACCTTAGCACAGTATTACATGACAGCAATTGAATGGTCTTTCCTTCTCCCTTCATCTTGAAAAACAGACCATAGCTGAGGTGAGGTCTCCTCTTTGTATGTTGATTTTAAGCTGCATATAGAGTAGGTGATATATGGTTCATGGATGCTAGACAGGCTCTACTTTGTTGTTTGGGTGACCATATTAGCAGATTATCTGAGAGCAGAAGGCTGTTCTCATCTTGTTGTTTATCCTTATAGCAGTGGACTCATACAGTATTTGCTCTTTTGTGGTGGACTAACTTAGTATAATGATTTCCAGATGCATTCATGTCATAAAGTATTTCATTACTATTCTTAAGGGATGCGTAGTATTCCATTGTACTAGAGTTTCTTTATCCATTCTTCTACTGATGGGCGTTTGGCCTTGCATGTTTCCAGCAGCTTGCTATCGTGAACTCTGCTGAAAAGAACCTGGAAGAGTATTTATCTGTTCATGATATGTTTGTGATTTCTTTGGGGTATATACCCAGCAAAGATATTGCTGGGTAGTATGTAGTGGTGAGATTTAAATAATTTAACCACTGGGTTGCTGCCCTAATGAATGTTTTAAATACAAAAAACTGCTTTACCAAAATATAGTATATTACTTCATACATTTAATACTTAAATAAGAACAATAAAAGAGATATAAAAGTAGATTGTGTTATGAGTTTTTTTTGGGGGGGCGTCACTGCCCTCTGGTGGTCATGGGAGCCACCCAAGAACCACCTGGATTTGAACCACCAAGCCCGCGGGCCACAGTACTGCACTCAACCACTTATCCCACCGGGGTTCAGCCCTGTGTCATGAGTTTTAAAGTATTAATGAAAAATACTCAATAATACCTGACACCTTCCAAAACAAGAAAACTTTTATTTAAGGTATTTTTGGATTACAATGATCTATGCTTGATAGCAAGGCTGTTCCAAACCTATCCCTATGACTAGAGGGGATCTGTCAGTGACTTAATCTGACTAGACACTCTGCAGATGGGTTTGGAGCTCCTACTGTCCTCCACAACCTTCCACAAATTGGGTGTTTACAATTTAAGCCGTGATACTTTTTCCTTCATTATATTTGAATTTTGTAATTTTCACATTTGAATCACTCAAGCTGGTGTGCTTCTTCCATGTGGACTTAGTTGACTCCTCACTTCGATGGCTGCTTGTTTGAATACAAGCTTTCTAGACCTCAGACACTCTTCTGATTGATGTGCTCGCTTCACCGCGCTTTGCTGTAACACCCTTATCTTCAGTGATTATTTCAGGAAGGCAAGTATGGAGCCAGCTCATGTTATCAGAACTAACTGTTGTTCTTCTGTGGGGACTAGAGTTAAGGAGGTGCCCAGAATCCAGCTGCTTGCCTATATTGCTTGACGAGGGATTACCTTGGCAGTTGTCTTATGACAAAATCAAACATCTCTATGACCCACTACATTGGCACCAGCCGCAAATAATTAAACCAAGAGCAAAAAAGAAAATCTAAAGGCAGGAAAACTAAACCCTATATAAACAATAACAACAACAAAATACAACATTGTCAATCACCTCCTGGGGTATAAGGCAAGCGCACTGATGACATCAGTTTTTCCAAAGACACAGCACTCTGGACATTGTCAGTATGAGGAGTCTATGTGAGTGCACCTCCACCATGAGTTGTTGCCCTGCACAAATTGATCTCCAATTAATATTGAGCTCTGTTTCCCTGCAGTATGAGGCTTGGTGCCAGGGGAAAACTTTAAGGGTCAGTTCTTCCATGAGAAGTTCCTCACTCAATAGATCAAAACCTGTCATGTCACCATGAGCGGGGTATCAAGGTACAAAAATATGGTGATTATGGGTCCCTTTCCATTGGACACTCCCCAAGTCAGGAGTTCTCCTCAAGGTCCAGTGACAGCCACTTACACAGACAATCCCATGGCAGCTCCTCTCCACTCCCTCTTCCTTCCGAATGCCTCAGTCTTTAGTTATAGGGTACAGACAACTTCAGGGCAGAGCTTAGTTCATTCCACCAGTCCTCAATGTTAAGTTCTTCTGGTGTAGCCCCTGACTATCACTATTTTTTATCATACAATGTCACCTCAAGACACTTTAAAAGGTGATCTTAAAAACATGGAAAGAGTTCCCATTGCCTGTAGAATAAAGTTAGCTTGCTAACCAAAAAAAGAGTAAAGAATGTAAATTTGCGCTGCTTAGCTGTCTGCCTTAGGGACAGCCTTGATTGCAAGTTGGTTCACAGAAATTAACAAAAGATTAGGTTTCAGTTCTGCCAAATGAGCGCAAAGTGGCTGAATCCCACCACTGTTTGTATGGTATTTCTATTGCCAGTTGTTTTAAGCATTACCATATTGTTTTCACAATGGTAGGACACGCTTACAAACCCACCAGCAGTGTATAGGTGTTCCAATCTCTCTGAACCCTTTCAAGTATTTGTTATTCTCTGTTTTCTTTTTTTTATTTAATCATTTTATTGAGGGCTTATACATCGTTTCTCACATAAATACATAATGCATATAATGCATAAATACATAAATGCATATAATACATAAATACATAAATGCATATATTGTGCCACACTTCTTCACATACCTGCAGCTGTCATTGTTCTCCGAACCTCCACCTCTCCATCTGAGTCCCTGACATCAGCCTCCCATCCCTCCCCCTCCATCCTTGTTCCCCGCTCTCCTACCAACTCTCAATTCTCTATAAATTATTGTTTTTTCATAACTTACACTGCCCGATGTCTCCCTTCACCCTCTTCCCCAGTGTCTGTCCCCCTGGTAGGAGGTTGTGTGTACATCCCCGAAGTTGGCTCCCACTCTCTACCACACTTTTCCTCTACCCATCCAGTAACTTCACTCCCACTACTGACCCCAAGGGGTTCATCTATCTGGGTTCCCTGCATTTCTCTGTTTTCTTTCCTGTGTCTTATTTTGAAATTCAGTTATTCTTGTGGGTATGAGGTGATATTTCATTGTTGTTTTGGTTTGCATTTCCTGTATGACCAGTGGTTGTGACCATTTCCTCATGTGTTTGCTAGCCATTCAAGTGTTGACCTTTGTGAATTTTCATGTTCTTTGCCCACCTTTTTTTTTGTTTTTTGTTTGTTTGTTTTTGTTTTTGGGCCATCACTGCCTCTGGTGGTCGTGGGCGCTACCCAGTGCTGCTCCTGAGAGCTGCCGCTGGATTTGAACCACCAAACCCGCGGGCTGCGGTCCCGCACTCAACCACTTACGCCACCGGGGCTCAGCCCCTTTGTCCACCTTTTAATTGGTCTATTTAGATGTGTTTTTTTCCTTATTGGGGTGCTTCAGAATTCTATGGATTTTAGTAATCAGTCCCTTGACCAATGTGTCATTGCTAATGATTTTTCCCTGTCGGCTCTTTTGAAGTCTTTGATGTACATACGTGTTTTATTTTTATTTTTATTTTTTGGGGGGCATCACTCCTCTCCGGTGGTGGGAGTAGGAGGCCCAACCCCACTGCTGGAATTGAACCTCTGTCCCAGTGGGCTGCAGTCCCACGCACAACCACTACGCCACCGGGGCTCAGCCCTATACGTGTTTTATTTGTAATAGATCCCAGTCATCTATTTCATCCAACATTGTGTGTTTCTTTATATTTGATAATCTGTGTGTGTCCTACAATTGGGCCCTTCAGTTTGTCCCTATTTTCTTTTTTATCACATAAGGAAACATTTATATGAGGTTTAACATGAAATCATACAAATTTTACAAACACAAATCCACATTGAATCAAAACACAGATAGCAAAGGAGAAAGCAAAAACAGAGAAAACTGATTGGTAGATATATACAGTTGGACACAATTGTATCTTGTACACTACAAGGTCTTGAACAAAATAGTCATCTTAGATCAACAGAAGACCGATCTTCAATATTGTCCTGCAAAATGAGTGTTTTAGGACAGAGATTCTCAACCTATGGATCACAATCCCTTTGGGGATCAAACGGCCCTTTCACAGGGGTTGCTCAATTCATAACAGTAGCAAAATTACAGTTATGAAGTAGAAACGAAAATAATTTTATGGTTGGGGAGTCACCACAACATGAGGAACTGTATTAAAGGGTCATGGAATTAGGAAGGTTGAGAACCACTGCTTTAGGATCTCCTCTTACTTTCCCCAAAGTCTTCTTTTAGTATGGCTGATCATTGTTTTGGTGATTGTCACCCCCTTGAGATACCTTGCCAAAGTATGCATATCCCGGTCCATATCCATATTTCTCAGTTTTATTCAGTATAATCATATCTACACTAACCATTATAGTTCTAATCACCACCACAGACATTCTTATAATTTCCATATATCTTTGATCATAATAGTTATTAAATCCTAGGTTCCAGTTTTGGCCCTGATCTCATCCATGACCTCTAGTACCACCTCAACTACCATGTGCAGCACCCTCTTCCTTTTTTCTGTTGTTACCGCTGTCTCTATATCTCCTTGGGCTGTGCAACTTTGATTTCACACAGAACCAATTTGGTGCTATCTTCTTCTAAAAGCTTCTTTACTGCCACTTCATCTACATCTATGATAAAACAAAATCTTCTTTCATTTGTTTTTGTATCATTGGAAGGTTGAAGCCTCCAAAATAGTCTTTAATCTGCTCTTCAGAAGTATCTGGGGTCAATCTACCCCCCAAAATATTTGGAGGGTTTCTTTCCCCTTTGAAATTTTGGCCCTATTTGGGGGGGGGGTGTCTATCAATTTGCCGTGTAGTTTATGTTCTTTCAGTTCCAAAGCCTTATCAACACTAGCAGCATCTTTCAAAAGTACACTCCAAATCCTCTTGACCATTCAGTGACTGGATCTGCTCTACAGTCTACAACGTTTCCAAACAGAGACAGACTCTCAGTCAGATCTTTCTTGCTTGTATCGCAGTTCAAGCCTCCACATTTAGTCATCCTGCTGATTCTTGCTTGCATTTATCTTGGAATCCTCTGCAAGTCCCTCTGCACTGCCGTGCTTAATTGTGTCCTCCATTGTGGCAGAGTCTGAGTTGAAATGGTATATGTTAGACAGGGTTCTCTAGAGAAACAAAACCAGGACACTTATGATTATATATCTATATCTATCTATCTATACAACATACAAAAATAAACAGCTAGTTAGTCTATAGAGCAACACAAATAGCTTTGTGCAACTCACTTCCATGAAACAGTTTACACTGGCAGTCCTTCAAGTCTTGAGAGCGCTGGATGCAAGTAATGGAAGCAGACAGCTGAGTCCCCTGTAGAGCAATTTAGGCAATCTGGCCACAGGCAGCAAACAGCAAGACAAGTCACCAACAGTCAGCCAGATGACAGGGTCCAACAGTCCCCCAGCTCAAGTGACGTATACTCCAGTAGCGTGGTGAAGCACGTCTTGAAGGAACCTCGAACTACAGCAACATAGTCCATGGGTAAGGTGTCCCACAGGCAGTGTAGCTTGCGAGTTGAACCAGAGAACCAGCTAAGGCAGTTGCACACTGATCCGAACATCAAAGAGCAAGAGACAAGAAAGGCAAGACTTTCTGAGCCATTTATCTCTCTGCCCTCCAATTAATCTCACATGAGATCATTGGCCATGTTGGCACAATAAACCTACCTATCACACGGTAGCTAGCAGCAACAGAGGGTTGTATGGAGCTGGATTTAAAATGGCAGTGGAAGATATCTAATTTTCTAATTAATGATCCTTTTAGCTCTGCGATCTAACCTATCTTGAGTTTATTTTTATGCATGGGATAAAGTAAAAGTCCTATTTCATTCCATTTTTTTCTAGCATTGTTTGTGGAAGAGGGTGTCCTTTCCCATAAAATTCTTTTGTCCTTTCTTTAAAATCAGTTGTCTGTAGGTAGATGCATTTATTTCTGGGTTTTCTATCATGTCCATTGATCTATGATCAATCACTGCATTGACTACTGTGGCTGTGTAGTAGTTTTTGAGGTCAGGTAGTGCAAGGTGTTAACTAAATAATAAAATCCACATCTGGATGAGGGAATGGTATCAGAATTTCATTTGTGAACACTTGGTTTGCAGAAGCTAGAGATGGCAGTAGAAAGTAGTAGAATTCAGGGTCCACCCATAGATTAAGTCTCCATTGAATCTCCTTTGAATATAGTTGAGGTATGTGGCTAGTTTTTCTATCAGAAACAGAGCATTGCAAACTTGATTATAGCAGATATAGTTAGGTTTAAAAGTAATGTTTTATCTTTTGATCTCTCTTTTGACTCATTTTAGAGTTGTTTCAGTTTTTAATATTTTCTGCTTTCCTTTTGATTGAGGTTTTTCTGTGTTTTTTTTTGGGGGGGGGCATCACTGCTCTCCGGTGGTAGGAGTAGGATGCCCAGCCCCACTGCTGGAATTGAACCTCCATCCCAGTGGGCCGCGGTCCCGCGCACAACCACTACGCCCCCTGGGCTCAGCCTGGTTTTTCTGTGTTTTGTCTAGTCATTGGTGTTTATTTGTACCCTTTTTGTATTTTGTAGGATTTCTGTGTATGTAATCTAGGATAGGTATGTTTATAGACACAGTAACTGGGTTAATAATTACCTAAGGGGTGGCAGTGGAGGATGAGGGGGGATGGGGAGATAACAACAATGAGTATGAGTAGAAAATGTTCTGAAATTCATTGTGGTGATGATTGCATAACTCTTCTTAATATGATTGATTAAATTCCATTATATGTGAATCTTATGCCAATAAAACTACTTTTAAAAGAAAGAGTGACTAAATTTTCCCACATTGGTAAAAGACACAAGCCTAAAGATTCAAGAAGCTCAATGAATCCCAGACAGTTGCACACTTGAAGAAATCCATTCCCAATTACACAAAAATCAAACTTCTAAAAACTAATGATAGAAACCAATTCTTGAAAACAGGGGTAGATAAATGACACCATTCATAGGAGTAAAATAATTTGAATGGCAGGTCATTTCTCATCAGAAACCATAGAAGCTAAAAGCATGAGCCAGGGCATATTTCAAGTGCTGAGAATAAGGAATTGCTAGGTCTGAGTGCTGTATCTTTTTGTAAATATCATTTAGAAATGAAAAGAAAATAAAAAATTATCAGAAGAAGGGAAGCTAAGAGAATGTTTTGCCAGTAGACCCACAATAAATGAATGACTAAAACAAGTTCTTAAACCACAAAGGAAATGATAAGAATAAGTAATATTGAAACATCAGGAAAGAAGAAAGACTAGAAGGAACAAAAATAAGGGGAAATATAATAGACATGTTTTTTCTCTCCTTAAGTTTTTTGACCTATTATAGTTGCATAACATCTTCTGATATAGATCTTGATGTATGTAGAGCAATATTGAAAACAATCATAGTATCAGTAGGGGAGGATGAATAAACTTAAAGGAAGTTAAGGGTTCTACAGTTACCCTGGTTAATGTCTAAATCAATAATCCGTGATGAAATTGTTTTGCATTTTGTGGCTGTGGTATGTTAGTCTGGGTAGATTAGATAAACAAATCCATAGGCATTCATATGTGTATAAGAAAGAGCATTATATACAAGAGCAGTTGAATATTGAGAAAACATCCCAGCCCAGTTCAGATCAAGTCCATAAGTCTGATATTATCCCATATGTCTGATGTCAATCTATAAAGTCCTCTTCAGACTCACAGAACACATGCAATAATGTCAAATACAGGAAGATCACAGGCCAGTGGGTGTAAGTCTTATGGATCCAGTGGCGGTAGAAGTATCTCAGCAGTGGCAGGGATCTCCACGTGGCTCTTCCAGTTCCCAAGGCACGGGGTCTATCTGTGTAGTGCCATGAGTCTTGTCAGTATAGTATCTCTCAGGGAGTGAGGAGAGAGAGAGTGCCTCCAGCCACTAAGGAGGAAATACAGGAGTTCCCAGAACTCTCAGAAGAAGGTCATGCCCACACAGAGACCTCATTGGCTATACAATGATTGACAGGCTAGACTCCACCCCTTCACTTATTATCCTCTCAAATTGACAACAGATTATATAACTACCACAAGTGGTTGTTAAAAAAATCTCCCCATGGGCTGAGCCCCAGTGGTGTAGTGGTTGTGCGCGGGACTGCAGCCCACTGGGCTGGAGGTTCAATTGCAGCTCACATGAGCAAAGGCTGGGCCTCCTACTCCCACCACCAGAGGGCAGTGATGCCTAAAAAAAAAATCTCCCCATATTATAAAGTGGCATAAACCTATGCACACATTATACCAACGCCAAATTTCTGGTTTTGATACTTACTATAATTAGGTAAGACGTAATAATTGGGAGAAATTGGGTGAAGGGCACATAAGACCTCTCTATACTATCTTTGCATCCTCCTGTAAATTTGTATTTCAAAATAGAACATTTTAAAGGATTATTTGGACTGTTCTAGAGTAAAAGATATAAAAGAAATAAATGTAAGGTGAGAACTTCAATTGAATTGCGATTTTTAAAAATATGAGAGACCAATTCTGAAGAAATTTTAATATAGCCTGCATATCAGACTATATGAAATTTTAGTTAATTTTCTTAGATATCATGACAATGTTGAGGTTATGTGGGGAAATTAATGTCTTTATTCCTAAGCGCTGCATCTAGGGGCAAAGTGTAATGAAGCCTGCAATTTACTTCTAAATGGCTCAGGAAAAACAATGGGTATCTATCCAAAAAGGGACAGAAAGCAAATATTCAAAAACACTACCAATTTTGACTTTATTAAGAGGATATACAGATGTTTATTATAGTGTTCTTTTTATTTTTCTAATTGTTTGCAGATATTCATTTTTTAAATTGGAGAGGTAATACAGGTAAGTCTTAAAGCAAATATAGCCAAATGTTGACTGTAGAATCTAGGTGATACATAACTTTTCCTATAGTTTTGAAAGTGTTCACATTAAAATATTGGTGTTAAAAACTTGCAGAAATATTACAACCAATGTCCTTCCCTAGCACTTGCAAGCCCTTTACGTTGGTCTATGGGTTCTTTTAGCAATAGCACTTATCACCATATAAGGATATGTAATGGCACAGTAGTTAAAGTGATCAGCTACCAACCCAAATCCACCATAGGAGAAAAATGAGGAAGACTGATTCTGTAAAGATTTACAGTCTAGGAAACCCTAGGTTTGGGTTCTATCACAATATATATGAGCGAATACTACCACCCCCAAATGGAAAAAAAGCTCTATTGGGCGGGGGTTTTGTAGTATGCATTTCCCCCACTAGGCGGACATAGAGCAACTCTCTCTGTGTTAGTGCACCCAGTGGCATTTCCTGGGAAGGATCTTTCTAGTCACAATTAATTTTTTCATAAAAGCAGTTTCGCTAAAAGCTCATTTTTTGTGATCACAAACAGAAGAGAATAGCATACGACTATGAAATTTAGTTTCCTGCTCCACAAAAATGTTGGAGAAACTGTTGTGATGTTAGACACAGCTTACAAGGACAGTGCTATGGAAAAAACCTCAAGCGTATGAGTGGTTTTCTTGTTTCAAAAAAGGTGAAATGTTTGTTGATGATAAACTTCATTCTGGATGTCCGTCAACGAATGGACGAAAATGTCAACAAAAATTTGTACGCTTGTGCTTGAAGACCAACAATGGACCATTGAAAAGGTGGGGAAGTTATGTGGACTATCTTGGAGCTCGGTTCAGTGAATTTTTGTGGAAGATTTTGGAATGAGAAAGGTCACTGCACAATTTGTTCCTCGAGTTCTGACTGACCAGGAAAAAAAATGTAGAATGGAAACATGTCTTGCTTTGAAAGAACAGTTCCAAAGTGACCCTGGCTCACTACTGGTGACAAGACATGGTACTATTCTTAGCACCCTGGAAGTGAACATTAATCAAGACAGTGGAAGATGCCATTTTCACGTCAACCCCCCAAAACTCATCAGTGAAATCAAAGATGAAGTCGATGCTCTCTGTTTTTTGATGTGAGGGGGATAGTACATTTGGAGCTCATTCACGAGGTCAGACTGTGAATAAGCTTTCTATTTACAAGTGATGAAAAGATTGCGTAACAGTGTGTGACAAAAAAGGCCTGATTTGTGGCATACAGGGGCTGATTTTGCCACCAAGGCAGCGCACCTGCTCACACAGCCATCTCGGTGTGCCAGTTTGGGGCAAAAAACAGCATCCATCTACCCCCATGCAACTTACTCACCTGACCTTGCTCCATGAGACTTTTTTATTTCTGTGAATGAAGAGGACCATTAAAGGACAGTGATTTGTGGACATAAAAGAGGGGAAGATAAAATGGGGAGTTTGAAAATGTTCCAAGAATGGAATCACAGATATGACAAATGTATATGGAGAGTACTTTGAAGATAAGGTTGTTTTGTAAAAAAATAATTAAATACATAACTTTTGAGGTAAATATATTTTTTGTTTACTCCCTCTTATTATATAATTTAGCTATTGCGTTTCTTTTATCTATCTCCTTTCACTAGAACAAGGCAGGAATTTTGTCTCTTTTGCTTTGTTTACTGCTATATCCCCAGACTCTAGAATAGTGTCTAGTACGTAACTCAACTCCAAATTATTAAGTTGATTCTAACGCCAGTAACTCTATAGGACGGGGAAGAACTACTACTGTAGTTCTTCCAAGACTGCATCTCTTTATGGGAGTAGACAGCCTCATTTTCGCCTGCGGAATGACTGGTGTTTTCAAACCACTGACCTTACTGTTAGCAGCTCAACCCTTTGGTAGTTTTTGTTTGTCTTAAGGCAGTTAGGATATTATAGCTAAAAACAAAACAACAACAACAAAGAGTTTTCCAGCATGTCCCCCTTCCACCGTCTCCCCAACCCGCTGAGCCCTGAGAGGCCAAGGAGATGTCCTTGGATAAGTATTCCCAAGTTCTCCAGATCCCTGGGCTGGTTTCGCTCCTTTCCGATTTCTTTCTCTTTTTCCTCCTGTCCGGAACTCCCTTTTATCCTTGGCATCTTGAAGTTCTGTTCCGCTGCAATCCCCCCCACCCCCCCACCCCCGCAAGAACTACTTCGGGTTGTAACTAAGGAGATAAGGATAAGGGCTACACTTTCCTTTCCTCCCTTCCTTGTCTAGGGCTAAGTACCTGACCGATATGGAAGAGGATCAAGTGTGAGCTCTGTGGTCATTTCGGGCCCTAGATGTCAAGTAAAAGGATAATCCTGAGAAGACAGTATCGAGAGAGCTGACCTTGTGTGCCGCCCTGTTCTTGGGCCCCTGTAGAAGACCAACAACGCCTTCCCCCTGCTCGAACAGCCCTTCAGTGTGTCTCCCTGCTTCCAGTCTGTACTTTGAGTAGCCCCGGCTTGGAGCAAGCCCAGGGATCTCTTGAACAGCTTTCTGCAACTCTTGGCAGCGGCTGCAGGCAGAGGACCACTAAAATTGGGGGTGGAGGGGCAGGAGCTGCAGGACTGAACGATGCCATGGTCTATGTCCCCTGCCCCCACCGTAAGAACCCTGGCTCTTTCAAGAGAGCTGGAGCTGAGCCTGGGGGCGCCACCGCTTCTGTTCCTTTAAGAAGCGGCTGTTTAGCATTCCTGCCACTGCCTGCTGCCTAATTCTGTGCCCTGATTGGCTGGAATCAACTGAAAACGGAGCCAGGGAGAGATGCTCTTGACTCCTCTCAGATCCATCCTTGGTACCAGAGCCAGCGTTCCGCAGCAGCATCCAGCTTCTGCCTGACTCCACTTCTTCTTCACTGCTGGGCCTCGGCCCAGGAGCAACCACAGGCGACACGGAGCCACCAGTGCTGGAGGGGGAACCCTGGGTGCGGGGCAGTGTGGGGGCAGAGGCCGCGGGACGCCCTCCCGGCCCCAGGCCCCGCTCTGCCCGGGCGCCCCCACGGGTGCCCCCCCCTTCCTGGTCTGAACAGTGTGAGTGTGCCCGGGAGCCCGGCAGCGGCGGTGGCGTGGAAGCCAGCGTGGGCTGGGGAGTCCGAGCCGCAGGGGGCAGTGCCATGCACAAGCACCAGCACTGCTGTAAGTGCCCTGAGTGCTACGAGGTGACCCGCCTGGCCGCCTTGCGGCGCCTCGAGCCTCCTGGCTATGGAGACTGGCAGGTGCCGGACCCCTACGGTCCAGGTGGGGGCAATGGGGCCAGTACAGGTTATGGGGGCTACAGCTCTCAGACCCTGCCCTCGCAGGCAGGGGCCACCCCCACGCCCCGCACCAAGGCCAAGCTTATCCCCACTGGCCGGGATGTGGGGCCAGTACCCCCTAAACCAGTCCCAGGCAAGAGCACCCCCAAACTCAACGGCAGCGGCCCCAGCTGGTGGCCTGAGTGCACCTGCACCAACCGGGACTGGTATGAGCAGGTATGGACCAGCGGAGTGGGGGGACGGAAGGGCAACCCGTAAGGGTGGGGAATGGGGGCCTAGAAGCCTAGGGTGTAAGCAGACAGGGCTGGGGTTCCAAGCCCATGAACTCTGAGCATTGAGGCTTGGCAAAGAGAAGCGTTGGGAAGATGTGGTTCTCTGGTTTCTGTTTGGTGTGGGTTTGTGTGGGGGGCCTCCATTTGGAGGGCAATGGGTGGGAGGAGTAGAGGGAGTAGAGGGACGGCGAAGAGGCGAATTTCCCTGTGTGGGGGAATTGGGTTTGTCTTAGTGTGGGGGCTCAGCAGTGTCTCTGTGTCTGGCAGGGGGCGGGAGGTTTTGCGGGGGCTGTGTGTGGTGTGTCTCCACAGGAAGGGAGGAGGGGACATGGCGCTCTGCGTAGGGGGGACATGTGTGTGTGTGTGTGTGTGTATGTTGGGATGTGTACAGGAAGGCAATGAAGCGTCTATGAAGCTATGTGGAGGAGCTGTGTGACTAGCTTCATCTCTTGGTGCCAGCCATGAGTCCCTCTTCCTTTCAGCCCCTTTGTGTGTGAATGTGCACATGGACATGTGGGTTGTCCCTGGACATCCAGGTGTTTCTGTCAATAAGGCTGTGAGGATAGCTGTGTGTGCCTGTGTGTATTGTAACCTGCATATGTGTAAGCATGTGGCTGCAAATGTGTGCACCCCTGTGTTTCTGTGTGTGTGTACTGTCCCTGATGAGAGGCACTTGACAGGCAAGGGAGAGGAGGAGGAGGAGGAGGTGAGAGGCACGTCCCAAGAAAGGCTGAAGAGCTATGGGAAGGATGGACTCTTTTGTCCAAGCAGCTCTGAAGTGTGTGTGTGTGTGTGTGTGTGTGTGTGTGTGTGTGTGTTGGGGTAGAGGCGGGGGACTGAAGCAAGCTTCCTTGCTCCAGACCAAGCATGGTGCCTAGAGTCAGGCAAGAGGCACAGCTTCCCTGGTGCAGGGACTGTCCCCAGTGAAGCATGTCCTCCTCGGATACCCCCAGATATCAGAGGGTTTGGCCCCCCAGGCCTGACTTGGCACAGCTTGGGAGCCCCCCGTGTGCTGGACACAACTCCGGCTTCCATGCCCAGGCGAAACTGCCAGCTTAGAAAATGGAAGGAGCATCTGTGGGAGAAGCAGCAAAATGGAGGCTGGGCCGGCAGAGCCAGGTCCCCGGCATGCATGGCGGAGGGCTTCTCGGTTCTCTGGCTCTGCGGCCCATAGGGTGGGGAGAAAGGAGCAGGGGGCCTTAGCTACTGAGGGCAAGTGTTGACTGCCCCAAGATCATGGTAGTTCTGGCCACCCTCCATCCTCCTCTGGGAATAGGATGTACTCTCTCTTGAAAGCAAAGGTGGGGACTTCCTGGGGAAAGAAATCCTTAGTTCGGGCTTTCGGTCTAGCGATACTTAACACTTCCTCTGTCTCTCCTCCTACCTTCGTGCTTTCTCCAGCCTAGCTCCCTTCTTTCTTTGTCCCTCTGCCTTACAGTCACCCCCCCACCTCACCACCACCCCTTGAAATACTTTCTCATGCTTGTCCTGCCCAGCCAGGAAACAGGTGCGAGTCCCTGGGCTGGGTCTGTTGGCCAATGTTTCTTTGCCAGAGCCATCCCTGGATGGCTTCTGGTCCAAGGAGAAGAGGCCCGTAGTGTGGTGAGAAGGACTGGAGGGTAGACTAGTTGGAGACAGGAGATTCCAGGTTCCACAGGAACTGGGCTTGAGGCTTGGCTTCTCAGACTCACATGAGAACCATTTGACCTGAGTGTGTGTGTGTATGTGTGTGCGTGTGTCTGCATGGTACTGCAGGCAGATGTTTGGGTTCTGAGTCTCAGAAGGGTCATCAGTTCTTCCTAGAATCAGAGAGCAGGATAGGGTTATAGTTGGAGCATGCTCACCAATTCCCAGAGCTACAGGGCATAAAGTTCTGGGGCCAGACACCAAAATAGCAAAGGCATGACTAGCCCTCACTCTTCCTATGCTTCCTAAAGCCAAAACTGTGTGGAGTGAAGGTGCAGGAGGGAAGACAGCGCAGGGGAACACAGAGGAGCCCTTGCCCACTCATCTCTCATTCTATGGAGTAGGCTGAGGGCAGAAAAAGGGCAGCACAGGCAGAGAAAGATGGAAGGAGGAGATGCTGAGATGCTTGGAGAGAAAGGCAAAGGGGCTGCTAGTCCTTCCTCCTCCATTGGGGGGCGGGGGGCGGTGAGAGTGGGAGACAGGATTCAGGTGCGACTTTTCTGTCCAGAATCACATTTTCAGTTGACAAATGGCCACATATGTGTCCTGCCTGGAAGACCCCCTCTGTGGCTTGAACAGACTAAGCCAGGATCTCCAATCTCATTTCTTGCCTACTCTTCCATGGCTACTGAATATTGCAGGTTCTGCTCCCAGTTTCCCACCCCCACCCCCACCCCCCTGCCGTGGAATATCTTGTCTACTCTCATTCCCCACCCCCCATCCTGGGCCAGATCATGACAAGGCTCGTTGTGCTGGGAAATAGGAAGAGTTCAGGATTTTTTTAAAAAAACAACAACAACAACAAACTCTTGTAGAACATGGATTATGACTTTGGTTCCTTCTGCCGGTTTGAGGAACTGGGTGCCTGGGAACACAGAGGGAATTGAAGAATGAGGATCATGAAGTGCTTTGAAAGAGGCAACTTTCCACTTTTTCACATGCTCTGCTGGGGGAATGGCTGTGCCACCAAAACATCAATCGTCTTGACCGCTTACTTTCACCTGCAGCGGACCTGGATGTCTTAGGGTCTAGCCCCTCCTCTACCACTTTTCCCCAGCATGACCTTAGACATCCCATGTCCTCTCTGGGTCTCAGTGTGACACACTATAAAAAGATGGTGTCTACTGCTCTTCCAGTTTTGATATGGTAGGAATCTATGATTCCTTCCTAACTCAGGAAGACCTGTGGTTTAGAAGAGGGGGGAGGATTCTTATTCAAGTCACTGGGCACCTCCTATAGATGCTGAGTATGACATGATTTGCCCACTATGCTCCATCTCTGCCATCCCTCTCAGGCCACTCCTACATCCTTCTTAGTGAATCCTGGGGCCCTGGAGCCAAGCCTCTCCATGAGTGCACCACTGGCTACTTCAGTACCAGGCAATTGATCTGGGTTACACAAGCAGCTGCGTTTGGCGTGATATAGCTGGAAGTAGGGGAGAAGGATGTCTTCCTTGGGGTCGGTCTGTGCCTATATGTGACCAAGAGGTGCCTTTGGATTGATTTCTGCTTTTCTGTTCTGTGGGAGACGGAGTAGGGGAAGGCAGGTTGACAAGGGCGCATATGGCTGGGGGCTCAGTAGGCTCAGAAAACTGCCTGTGTCTTCCCCCAGGTGAATGGCAGTGATGGCATGTTCAAGTATGAGGAGATAGTCCTTGAGCGGGTAAGTCTGCCGATGGGCAGGGGACTCCAGGGTAAGGAAGGGTGTTGGGCCAGGAGAGGGGAGGACCTGAACCTTGGTTCAAGATTCATGGCAGGACCTACATCGAAATGATGGAGGAACGGGGACCCTCCTAGCCTGAGCCACTATATCAATCAATCAACCTACTAACAAATATTAATTGACCCTGCTCACTGATGCCTGGGGAACTGGGAAGAGATGGATTTGGTCGAATCGCCCACACCAAAATGGACAACACAGATTGGGAAGCCACCAGGTTTATGGCAAGTGTAACCCTGCCTGCCATGGCCCTTCTGAGGTCTGGATAACCTCCTCTTGGAGGTAGGGGAAAGTGGGCACCAGAAATCCTCCTTTTTCCACTCTGATTGAACAAACGGTACCACTCCACCCATTCTGCAGGGCAACTCTGGCCTGGGCTTCAGCATTGCAGGTGGCATCGACAACCCACACGTCCCTGATGACCCTGGCATCTTCATTACCAAGATCATTCCTGGTGGAGCAGCTGCCATGGATGGGAGACTGGGGTGAGGAGACTTGGAAGCAGGGTGGGGGCAGCAGGGACATTATGAAGATGAAGGGAGGAGGCCCACCTGGCAGATGATCCTTCCATTGATCTGGGAGGGGGAGGGGGAAATGGGAGGTATTGGACAGAGGAGGGAGGAAGGGTGGGGGGAGTGATGAAGAAAGGAAGGGAGAAGATGGGGCATGGGGTGGAGTGGCAGTGGCGCAGTGTTGTGCCTTCCCCTGCAGGGTGAATGACTGTGTGCTACGGGTGAATGAGGTGGACGTGTCAGAGGTGGTGCACAGCCGAGCCGTGGAGGCGCTGAAGGAGGCAGGCCCTGTGGTGCGGTTGGTGGTGCGGAGGCGACAGCCCCCACCCGAGACCATTATGGAGGTCAACCTGCTCAAAGGGCCCAAAGGTGCGGCTGTCTGGGTTCCTGTGCTCTGACCAGAGCTCCTGGCACTGGGTCCTGCCTGGCCCCATAGGAAGTAGAAGGGACTGGCCTTACTCTTTGCCTGATTCCCCCTGTTCCAATTCACAGCCTTCTTTCTTGACCTGAGGTCTTACCCTTTCTGACCTATGACCCCTGATAGAACTCCTGTGAGGCCAGTGGGTTGGCTGAGAAGGGTGGGGGGTGGTGTGGGGGATATGGGATTGAATGAGCACACTAATCTCTCCTTTTGGGCCCTTCTTACTCCCTGCTGGATCCCACTCAGGCTTGGGTTTCAGCATTGCTGGGGGTATTGGCAACCAGCACATCCCAGGAGACAACAGCATCTATATCACCAAGATCATTGATGGGGGTGCTGCACAGAAAGATGGACGCCTGCAGATTGGGGACCGACTGCTGGCGGTAAGACAGCTTTCATCAGGATGTGAAAATGACAGGGTGAGGAGGTCGAGCTGCCAAACCCTCTTATCCACTTAAATCTCTCTCAGGGATCGGACATTATGAGGCATTTCAAGAGCAGCCTCTGAGTCACATTGATCGAGACACCCAGAACCTAATTTTTTTCCATGGCTGGGTTGGGTGGGATTGGGGGGGGGTCCCCTATACCTCATGCTTTTTAGTTCCTTACACAACTATACTTGGACTTCTCTTAGAGCACTATTGAATTTCACAAAGGTCCATCTCTCAGGGTTCCCTGGAGAGGAGCCTCTCCCTTTTCTCAAGGCTATCCCTAAGGCTTCCCATCTTCCAGGTGAACAACACTAATCTACAGGATGTGAGGCATGAGGAAGCAGTGGCCTCACTGAAGAACACATCGGATATGGTCTATCTCAAGGTGGCCAAGCCAGGTAGCCTCCACCTCAACGACATGTACGCACCCCCAGACTACGCCAGCAGTATGTACCATCCAGTTGTCCCCTGCTCTTTGGTTTGTGGAGAAGAAATTCATATCACTGGTTAAAAGGGAGCCGAGGAGTAGTGCTCAGAAAAAACAAACACACTAGGTCCAAATCCTAGCTCTGGACCATATAGTCAGGTGACCTTGGACAAGCCCTTTCCCAGGGCTTTGACTGCCTCTTTGGCAAACAGAAGCTAATGATAAACACCCTGCCTTCCTCCTAGCACTGCTACTAGGATCCCATGAGATCATGGACAAGAAATCTCTGCAAAGATGGTGTTAGGCTATAGAGATGAGCGGGATTGTTATTAGTCGCATCTTAGTCATGCTTTTCTTTGTAGACTTCTCTGACTTCACTTCTTTCTAAGACTCACAGGCGTGAGCTCGGGATTCAGAAAGGGTCTGTGGAAGAAGAACCAGGGCTGGGGGTGGAGTGGGGAGGAGAAGCCTGAGGAATGGGCATGCCTTGGTCTCTTTTGGTTTTGAGGGGAGGTCTGTGTGATTGTGTCTGTGGGGGGGGGCGGTTCTTGGAGGGGGACGGGACAGACAGCCTGGAGCAGTGTCTGAGCATTTCTTTCTTTTTCTGGATTCTAGCTTTTACTCCCTTGGCCGACAACCACATAAGCCATAATTCCAACCTGGGTTATCTTGGGACTGTTGAGAGCAAAGTCAGCTACCCTGCTCCTCCTCAGGTTCCCCCAGCCCGCTACTCTCCTGTTCCCAGGCATATATTGGCTGAGGAGGACTTCACCAGGTAAGGCTTCCCCCCACTTCATCCAGCTCCAGGATGGACGAGGAGATGGATACGTTTCTGGCTAGCCACAAGTATCTTTGCAGTCTGGATCTGAGGCCCTCTCTTAGTCCTTGGGGCCCAACGGAAGGACAGAGACAGCTGCAGAGACAAGCGCGGTCATCAGGGGAAGTGCTGAGTGTCTGCCACCAGACCTGAACGTGGTGGGAGTGGGTGCTTTAGGGGCCGAGGGGTTGAGAGCTGCAGGGCTTCTTGCCATGATATCATTGCAACCCTCCCTACTGCTCCACTTTAAATGAGAGGAGAAAGCAGGTCAGGGTGTGGGGCTGTGGGACACTGGGGCATGGGGGTGGGGTAGGCAGGCTGATGAATTTAGGTGGCCTCTCAGGGAGCCACCCCACCCCGCTCTGATGGCTTCAGCTGCAGGGGCCACAACAGCAGTGTCAGTGGCCATGGAACTGGTCTGGCCTGCTAGGTTCCAGGAGACAGGTTTGTGGGGTGGGGCCTGGTAGACTGCTGTGCAAACTGCCATGGAGCCTGGAAGGGTAGGCAGACTGGGAAGAGCCAGAGGAGTCATGGAGAGGGCACACAAGCTCTCAGGTTCCAGTTTGATCTTGGGCTTGGCCTCCCCTTCGGCCTTGGCCTAGAGAAGGGCTTCACAGAGGCGGACCTGGCCACTCTGCTCCCTGCATTCTGGAGGGGTTGCAAGGTAGGACTGTGAGAAAGAGCATCTGAAACTCAAAGGCAGAGCCTCCCAACTGAGTGAGGACCGTGAGAAAGAGACTTTGTCTTGGGGGCACCTCTGATGACAGATGCCAAGTGGTGGGCCGAGTGACTAGGTAGATACTTTTGTTTCTGCATGTGTCCTTTCTCACTTTATAACACAGTGAACACTTTTGAAGGGCTTCATTAGAAAGATTTCATTTTAGTCATACTTTGCATGTGCTTGTCTTTTCTCTTCATTTAGGCTCCTATTGGGGACCTAGGATTGCTTGATCTCAGTCTCCCACATCACCTAGCAAGGGTACATGATGGTAGTTAGTGAATGAATTATGTTATATGAAAATAGGGTGTGTGTGTCATATTTAATGGGTGGAGGAACATGTGTAAGGACATACATTTTGTGGATGGTGAGTGCAGTCAACCTCAGGGTGGTTCCATTGATCCTAACTGGTTCCTCTTCTTATGACCCAGGTTCTACCACACCAATTGGTGACACAAGAAAACCAGGGGAGAAAGCAGACCTACAAGTGGGCAATAAGATTTGGTTTCTAGAAACCATGGCATGGGTTTGTTGCCCTGAGAGAATAAGGACCTGGGAAGTTAACTGGAAGCCCTTAGAAAGGAGGGAGGGGAAAAACACCCCTAAAACTTGGCACCTGGCAGAAGATAGCAGCCAAGCAGGTTTAAAGAGAGAGCAGGAAGATCAGGATATCATACACAGGAACTTAAATCCTTGTTCCTTAGGGCAAGTACAATCTTTGTTACAAGCTTGCCCTTACAGTGTCAAAAGTTTACATCTACTGCACCATCGGTTCTCAACCTGTGGGTCGCAACTCCTTTGGGGGTTGAACGACCCCTTCACAGGGCCACCTGATTCATAACAGTAGCAGCATTACAGTACGAAGTATCAACAAAAATCATTTTATGGTTGGGGGTCACCACAACATGAGAAACTGTTTTTTTTGGGGGGGGGGGGGCCTCACTGTCCTCTGGTGGTGGGAGTAGGCGGCCCAGCCTTGCTGTTGGATTTGAACCTCCAACCCAGTGGGCCGCGGTCCCACGCACAACCACTACGCCACCGGGGCTCAGCCGAGAAACTATAGTAAAGGGTTGCAGCATTAGGAAGCTTGAGAAACATTGTAACATGTCCTGATCCTTCCACCCTTTTCCTTCCAGAGAGCCCCGCAAAATTATCCTGCACAAAGGCTCCACAGGCCTGGGATTCAACATTGTAGGAGGAGAGGATGGAGAAGGCATTTTTGTCTCCTTCATTCTGGCAGGAGGCCCAGCTGACCTGAGTGGAGAGCTGCGCAGGGGAGACCGAATCTTATCGGTGAGGAGACAAAGGAGGGGTGAGAGGATAGGAGGTGTGCTGATCTAATAGCGAGGAGAGGAGACTGTAATTGCTCTCACGAACATTTCTTGAGGTGGGAGAAGGGCTAAAAGCTAGAGAAAACGTACATTCCCTTTATTGACATCCTTAGTGAGGGACTGGGCCCAATGCTAGACATCCTTCAAAAAGTAAATATCCCTTGATTTTTTGACCCTTGCCACTTGATGCACTCAAAATATTTTCAGGTAGTCCCTAATTTCCAGCCATCACTGACTTACAACACTTTTGAGTTATAACAAAGTGCACATACAACTATCTGTTTTTGTTTTTGTTTTGTTTCATATCTTCATAACATACAATGTTGCAGTGTATAATTTGCTGATGTTATCATTCTCAGATCTCCACTAGCAGCTATTCAATGTTAGGATTTACTGTTCAAAATATTGTTTTGTCGATAATGAAGTCAGTGTTACGAGTCGTGATGGATAGGAAGCTGGGCAATGCTCATTTCTAACGACATATAACAATTGAAGTACACACGCACCCGATAGTCGTTCTCTGACTTTAATGTTAGTACATGGACACTGATTTCAATTCACAACAGACTTATAGATTGATCTTATTCAGCATTTCATATCATCAGAAACATCAGTTGTTAATTTGAAGTTCAAGTTTCTCATACTGTAACGAACACACCGCTTAAAGCCCCTATGACACGTCTTGAAAAAGAAGTCTTGCTAATCACAACAAAGACGAGGACAGCTCTAGACCCTCATCTTCAGAGGAAGATCTTTAAGGTCTATGATAAGACAATTGGGAAAATACATGTATGCATGTATTAAAATGTATCTAAAAGTTTATAGGCAATGTTTCCAATCCCTAAAGATAAAGATCAGATTTATAAAGCTATTGATAACCAAAGGAAGTAACACACTGTAAAATGATCGCACAGTCCTAAGTCATGCCTTGACTGCCTTGGGGAGCTCCCTGGACCAAGCTCGTAAGTCCTTTGTCTATCACAATGTGTTCATCCCAACCAGGACCCCGTTCGCACTTCGATAATCCCCCCTGTAATGATGATGTATTGATCTGCCAACCTACATCTGTGAGTGCTTTCCTTGACCTCACGTCCTTTTCGAACTTCTCCATATCAGCCAGCTATTGGACACCGTTGTGGCCTAACATTGGTGGTTCCCCTTATCTGGCTAATGTGCCCTCCTCTTTGTCCTGGCCTTGTCCTCTGTAAGACTTTAATAAATGTTCTCTTTCCCCCCAGCAGTAACAGTTGTTGTTTTTTTTAAAAGAGGCGTTCTACTTACATCAGAACTGCCTTACAACTGCCTTCTTGGAACATCAGTCAGGAACTAACTGTAATGCCATTAGAAGTGTTGCATTTTTAGGTCTCTATCCTTCAGTGCAAGGATGGGATTTTGAGAAAGATGCTTTGGTGGGCTCGTGAGCTACCAGTTAGGCTGAAAACCACGAGGCCAGCAGTTCAAACCCCCTAGCTGCTCCATGGCAGAAAGATTTGACTTTCTACTCCGATAAAGATTTACACTTTAGGAAACCCACCTAGGTTCCGTCCTATTGGGTCGCTCTGAGTCAGCATTGATTAGATGGCAGTGGGTTTGGGCTGGAATATAAATAGGATTACGGATGAATTACCCACCGCTTTCTCTTAACTGCTAGCACAGAAGAGTCTTTTCTTGCTTTGGAAGCGGCTCATAGGGTCTCTCTTTGTACAGGTGAATGGAGTGAACCTGAGGAATGCAACCCATGAGCAGGCTGCAGCTGCTTTGAAACGGGCTGGCCAGTCAGTCACCATTGTGGCCCAGTACAGACCTGAAGGTAGGAGGAGGGAGAGCTGATTTGGGGCGTTCAGAATTCTATTTGGATGGTTTAGTTTTGCTTTTGCCACCATCGAGAACAAAGACACTCGGCCAAGTCCCTCTTAACGCTAGTGCAGCCACCTCTTCCTCTGGTTTTCATTTTGAATAGTGGAGGTTGGTTTGATCCTCTCGGGATCATCCGTCAGGCTATGCAGGCTGCAGTGCAACAGAAGGCCGGCAGCGGGCAGCAGCCTAAGGAAGTTAAAAGGGGAGACTGAGGAAACTGAAAAAAAGGGGGAGGGAGGGGAGATGAAGCGCTCTGAGGTGAGAGCCTGGGAGTGTGCCTCGGTACCGGGGAAGGGTGGCTGTTGATTAGAAGAACCTGGGGAGAAAAGCTCCCGACCGAAGAGCTTTGGGGCCAAATCTCTGCTTTCCTCCCTTTGTTAGGGTGACTGTGCGAGACAAACAAGCGTTGGAAGGCGATGGTATCCTTTGGGGTGGAGGACCTGGAGTAGACAGACCCCTTCCCCTGTGGGGTCAGGGGGCTCGCTTTGTAGTCTGTGTGAGCAGTTCCCAGGTTTGGGGACGCTGTTCGCAATTGAAGGCACATGATTGGCTGGCGTCAGCCAAGGGCCAGGTGCCGAGGTAAACTGTGGAAAGGCCCGCCCTAGACAGCTTGCTTGCCCAGTGACTATAGGCTGGAGGAGCTTGGCCTCTAGGCGCATGCCCCGCCCCCTGACCCAAGCGAAGTGTGGCGATGGCCCCTCCTTCTCCCCTTGCGCGCCTCAGGCGTCTCCTCCTCCTGCTCCTTTTCCCCTCCCCCCTCTCCTCTTTTTCCCTGCTCCTTCCTCCCGCGCGCCCCGCTTTGTGTCCGTGGTCTCTCGCGCGGGACACAGGGGTTGTCCGGAGCTTGCGCTTACTCAGGACTAGACCTGGATTCTGATCCCGCGCCAGGTGAGGTGGGGTGGACAGGGGTCAGGCCCCAGCACAGTTCCCCCTGTCCTCTCGACGGTTCTGTTCTCGGCCTTTCTTTCCCAACACGGTGCCCCCAATTCTGCCCTCTACCCCGAATGCCTTACCGGCGCCCTCGACGCCCCCCCCCTCACCCGGCGCACCACCTTTGGAGTCCCCCTCCCCCCCAGGAGCACCTTCCAGGCCCCTAGTGTGCCTCCCAGGGCTGAGTGGCCGCTCGCCCTTCCCCGGGCCCTCCTGGCCTTTACCTCTTGGCCATCATTTCTACCCGCACACGAAACGCGCCCCCTGGTTGCCCTAGGGCCTTCATTTTGCCGTCACCCCCTTTCCAGTCCTCTGCGGTGCCAACGAAGTACCCCCTCCCCCACGTGCTTTTCACCACCCAACCTCTACGACCACCCAAGACTGACTTGGGCTTCTCTGCCCCTCCACTCTATGGGCTTGCCAGGGTGTACATCGCGCTCTCGACTTCGAACTCCTCACCTGGCCCTAGCTTGGTGCAGCCTTTGTCCCTCTGGACTGCAGTGCCTGGGCCCCGGGGCCACCTGGGCCCCGTGGAGGAAAGAACTTTTTCCTGGCAGGTGCTCTGTTGCCAGGATGTGGAGTGGGGAGGCAGGCAGCCGGGGTTTGTAAAGTGGAAGGGAAAGTAAAGCGGCTACCTTTGTGGTTTCTGGCCCCACCCCCACCCCCTTTGCTTAGCACATCTGACCCCCGAAGGGGATGAAGGGAAGGCCTGTTGACCTGTTCGAAGATGGAGGGAGGTAACCAAAAGCTTGTTGCTCAGGGATCATGGGGAAAGGGGATGCAGCTGGACACTTGGAGCTACTTCTTTTCACGTTTCGTGTTTAATGACAAGAACTCACCGTAGGGGTAATTTTATGTTTTCCGTGTGTAGTTTGCTTCTCTATATAGAGGGAGGTTTTTTTTATTAGGGTTTTTATTAACAATTGATATTTAGCCAATGCTTGCCCACAGCCTTGAAAATAAGATTCTGCAAAGGAAATGATTTCTCGTGTTTGGGATTTGCGTGTGTGTGAGCGTGTGTGTGTGTGTTTGCATGCATGTGCACGCATGTTTTATGTGTGTATAGGAATTCCCGTATTTCGGTTTTGCTCCCTGAGGTCGAAGACATGGAAATAATGTGACTTTCGAGTGCCTGGAGGTATGTTGGCAACTGATAACTACATATTTCTGAGTTGTGTTGGGGAATGTCATTTAGTTGTTATCAAGAGCTGCAAGTAGTCCAGGGGAAGGGGGGATTCGTACAGTGTTTGTTGCTCTGAGTGTATTTTTGTGAGTGAGCACCTGCTGAACAATGTCTTTCTTAACTAAATCTTAGGATTTGGTTGGGCTGTTGTCTTTAAGGCTTTGTTGTCCAGTCTTTCTTTCTTTGGTTTGGTAGTTCCCACAGGCCCCAATAATGAAAAGCTTTTTTTTTTTCATTTGCAAATGGAATCCTGCAGACGGATCCAGGGGCACCAGCAAGTCTTCCCAGTTGAGCTTTGAATTTTCTTTGATAAAGTGCTAGTTTCAAAAATTGAAGCCTCCATGGTATTCATTTTAAAAATACATTTAATACTGTTCTTTGAAGAATTGCCTCATGGTGGATGTTTTAAAAGGGAATAATCCAAATATATGTTTGTTGTTTAAAGTGACAGCCACAGATTTTGTGTGTTATTGGCCCAATAAGTGTTCATTATTTGGATTGTTCCCCTCACCTACAGAAGGTGAGAGGTGTAAAGGGTCATGTCGTCCAATCCCTCATTGTGAAGACGCATCAGAACAAGGACTTAGGGTACTTAAGGTCATGGAAGGAAAGTTTCCCAAAGGGTCAATTTAATTCTCATCCTGATCCCAAGATAACTGCTATCTAGGAGCTAGGTGTTTCTATTTGAACTTGATCCCACCATTTGAGACAAAGCTGTTTGTAAGTACCTGAAACACCTAAGACAGAGTTTAAGTGAGGAGTTACAGAAAAGAGGCTTGGGAAAGAAAGTGAAAGGATGACGGAGGAAGGATGAGTGATAACCACAGTGGCTATGAGGTGCCAAATTGGCCACACCAGTGCAGACTTTAGCTATAGCATGTGAGCTTAAAAAGACTTTGACCAATCAGAACTATCAGAGTAGACACTGGTTTTTCCTCTTTCTTTTTTAAACATCTTTATGGAGATATCATTCAGATAACCGTACCCACTTAACAATTTGCTAACTTGTAGTATATTCACAAGGTTGGGTAACTGTTACTGGGATCAATTTTAGATCATTTTCATTACCGTTCGATCTTTTGTGAGAGAGAAGAAGATACTTTCTACTCCAGTACAGACTTAGTGACTTGGAAACCTACAGGGGCAGTTCTACCCTGACCTATAGGGCCACTGTGAGTCAAAGTCAACTCGATGACAATGAGTTTTATTTTTGGTTCCTTCTTTTAATACATAAAGGGAGGGTATAAGCATTGGAATGGTGATAGGGTTAGGAAAATTCCCCAATATATCTTCTCTGGACAATTAGGGAATCCGTGGCCACTTCTTGTGAATGTTTTAGCCTTGAGGTTTATCCATACATCTGGGTTGCTTAAGGTGGGTTAAACCCATACTGAAATATAGGAGCCAGGACTTTCCATTTGAATTTTCATTATGCCAAGTATGGGTACATAATGAAAACATTTATGATGACGATTTGTAAAATATTAAAATAGAAATTGAGGTGCTAACTGATAAAGTGAGAGATACTGTTTCACTCCTGATTTCTCCAAACTATTATGGACAGAGTAATCTTATTAGCTAAAAATAGCATGAGGTTCCTGGGCATGTATAATCCTGTTTAAAATTCAAAAAGAAAATGTAAGCAACTGGCTTTTGGTGAAGACCTTTTCAAATCTATTCTAAAGTGAAAAATGTTTTCTGTGGCTTGTTCCATCAAGAGAAGGATGGGTGGCTTATTATAACATTTTTATTTATGCTCAGTTGCCTCCATTTCCCTCCACTACTGACTTTGTGTCAGCTTCTGTTTATAAATAAATGGGGTTATTATTTTGTTTTGTTTTGTTTTTTGGTTTTCTTTGGTATCACTGCCTCTGGTGGTTGTGGGCGCTACTCAGTGCTGCTCCTGAAAGCCGCCGCTGGATTTGAACCGCCAAGCCTGCAGGCTGCAGTTCTGCACTCAACCACTTACGCCACCAGGGCTCAGCCGAGTTATTATTTTTTTAGTGCACTTTTTTTGTTTTCAGGGTACAGCATGATCCAGAAATCAGGAGGTGAACCAGAACTCAATTAGTAAAGTACTAAACTGAACTGATCCTTCATGGCCAGTATTTTTAATTGGAATTGTGAATACAGACTGTAAGACCATATAGGTTAGGGTAAGGGAGGGAGGGAGGGAGAGCGAGAGCGAGAGCGAGAGCGAGAGCGAGAGAGAGAGAGAGAGAGAGAGAGAACTGAATAAGCATGTTTTCACTGTGGAAGCACTTTCAAGTAAGGCCTGGAAGAGTTAGGGATCAGTATTTCAATGTTAAAAGCATTTTCCCCATAACATTTAAATAGCCATCTCCATCTTTCCCTGTTTTCAGAATGCAAGATGTAAAAATAGTCACCTTGCTGGTGGCACAGTGGTAAAATGCTCAGCTGTGAACCACAAGGTAGACTGTTGAACCATCTGGATAATAGGTCAGTAGTCGGAACCTACCAGCTACTCTGGGAGAAAAAAACATCTGCCTGTTTGTTCCCCTTAAGATTAAAACCTAAGAGACTGTGGGGAGACAGTCCCGTTCTGTCCTACAGGGTTTCTATGAGTTGACATTAACCACAAAGCTTTCCTAAATCAACCATTACTGTCCTAAAATAATATCATGAGGGAGAAAGAAAGTGAATGCCTATCAAGAGCATTTCTGTACTGTTAGAATTCTGAGGCTAGGCACTATTGTATTTATCCTTTTTCCCCTGGCACTTGCTTCAGGCCCTGAGGCATGGTTCTGGTTTTTGAATCATTCTTCAGCACACCCATAGAGGATCAGTGATACTAGAGTCTTGTGTTACTTAGTTCCATGGAATGTTCTGTGACATAGGATGCTATTTGATTGGGATATTGTGTGAACCACCATTCTGTTATCTGGTCCTGCTTCTGCTAAATATCTTGAATAAACTTTTGTGCCTTAGAGTCAACTCCCCAGAGGGATTCACTTTTGTGCTGTCCTCAATCCACATCATTCAATTTTCTATATATGATAGATTTGATATCTGATATCTGATATCTATATATGATAAAATATGCCACATTTTTTTGTTTTTTTTGGGGGGGGCATCACTGCCCTCTGGTGGTGGGAGTAGGAGGCCCGGCCTTTGCTCCTGTGAGCTGGAATCGAACCTCCATCCCAGTGGGCCGTAGTCCCGCGCACAACCAGTACGCCACCGGGGCTCAGCGCAAAGTATGCCACATTTTTGTTAGCCTTGTAGTTTTCGTTCTTTCTTTAAAAAAAAACATTTTATATGGGGCTCTTCCACCTCTTACGTCAATTGTATCAAGCATATTTGTAACTACGTTACCATCATCAAGCCTTGTAGTTTTCAAAGTGTGGATCCTTTTAACAGATTGGAGAATTTTTTCTTTGTTTTTGAGGACCTTTGGAATTGTTTAGTGTGACATGCATAAATTGCAAGCACGATAACATTCACCGATTTTCCATCTTTGGTTTCACTTCTAAATCAGTACTTCTTTGCCTTTTATCACCAGCAGTGGTTTTGCTGCATTTTGGAGCCATGATACACTTGACAGTAGTATTTTGGAAGAAAATTGGACTTAATGCTACCACATTCAAGAGATGTGTGATACACAAAATTGGATGCTGCTGCTTCTGAGCAGAAGCTTACAATGTTAAATGGTAATGTTTTATCTAGAAAGTGTGGTACGAGAACATACATAAGCCAGTAATATAGGCATTTATTATGACTATCAAGACATATATTATAGGTTATATGCTGAACTCCTAAACTCACTGCCATCCAGTTGATGCTGACTTGTAGTGAACCTATAGGACAGGGTATAGACCTACCTCCGTGGGTTTGCAAGACTGTTTATAGGAATAGAAAGCCCTGTCTTTCTCTTATGGAGCTGGGTAGTGACTTGGAACTGCTGACCTGGCTGATTGCAGCCCAATGTGAATAAGACTGGTTTATTACCCAGTAATTTTATATATAAGAGACAGGAGATACTCATGTCACATGTTGTTATATTTGCTACATTCCATTCTCTGATGATAACTTCTGAACTCTTTTATAAAGTTATAGAACATGGAATATATGCAGTTACTCCGACAGATGTTATGCAGGGCATGACTGTTGCTATTTTACAGATGAAGAAGGTGAGAGTCAGAGGTTGAGTCAGAAAGGGGCAGAATCAGAGTTTGAAGTCGAATTTCCTGAGATTTTTAGTACTGACTACCACACATTCCTGCATTGAAGGAAGAGGTGTCTGAGCATAGACAGTCTGTTTGAAGCCTGGGGGGATGCCCCTCTCCTGCGGAAGGAAAATAGGCCTATTATTGTTGTTAGGTGCCATCAAGTTGGCTCTGATCCCAAACAAAGCTCTGTCTGGTCTTGTGCCGTCCCCACAGCTTTTCCTATGCCTGAACCCATTGGTGCAGCCACTGGGTCAAAACATCTTATTGAGGGTCTTCTCTTTTTTATCACCCTTCTACTTGATCCAACAAGATGTCCTTCTCCAGGGACTGGTTTCTCCCGACATCATGTCCAAAGTCTGTATGGAAGACCAAGTCTCGGCCATCCTTGCCCCTGTGAAGCAGTTTTAGCATAAATCTTCCAAGACAGATTTGTTGGTCCTTTTAGCTGTCCCTGCATTCTTCAATAGTCTTCTCCAGCACCACAATTCAAATACTTTGATTCTTCTACGTCTTCCTTATTCAATGTCCAATTTTCACATGCGTATGATGCAAGGGAGAATACCAGGACTTGAGTCAGGCCCGTCGTAGTCCTTGTTCTTTAATACTCTGGTCTTGTGCAGCAGATGCATCTACTGCAGTGTCTTTGGAGCTCTTGCCCGCTGCTTCCACGAGCACTGATTATAGATCCAAGCCAAACAAAATCCTTGGCAACGCGAAACTTTTCTCCATTTACCATGCTGTTGCCTATGCATCCACTTGTGAGGATTTTTGCTCCTCCTTACATTGAGTTTAATCTGCAATCCCTGATCTTTATCAGCAAGCAAGGGTGTGTCATCTGCATACCTCCGCTTAATAGGTCCAATACTGATGCCACATGCTTCTTCCTCAAATCCAGTTTCTCTGATGATTTGCTTGGCAAATAGAGTGAACAAGTGTGATGAGAGGATAAAACCCTGATGCACACCTTTTCTGATTTTAAACCATGCAGTTGTCCCCTGTGCGGTTTGCACAGCTGCCTCTTGATCCATATATAAGTTCCAAATGAGCACACTGAAGTGTTCCGGAATTCCCATTCTTTTCAAGGTTATACACAGTTTATTATGGTTCATACAGTCAAATGCCTTTGCATAAGCTATACAACACAAGTACACATCTTTCTGGTGTTGTCTGCTTTGAGCTATTATCCATCTGACATCAACAGTGATGTCCTTTGTTCCGTCTCCCCTGCTGAATCCAACCTGAACTTCTTTCTGGCAGTTTGCTATCACTGTAATGCTACAATTATTGTTTGATGTTCGTAAGCAAAATTTTACTTATATTCAGTATCACTGATAATGTTCTGTTGTGTGGGCATTTTGTTGGGCACAAATAGAATCTCTTCCGGTTAGTTGGCCAAGTGACTCTCTTCCAAATTTCCTGGCATAGATCAGTGAGTGCTTCCAGTGCTTCTTAAGCTTTCTGCAAACTTTCAGTTGCTATACCGTCAATTACTAGATCCTTGTTTCTGGCTAATGTTTCCAGTGCCGCTTGAACGTCTTCTTTGAACACCATTGGGTCTTGCTCATATGCTACCTTGTGAAATGGTGCAATGTCTAGTTCTTTTTTGGACAGGAACTATATTCTTTCCATCTTCTCTCTTGCTGTTTGCTGCATCAGTCAATCTTTTTCTTATAAAATCTTTCAAAATGTGCTTAAGAAGACTATTAGGGACTGATACTGGGGCAGTGAGTTGGGGGAACCCCAGAGAGAGCGGAAAGGTGACAGCTGGTTTACTTGACTTGGTTGTAGATGTGTGTAGGCTTAAGATAAGAATGCAATAGGTAGATATTTCTCACTTCTTGAAGTGAACTGGAATTTTATTTTCCATTTTTATGAAAATATAGCATCTATTTAATGTATGTAAATCAGTAGATTTGGGAATGTTCAATGTTAGGCAACCATCACTATAGTCAGATTGAGAATATTTTTATTTCCCTTCAAAGAAAACTCATATTCTTTAGCTCCCATTCCTATTCCCTTCCCCCAAGCCCTGAGAAAACACTAATCTACTTTCTTTAGAGACAGAATTTCATTTTCTGGACATCTCATGTAAGTGGAAGCATATAATATATTGTCTTTTATGTCTGCTTTCTTTCCCTTCACATAATTTTTTGAGGTTCATCCATGTTGTAACATGTATTGGGAATTATTCCTTTTTATGGTTGCTTAATAGTCCATTACATGGACATACCTATTTTGTGTTTATTTATCATCAGTTGAGGGACATTTGGAATTTTCCCACCTTTTGTCTATTATGAATAATGCTGCTATGAACATACATTTACAAGTGTTTGTGAGAACATTGTAGTTATTTACTTGTGTTGGTGCCTAGAATTAGAATTACTGGGTTACAGGGTAACTCAATGCTTACCTTTTTGAAGACCAGCCAGACTATCTTTTGTAGCATCTGCACCACTTCACATTCCCCTCAGCAGTAAATGAGAGGGTTCAAAGTTTTCTACATCCTCATGGACATTTTTCATGTGTTTATTATTTGTAATTCATTTTTTATTTTATTCTCCTTGATGGTGCCACTCTCCAAATTGACTTAAGACCAAAGAACTATATTGTTACTCAAGTGATGCACTCAGATGATTTGATCGGACCCAGAGCCATACACTAATAAAGGACTACTTACTTATTGCTGAAATGTGTGCTGGAAGGGCTTCAGGCTTTGGTATGGATAGTTTTAGCTGTAAATGCTACCCTGACAAAATAACTCTATTGAAATTCATATACCATGCAATTTTTTGTTTTTTCCCCAGTGGTTTCAAAAGAATGTTTACAAATGTTTGTGAATTCAAACATAACCACAACATATTTTCTCACCTCTGAAATAAATTCCATAACTTTTAGCAGTCATCTCCACTGCCCTACTCCTAAACCCTTGGCTACCTAATCTTCCTGTCTGTATGGCTTTGCCTTTTAAAGACAGTTAAGATAAATAGAATGATATAATGTATGAACTTCTGTATCTGGCTTTTTTCACTTAGCATAACGTTTTCAAGGTTCATTCATATTATAGTATGAGTCAGTACTTTTTAGTGCCACATAATATTCCACTATATGGGTTGCCACATTTTATTTTCCTACTTATCAGTCATTGGACATTTGCTTCTTTTAATATTAAGAATAACAAATCTTCATGAGTTTATGTGGACATTTGTTTTCATTTCTCTTGGGTACATATCTAGGAGTGGAAATGCTTAGTCATAAGATAACGCTATGGTTAATATTTTGAGAAACTTTTCCCCCCAAAATGGCTATACCCTTTCGGCTCATCCTTTTTTTTCTTTGTAAACTTGACATTAAAAATTTGAATTTAATTTTCCATTTTGCCCTCTGGAGCAAAACTTCATATGTTGTATGTGTTTGTGCTGGACTTTTTTATGTTTCATGAAGCCCAAGGGCATGGTACGTGGGTTTGGCAAGCATTTGAACCTAACTAGACAGGACTGTTTCATCCTTGCTACATAGCTTTGGGCAAAATTTTAGGCACTTTGGTATGTGTTCTTTGGATGGAGTAGAAGGAAGAAAATAAAATATAGCAGTGAGAATACACTGTTTCTTATTTAATTATAGCTTTTTAAGATTTCTTTTGAATTTAACATGTTGTTGAAAAATTGACCCTGGTAATTTACACTATTGCTTAGAGCCTTAGTTTTGTATTGCACAATGATAGTGATTGTTTGAATAGAGAAATAGAGAGCAGCAGAGCAATAGGCCCTGGCATTATAAAACACCTTGTAATAATCTTTTTTGGAATTTAATGCCACTGAAACTAACAAATACCGTTTTTACTCCCTTTTGGCAAAAGGAAAAATATTATTTAAATCCTATGGGTCTCATCTTAGACTGGAAGCCAGGGCCCTAAGTTCTTGCCCCTTTTTAACACTATATTTTTATATCATATTCTATTTAGGTAGCTGGATGAGGTACCAATCACCCTCTTTGGGGCTCAATTTTCTGAATTATAAAATGAGGGAACTGTGCAAAATGATCTCTAAAGTGGCTTCTAGTTCTGTGTATAAGTGGGAGTTATCTTGTGAATTCAATTTACAAGTTCCTCATTTATACCTAATCTCTTTTTAAATCATATAATCTCAAGTTAATAACAGCCTTTTTTTTAATAAAGGGGCCTTGTCTTCCCTTCTTTTTTCCTATGCAAAAGCTTTCATTCTCTTAAAATGGACCTCCGTTTACTCATTTAATTGCATTTAGACCTTAGAAAGCAGAGGACATAGAGATTTTGAGAGTTTTTTATTTATTGAAAGTAAGTTATATAAAATTTGAACAGATTGAAAAACCATTAACATGTTTGTGCACATTAGGGATCTGTATATTTGTCCTTTTGAGTTTCAAGAAAGAATTTTGCAAATCTTGGTTAAATTACCCAATAGATTCTTACAAAGTGTTTTGTAAACATTCAGTTAAAGAAGCTGTGAGTGCTAGGAACAACCAGTATTTGTTCACCAAGCTCAATCAAACTATGTTAGAATGAGTTAAATTCCTTGGAAGCCAGATCAGGGAAATATGGTAGATGTATTTATTTACATTTTGGTATGGCATTGCCAAGGCTGCTTTGGTCTACTTTTGAATATGATGGTTAGGAGAAAATAGATTTATTTGGAACTGGTTGATTAGTCCCAAAGGGAAATGATTAATGGAAGGACATTGTGTGTGTATGTGCACACACACACACACACACACACACACACATTCACACCTTGTTTCTGCCCGGGTTCCATCCTATTCAGCTAGCCTCTGGCTCCCACCACAAATTATATTTACTTTTCCTGGATATCAGAGTACCACATTTCGTTTTATAGAAAATTGGGAAATACAGAAAAATATGAAAGGTGAAAAAATTAGAATCGCCTATTGCACTACTTCCAGAGAAAATCAAGATTGCGCATTTCTCTTCAAACTTTTTCTATATTTATATTTTATATATTATATACCACATATATCCAACATTTGTCTGTCAGTTTATTGTACTGTGGAGGCTGTGTTTGCTGTGATGCTGAAACTTATGCTACCAATCATTCATGTATCAGCAGGGTCACTCGTGGTGGATGGGTTTCAGTGGGTCTTCCACACTTAAAAACAGACTACGAAGAAGGAACAAATAGATCACCTCAGATAAAATTAGCCCCTGAAAACCTTATGACTAGTAGCAGAACATTGTCTGATATATTGCCCAAAGAGGTGCCCAAGAGGTTGGGGGCAGTCTAGGGAATATGCCTAGGCAAGAGCTGCCTCCTCTAGATATAGCTAACCTTCAATGCTAACTACATGGACAGCTCCCCCTCCCCACAGAAGAATTATGCTCAGGGAGCGGGACAGGTCTGATCAGAGCACACAGGAGTAAATGAAGGGAGAGGAAGAGAGTGGAACACATCCTGATCCACCAAGCCCTGAGGATGATGTTCCCATTCAGAGTAGTCAAAGCACAAAGAGGACCATTGGACAGGCCCCACTAAGAGACAAGGCAACCCTCATTGACCCATAGCGCTATAGGGGGCAACACTGAAGACACAGTCTGATCTGACCCCACCACACTGAGGCAAAACACTAAGGGGATGCAACAGAACAGCAGGGGGAACAGCGCGAAGAAGTCCCCAGGGAATGCCATAAATAGACTTTGGGGCCAGGACGTGGCACCCCAGGGGTCAGGACGTGGCAGCCTATCAGGCTAGACCTGAAAACACGTTTAAAAGTCAACAAAAAGAACTTAAAACTAGTTATAGGCTTTTCTTTTTTGTCATTGTTTTGTGTTTTGCTCTGTCTTGGTTTCTTTTGCATATTATTATTTCTGCAAGTCTATCTAGATAAGATAGGTGGGATAAACAAGCTGGAGGGAAAAAAACAGGACTGATGGTTGGGAGGAGGGATACGGGAGAGGGGAAGGTGGAGAAGAGAAAGTGGGTGTTAACAAACCAAAGGACAAGGGAACAACAAGTGATCCAAAATCAATGGTGAGGAAGTGTGTGGGAGGCCTGATAGGGCGTGAACAAGGGCAATGTAACGAGAGGAATCACTGAAACCCAAATGAAGGCTGAATGTGATAGTGGGACAAGAGGAAAGTAAAAGAAAATAGAGGACGGAACTAGCAGGAGACAAAGGTCATTTATCGAGATCTAAATACAGACATGTGCATATGTAAATATATTTATTATGATGGGGAAATAGACTTGTGTGCATATTTTTATAGGTAGCAGATGGACATTGGGTCTCTACTCAAGTACTCCCTCAATGCAAGAACACTTTGTCCTATTAAACTGGCATTTCATGTTGCTCACCTTCCCGACATGATCACTGAAGACAAAGCGGGTGCATAAGCAAATGTAGTGAAAAAAGCTGATGGTGCCTGGTTATCAAAAGATACAGAGACTGGGGTCTTAAATAATTGAAGTGGGGTGGGGGGAAGACTTGAAGGTAAACAAGCAGCCATCTAGCTCAGAAGCAACAAAGCCCACATGGAAGAAGCACACTAGCTTGTGTGATCATGAGGTGTCGAAGGGATCAAGTATCAGGCATCAAAGAACAAAAAGTCATATCATTGTGAATTAGTGGAAGTGCAGAGTGGATATCCAAAGCCCATCTGTAGATAACTGGATATCCCCTTACAGAAGGGTCTTGGGAAGGAGACAAGACAGTCAGTGTGCAGTATAGCACCGATAAAACATACAACGTTCCTCTAGTTCTTTAATGCTTCCTTCTCCCACCCTCCCCATCATGATTCCAATTCTGACTTACAAGTCTGACTAGACCAGTGGATATACATGGGTACAGATAAGGAGCTGGAAACACAGGGAATCCAGGACAGATGAACCCGTCAGGACCAGTAATGAGAGTAGCGATACCAGGAGGGGAAGGGAAAGGTGAGAGAGAAAGGGGGAACCATTCACAATGATCTCCATATAACCCCCTCGCTGGGAAATGGACAACAGAAAAGTGGGTGAAAGACGACATCAGACAGTGTAAGACAGGAAAATATAACAATTTATAAATTATGATAGGTTTAGGAGGGTAGGATGGAGAGAGAAAAAAATGAACTGATACCAAGGGCTCAAGTAGAAAGAAAATGTTTTGAGAATGATGATGGCAACAAATGTACAAATTGGCTTGACACAATGGATGTATGTATGGATTGTGATAAATTTGTATGAACCCCCAGTAAAAGTATTAAACCTCCAGGACCTTCATCAGTCAATGGAGTATGACTCAAAATGAGAAGAAACAGCTGCAAATATTCATTAAAAAAGTAGAATGTGGAGTATACCAAGTATGGATCTAGAAAAATTGGAAGTTGTTAAAAGTGAACTGGAACACATAAAGATCAGTTTTCTAGGTATTAGTGAGCTGAAATGGACTGGTATTGACCATGTTAACTTGGCTAATCTTATGGTTCACTATGCTGGGAGTGACAAATTGGAGAGGAATGTTATCATATTCATTGTCAAAAACAACATCCAGCCAGCCACAAGGAAAGCCAGTTAATACAGCTGTTATTCAAACTTATACACCAACTTTAATGCCAAAGACGAGATAATTGAAAATTTTTTTGCCATCTTATGCAATCTGAAAGTGATAAAATACAAGATGCATACTAGTGATTGGAATGTGAAACTTCGAAAGATAGAAGAGGGATCAGTAATTGGGAAATATGGACTTTCTCATAGAAACTTTGGAGATCAAATGATAGAATATTATAAGACCAATGAATTATTTATTGAAGTATTTTCCCCCTGCAACCTAAACATGAAACTCCCCAAATGAAATACATAAGAATCAAATGAACCGCATTTATGAAAAGAAATTCTGGAGATATTCAATCTTCAACAGAACAAGACCAAGGGTCAGCTGTAGAACTGACCATCAACTGCTAATATATAAGTTCTAATGAAGCTAAACAAAACAAGTCCATGGGAGCAGAAGTACAACTTAAAGGATATCCCACCTGAATTTGGAGACTATCTGAAGAACATTTGATACATTGGACACTAAGGACCGAAGACCAGATAAGAAATCCAAAGGCCACTAAAAAGACAGGAAAGAAAGAAAAGACTATTATGGGTGTTAAGACCAAACTCAGAAGCTTGCTTTTGAACATAGAGCAGGTAAAATGACTAGTAGAAATGATGGCTTAAAAAAGAAAATTCTACCTCCTACTCCCACCACCGGGGCAGTGATGCCTAAAAAAAAAAAAAAATCCAAAGGGCAGTTCAAAAAGACGAAGTATTAAAATGAAATATGAAAAAACCTGGAGTTAGAAAGCCAACAGGGAAGGACAAACACACCCAGCATTTCTCATACAGAGAGAACATTCTAGCTTTGAGTTGTAAGCAAGCTATTGAATGATGCAGGAAGCACCAAAAGAAGTTGGAAAGAATATATAACTATTGTAACACAAAGAATAGAAGTTGAGCCATTTCTAGAGGTAGCATATAACCAAGAATCAATTATATTCAAGTAAGAGGTTCAAGATATAGTGAAATCAATGATGAAAAACTGTATCCAAACGCAAATTGAAATATTTCAACAATTTGATACGGCAGAGGAGGCACTCATTCATCCATGCCAAGAAGGTTAGAAGGCGTTACATGTTCAGTCTACTCGAAGAGATTCTTCTTTGTGCTCAATCCAAAGTTTTACTCCAAGAATAGAAATTATAGAACAATATTACTAGTATCACAGAAAACCAAATTTTGTCAAAGATAGTTCCAAAATGGTTGCAGCAGCACATAGGGAGGTGGCAGAATCAGGTTGAGAACTGATTCAGAGGAGGTAATGAAATCATAATAAACTATTGGAAACATTGTGAGGTTGGGAACTCTGGACACTTGATTATGCCGATGAGGAAACTTGTTCAAACAACAAGAAGATATTGCATGGATTAAAAATCAGGAAAGGTGTTTGTCATAACTTTTAAACTTCCTTACTTTATATACTGAGTGAATAATCTTAGAAAGTGAACCGCAAGTTGAAAGCAGAATCAGTACTGGAGGAAAGCCGTCTGTGATATGCAGATGACACAACCCTGCTTATTGAAAGTCCAGAAGACTTGAAACACTTAATGATAAAGACCAAAGACCTTTAATATGGATAACATCTCAACTCAAAGAAACCAAAAGCCTTCACATCTGAACCAATTAACATTAAGATAAACAGAGAAAATAGTGACATTGTCAAAGATGCCATTTTACTCAGATCCATCATTAACACATTACATTTGAAAAGTGTAATGTAAAAAGCCTCTTTTAAGAATGTCACTTTGATGGTTAAGGTGTGCCTGACCCAAACCATGACATTTCCCATCACCTCATATGCATGAGAAAGGTGGACAATAACTAAGGAAGACAGGAGAAGAATTGATGCTTTTGAATTAGGATGTATTGGGTAAAAATATTGACTATACAGATGAACAAAAAAATCTGTGTTGGAAGAAGTATAGTCCAAATGTTCCTTAGGAGCAAGAAAAGTAAGACTTTGTCTTACATATTTACTTGGTAAGAGGGTTAGCAAAAAAGAAGAGCCTCAGGAAGATGGATCGCCATAGTGGCTATTCCAATCATATTAAACCTAGCAAGAATTGTGAGGATGGTACAGAATGGGACAATCTTTTGTTCTGGTCTACACAGGATTGCAATGAACCAACTGACTTTCAAGCACCTAACACCAACCTATATGGGGGACCTTCAAAATTTTTGATGGAATTTTTCTAGCCCCAATCTAAGAGCAGCTAGTTCTTATGACATGGACCATCTTGATGCTTACACTGAAAATATGGGGGCTATAGCAAAGTGTGAAGAAACTAGATGGTGCCAAGCTATCAGAAAGAATAATGTCTGGGATCTTAAAGGCTTGTTCTCAAACAAGGAGCCATCTAAGTGAGGCATCCACTAAATCCACTTCTCTGTGCATCCACAGAGAAGCACACCAACCTGTATGATCCAAGAATTGTAAGGAATATCATGCAAAGCTAAAGGAGAGAATGGTATCAGAAGCTAAATTGTCAACAGCTGGTTTGCAGAAGGCTATAGATGACAGTAGAAGCCCAAAGTCCACTTGCAGGATGCACATATGGAATAAGCCTCTTGTGAATCACCTCCAATCATAGTTGTGGGATAGAAATCAAAGAACATTATAAAGTCAATTAAGGCAGACATAGGTTAAAATGTAATATCATTTGTTCTTCCTTTGGATCCATTTTTAAAGCTGTTTCAATTTTTAAAAGTGAGGGGGAAATATGCATGCATTAAATGCTTGATGAAGTCCCTCTGACCAGGGACTAGGGATGTGAGTAGCCTTGCTATCATGCAGAATGCATTGAGAAGTGGGTTGTTGAAGATAACACTTAATTTTAAATTTAGCACCCTATCAATTGATCTCCCTTTGGATCCTTTCAATTTGTTCTAGTTTTTAATATTTTCAGCTTTCTTTACACTTGGGGTTTTTTATCTGTTTTACTTGGTTATTGTTTATAAATGTTTTTCTTTATATGAAGTCCAAGAAAGCTAAATCTATAGAGACAGTAAGTAGAATTTTCCCATCAATTTTTGACACTACCTTGGGTATGTGTGTCTGTGTGTGTGTGCGTTTCTTGTAAGAACAGTCATTGTATATCCTTTCTTTTAATTTAACATTAAGTCATGGATATTTCTTTGAAAAAATGGTTTTTAGTGATTATGCATATGCCACAATTTGTGTAGCCATTCTATTGGTGGACATGTAGATTGTTTCAAGTTTTTACTTTGATGGAAATCATTTTGCAGGACTTTTTGTGAATCTGTGATTATTTCCTCAAGATAAATTCCTTGAAGTGAAATTACTAAACCTGTTAGAGTGACTACACCCACTCCTCACTTGTTGACATATTTAGGTTCCAAAGAGAAGGCTGTTAATATGAAAATAGGCATTATGTAAAAAATGGAGAATGACCACACTAATTCACTGTGAATGCCCACAAGACTCCTGCTGAAACATTTTCCTCCACACATTTCCTCAGGAGAACTTAGCCCATACTTTCGCCCACAGGGGGCGGGCTCTCTTGTGTTCCAGGGCCAAGGTGGCCCTCCCCATTCCTCTGTTACCTTTTCTGCTTTTTCCTCATTGTATTTTCAAGATGGGTGACCCTGATTCAATGATCCCAAAATGCTCTTGGGTGCTTTGACAGGTCCAAGTGATAGGACCTAAGTACTACAAGGGGATGCCTGCTGCCTGCTGGGTCCTCCTGCTGGTCCTTGGAGCGTTTCCCAGCTCTTGATAGGTGTGTCTGCTGCCCTTCATCTTCATGTCTCCAAGATAATTGACAATCCAGAGCTTCCATAGAGGCTGTGATGGTCAAGCCCACACTGTGCTCTTGTCCTTAAGCTGCAGCTTTTGCTGACCAACCCTTCACTGACCTCAGCTCTGCCCAGGTATCCTGCCCCATGCTTATCTGTTACTGCCCAGGAGTATGAGGAAGTATAAAGGGACTGCACAAATACTGGTCAGATGATGTGCGGTACCACAGTTCCTGAACACCGAAGTGCCCCATTTCAGTGCTCCTCCTGACCATGGCTCATCACATTCTTGCCACTCCTTGGGGCTGGGAGCTAGGACCAGACCCTGAGGCCCTACTTCTTGCTAGTCCCACAACACCTGCTATTGTTGCCCTGTTGTGGATCCTCATGGGCACCCATGACCTGCCAGCCAGCATTCCATCTCCACAAGCTCCACTCCAGCCTTCCCACCCCAGTGTCTTAGGAAGACTGGGTTCCCACTCTGTCATCCCAGATAGTGAGATACTATGAACGTCCTCTGTACATGCACATTGGGTCTGCTAGCCAGGAACTCCATGAAGGACCTCAGTGTTTGTTACTGTCATTAATGTACAAAATCGATAGTAATTTTTTATTGTTGCAAATGGCAAATGTACCCTTACTCCTCATTTATTGACTATTATCCATAGGATTCATTAAGTGAGGAGATGAGGAGTAGGTGTTCTGTGAAGAAGACTTAAATCTACAAATCTGTTGATTTGGTAAAACATCAAAATCATTTACGTTAACTCAAGTTTGTGAGTTTAATTCTAAGATGTTCATGTGTTAAGTGGGGAAAGACTGTTCTAAATGAGTATAACCAACACTCTGAGAATTGCAGGAACTATAATTCTGTCTTCATTCTTAGATTTTCCAGATGAAGTGTGTCTTAGGCTAGGATATCTAGTGGGGCAAAACTAATAATAATAATAATAAACACATACACACATATTCAGAGAGAGAGAGATCATATTAAAATGGCTCATACCTATTTGTGAAAGGTGGCAAGTTTCAAATTTGTGCATCAAGCAGCTGGAGGCGTCTCCTGACTCAGGTGGTTGCAAGGGATGATGAATCCCAAATCAGGGCAGTTGGCAGGACTCATGTCCTAAGAACTAGAGGTCAGAGAAGGATTAAGAGAGAATGAACTGGGCTGAGCCCCGGTGGTGTAGTGGTTGTGCGCGGGACTGAGGCCCACTGGGACGGAGGTTCAATTCCAGCAGTGGGGCTGGGCCTCCTACTCCCACCACCGGAGAGCAGTGATGCCCCAAAAACAAAAAAAAAAAAAAAGAGAGAATGAACTTTGTCAAAACATATATATATATAAGTTTTAAATTAAATTTTTTGGGGGGCATCACTGCCCTCTGGTGGTCATGGGAGCTACCCAGTTTTGCTCCTGGAGAGCTGGCGCTGGATTTGAACCGCCAAACCCATGGGCCGCAGTCCCACACTCAGCCACTTATGCCACCGGGTCTCAGCCCTAAATTAAATTTTTATTAAAATTTTGAAATAATAAAATATTAACATATTTGGGTATTGTAGAAAGACCTCATTTCAAAAAATAGACATTTTATTAAATCACTTTATTGGGGGCTCGTGCAACTCATCACAATCCATACTTTGTGTCAAGTGCTTTTGTACATTTGTTTCCCTCAGCGTTCTCAAAACACTTGCTTTCTGTTTGAGCCCCTGATATCTGCTCCTCATTTTCCTCCTTCCTCCCCGATCCCCCATGAACCCTTGATAGTTTATAAATTATTATTATTTGGTCATTATCTTGCACCATCTGATATCTCCCTTCACCTCCTTCTCTGCTGTCAGGGAGGAAGTCATATGTAGATCCCTGCAATCTGGTCTCCCTTCCCCACCTTCCCCCCACCCTCCCATTGTCGCCCATCTCTCCACTGGCCTGCAAGGGTTCTTCTGTCTTGGATTCCCTGTGTTTCCAGTTCCTATCTGTACCAGTGTACATCCTCTGGTCCAGCCGGATTTGTAAGGTAGAATTGGGATCATGGTAGTTGGGGGGTGGGGAGGAAGCATTTAAGAACTAGAGGAACATTGTATGTTTCATAATTCCTACACTGCACCCTGACTGGCTCATCCTCGCCCCTAGAGCCTTCTGTGAGGTAATGTCCTGTTGCCTACAGATGGGCTTTGGGTCCCCACTCTGCACTCCCCCTCATTCACAATGATAAGATTTTTTGTTCTTTGATGCCTGATATATGATCCTCTCAACACCTCATCATCACCCAGGCTGCTGTGCTTCTTCCATGCGGCCTTCATTGCTTCTCAGCTAGATGGCCGCTTGTTTATCTTCAGGCCTTTAAAACCCCAGATGGTATATCTTTTGATAACCAGGGACCATCAGCTTTCTTAGCCACATTTGCTTTTGCTCTCCTGTTTTCTTCAGCGATTATGTTGGGAAGGCGACCATCTCAGAATGCTGAATTATTAGAACAAAGTGTTTTTGTATTGGAGGAGTACTTCAGTAGGGACTCACTGTCCATGTGTTTCCTTAATACTAAACATATGAATATATGTACATAGATCTCTTTCCCATTGTCGTATGTAAATGTTTACATATGTATATGCCTGTGTTTAGGTCTCTATAAGTGCCCTCACCTCCTACTTCTTTCCTCTCTTTCTTTTTACTTTCATATTATCTCACTATCATGTTCAGCCTTTATTTGGGTTTCATGAATTTCTCTTGACTACACTGTCCTTGATCCAGCCCTGTCAGACCTCCCATACCCTCCTCACCATTGATTTTGGGCCACTTGTTGTTCCCTTGTCCCTGGGTTTGTTAACACCCACTCTGTTTCCCTGTCTCTCTCTCACCCATGTCCCCAGGACTGTCATCCTGATGTTCTCTTTTCCAGCTTGTTTATTCCACCTATCCCTTCCAGAGAGATATGCAGTGATAATAATATGCACCAACACAAGACAACAGACAATAAAACAATAGCAACAACAACAGAAAGGCAGCAACAATATCAACAACAAACCCTATAAATAGTTCAAGGTCTATTTGTTGTCCTTTATGAGTGTTTTCCAGTAGAGACCTCACCCTGGCCCCACAGTCTTTTTGGTGTTCCCTGGAAACGTCATTGCTCTGCTCCCTTGCTGCTCTGTTGCACGCCCTCCTCCCCACCCACCGGTGTCTGACTTCAGCCTGGTAAGCTCAGGGCCAGCACAATCCCCCCCACCATGTGCTGTCCAGTGCTGTCCCTTCTGATGCTATGGGTCAGTGAGGAATGTTGTGTTTCATGGTGGGGTCGGCCCTATGGTCCCCTCTGTGCATTGGTTGCTCTGAGAAGAAATATTGTCCTCAGGATTTGGTGAGCCAGGATAGAACATCCATATATTTTAAGTGCAAGCTACAATCCCCAGACACCCCCCCCCCACTTTCAGCTGAGTGGCTGTTCACATTCGGTCACCAAATGGAGGTTAAATACCTAATATCTGCCAAACTACTGAGAATTATGGGTTGCCAAGTTGATACATACCCTTAACCATCACAAGATATTTTCTTAGGGTAGTTCTTAGCTATACTTTGAGTTATGGGTTAAAGCATAGGTTTCAAAACTTGTTTGGCCCTACCACCCCCTTTTCAGAAAAAAAAATGACTCAGTTCCCCAAGGCAGTTAAAGACTTCCATATGATAATCCATAATCCAGGATAAACTATAGGTATTGACTTTTGCAGCCTACCTCACCCCCATATTCCAGCCACCCAGGGGGAAACATTGGGTTAAAGAATACAAAATCTTTTTAATTTCCCATTTAAACTCTATGAAAATCCTTTAAGATAAAGTCCCTACTTGAGATTTTTAATCTTGGTCTGTTTGGGTAACTTGGAAGAGATGAAAAGAACCAAAGGTAAGGCCACTGAATGCATTTTATCAGCTTCGTGTGAGATTAAGACTTTTAAAAATTATTACTAGGGCTGAGCCCTGGTGGCATAAGTGGTTGAGTGCAGGACTGCAGCCCACGGGCTTGGCGGTTCAAATCCAGCGGCGGCTCTCAGGAGCAGCACTGGGTAGTGCCCACGACCACCAGAGGCAGTGATGCCAAAAAAAAAATTATAGACCAGATGAATGATTATAATGAAACCTCTAGATATTTTTTTTACAATTTATATATTTTATTTGTACCTTTTAATTATATTTTTATCAACTTTAAAAATTTTGTTGGCACATAATTCACATATCGTACAACTCAATAAGAAGAGTTGTACAATCATCCCCACAATCAATTGTAGAACATTTTCTTCTTTCTTGTAATCAATGTTATTGCCTCCCCATGACCCCCAATTCCCTCTCCCATACCCCCCAAGAAACTATTAATCCAGTTATTGTCTTTATAGTTTTACCTATCCTGGATTTCATATGAAATCCCTTTCATATAGTAACCTCATTCTGCATCTTCATTAAGTTCTTGAAAAGACAAAGAAAAAAATCTCATCTTTGAGGATACAGTGGAATATTTTGTCGAGTGGTGATCTGGCATTTTCTTTATTAAATAATTTTATTGGGGCTCTTATCACAATCCATACATTCATCCATGTGTAAAGCTCATTTGTACATATATTGCCATCATTTTCAAAGCATTGTCTTTCTACTTGAGCCCTTTATATCAGCCCCTCATTTTTCCTTCTCCCTCTCTCATGAACCCTCAAAAATGTATAAATTATTCTTTTCAGATGTGGCATGTTTTGTGTTGTTTTATTTCCAATACCCTTCAGGATGGAGTTCTGTTGGCTCTGTGGGTTAGGTGTTGGTTGCTAACCTCAAGGTCAACAGTTCAAACCCACCAGGAGAAAGCTGAGGCTCTCTGCTGTGGTGAAGATTGCAATCTTTGAAACTATTTCCAGTCCCTAGGAGTTGGACTTGACTCAACAGTAGTGGGTTTGGTTTGGTTTGGATACTTAAGAATACTATCCGAAACTCTGGTTATGTGGATGGATGGCTGAGGAAGCACATTATGACAGTGCAAGCACCAGAACAATGACACCTATGTTTCTGCTCTGGGTTAGTCATAGTTCTGAACTCATTTTTTTCGAAAAGTAGGACAATGCTTGCCCACATTAAGGTCTTCTTGCCACTTTTCTGCCCTCTTACATAGTCTTAAGAATTTTTTTCTTATAATTTATAACCACTGATTTGCTACTTTTTACCAAAGAGTTTAGTGTTAATTTCCAAATGTGGTGATTTCCTAATACTAGAATGTTAAAAAATTATTTAAGCCAGTTCCTGATTACCTTATGGATTTCACTAGTTTGGTCATAAAATTTAAATAATGTCAAAATTAGAATGAATATGAGAAATTTCCTAGTTTGGGAGGTGTTGGATTTGATGTTTAAAGGACTTGGCTGCTATCCAGAAGAATGATGGTTCGAATCCAACAGTCAGTCCGAAGGAGAGCTACGGTAGTGTGCCTCTGGGAAGATGGATAGCCTTGGAAATCAATGGGAAGTAGTACTAAGTCCTACAAAACTCACCATGAGCTCGGATCAACTAAACAGCTGTGGGCTGTGTCCTAGTGTCATTAGAAACTAATGAGTAAATGGTTTCATCTTCATTTTTATAAGGAGAAACGTGTGCTTCCTAGAAATAGTGTGATATTCAGCAATGCATTTATTTATCTCCATAAGAGTAGGTATCTTTTTTGTGGGCTTATTTTACTTTCAGTTCATGCCATTTCATGAGAAATGGTGTACCAATGTGTTAGGACAGTCACTTGTAATTCAGACACATTTTGAGGGTTTGTACTTCAAAGGCAACTATAGCAGCATAAAACAATTCATACTCATCAAAACATGTGATTCTTTTGAGGGTTTTGACTTCATTCTCACCACTGTTCTACTGTGTTTTTTCACAATTCCTTTGGGTTCCAGCCCCTTCAGTAATGGTAAGTGAGGACTGTATGAGTTTGAGATTTGTATATTTACACTTACATATATCAATGAACTGTAAAAAAAGCAGCTGGTGACTTATTTTGAGTTTATAACTAACCCAAACATGTGCTATTATTTAACCATGTCTTCCCTATTTAGTACATGTATGAGAATTCGAGGTGAGGAAGTTCTTTTTTTCAATTTTACATCTTATTGTTCCTGTCATAATATCTATGTATCCGATATACATAAATACGGCTGCATCCTCAGCCAAATTGTCATTTTAAAATGTATAGGAACAATTTTTCCATACTTATATCTTCATTCAGATCATTGAGAGGCCATTACGCAGGCAGCGTAAGTATCCTTTGTTGCTGCCGTTGGCTTCCTGCCTGGACGTTTTCGCTTGCTCGTTGCTACCAAGTTGCCTCCAAGTCCTCGCAGCCCCTGGACCACAGATGCAAACGCTGCCCGGCTCCGAGCGTTCTTCACATTGCTCTGATACTTGGGCACAGCGGCGCAACCGCTGCTTCAGTCTGTCTCAGGGAGGGCCTTCCTCTTTTCTGCTGGCCCTCTCCCTTGCTGAACCCATTTATACCCATTTCCAGGGACTACCCTGTTCCAGGGACTGGCCTTTCCTGAACAAATGTCCAAAGTACATGAGAAAAAGTTTCGAAGAGAGAATTTTTTTGTTCTTCTGGAAGTCAGTGGTACTTGGGATGTATTTTGCCAACACCAAATTCAAATACATAAGTTCTTTTGCAGTTCTTTTCCATTTTGTCCAGCTTTCACATGCATATTTGTTGTTGTTATTAGGTGTGGTCAAATTAGTTCTGATTCTTAGTGACCCTTTGTACAGCAGAAAGAAACACTGCTTCCATAAGCATAGATTTTTTGATCCATGTAAAATGGAATCCTTGGTCACGTCGGTCATTTCTCTATACATTTCCTGACCATAATCAAATAAGAACATATTTCTATAGATTGAGAAAATAACTTTGTGCTTTTCCTAATTAATGACAAATGCCATTTTTTATTCTCAGAAAATTCTGTCCATTAGGGAACTACATAGATTTGAGAGTGAAGTCTTATAGGGGAGATGAATTTGGAGGCTTGGGTTAGCATTCCAATTTGTAAAAATGAATATTGTAATTTAGTCTTCTTTGCTGCTTTATTAGGCTATTTCTTGAAGCCTCTGACATGTCATCTTTTTATAGAAGTGGTTTGTGGTTTTGTTGGTCAGTTTTTTAGCATTTTTGGGTAGAAGGAGTAAGTTTGTATTCTTACACTTGTTTTGAGGGTTTTTTTTGTCTTTCAAACAAAAAGCAGTTGTATTATCACTTTACATATCATTCAATCCAATATTTCAATCATATCAAGAAATGTACAAAAATAAAAATATATAGCTGTACAGTTATTACCACAATCAACTTTAGAGCATTTTCTTCTTCCTTGTACCCATTGTTATTAGTATAATTATTTTTTCAATTGTGGCAAAAATATATGCAACAACACATTCTCCAATTCAACAATTTACTTATATAATTCAGTGCTGAAGATTCAATTTGAGAACTGTAGAGTTCAGGTTTGCCTTGCCAGATATCTCTATTTAGTTGGAGCATATAGTAAAACTGTTGAATGAAAAAGAGTGCCTATCAGTATACTGAACATAGAAAAGGACAAAAAAGCCACATCAAGGAGTGTATTGTTTAGTAAAGAAAATGATATCACCACAATTCTGGATGCTAGATTTTAAGAAAGAAGAAGTAGTAGGGGTCTGGAAATCATATTAGATGAAGAATTGTTAAGGCAGTTTCGTCTAGAGAAAAGATAATTCATTTTGAGGACATAATGGCCCTTTTCAATTATTGCCCACATTGTCCCACCCTTTCCTGGTCTGCCCAGCAAAGAACTCAGAAAGTTACCTTTGACCCTTCTCACCCCACATCTAATTAGATGTCATATTTTACGTCTAGGCTCTACTGTGTTTCTTGATCTGTGTCCTTCTCTCTATCCTCATTTTCCCATACTGTGTGAGGCTGTGATCCTGTGAATTGTTTACTGTGACTCTCCTAGCGTAGTGTTTGTAATTCCCACCAAATGATTGACTGGGGCTGAGCCCCGGTGGTGTAGTGTTTGAGTGCGGGACTGCGGCCCACAGGGTTGGCAGTTCAAATCCAGCAGCAGCTCTCCAGGAGCAAGGCTGGGCTTCCTACTCCCACCAGGGCAGTGATGCCACAAAAAAAAAAAGAAATGATTGACTGGAACCATGAAGATTGATGGATCTGATCATGTTATTACTTAAAGATCTCTCAATGTTTCCTTCCCGCTATTCTTAGGGTAAAGGCAAAAATCCTTACCAAACTCCATAAGGAATTATACAACTTGACCTGTTTCCCTTCTTAGTTTACTATCCTACTAGTAACCCTGTCCTGTAGTTTAGATGCTTTTTACCCTCACAAAAGCTGTTTCTTCTACTTAAACTATTTTCTTCAGCTACCCCATTCTTCCCTGAGATAATTCTTCATTTTTAGGGCTGAGTGCTAAAATATCACTTCCTGAGGGAAACTTTTGCTGAACATCACCCCCCCCACCCCTTCCCCCCAGTTATTTGTCATACTGTTTGGTTTTTTTAGCCTCCTGGACTTTTTCCTTCATAGCAATGATCACAATTGTAATTAAGATTGTAAATTAGCAGTTATTTGTTTGATGTCCGTAATTTCTAAGGATCCTTTTGATTATTATGTTCCCCCCAGAAACTAGCACAGTACCTGGGCCACAGGAGACATTCAATAAATATTTGAATAAATAAATAAAACTTCTGGGATGAAAGAAAGATGATAAAGGACATACATGATGTACCATATCAGGGAGGGGGAAAAATTCTGGGAAAAGGAATAACTGAGATAAGCATGGACAAGTTATGTTCAAGTTTTACAAGCAAGTTAGCTTAAAAGAGGATTTGTGTAATGAGCAAGAGGACGATGTTTGTAGTTGATAATCTCAAATTAAATTTCTTTGGTTAGTGTGAATTATTATAGAATTTGAATAGGGGTCTTCTAAGTTATGTTTTAAGAAGGCTGTTCAAAGAATCTAAGCTAGATTAACTTTGGAGAGCCTAAAGGAAGCATAACAGAACACTATAGCAATGGTTCATAGACGAGAGAACAGCAATGTGTTTCTAAATTATGGCAAATGGTAGTGGGGACAGTCAACAGACAATTAAGGGGGAAATCAATGGGAAATAATCATCATGAAAGCTAGAAAGAAAGGTGGAATGAGAGGACACTTAGCAGAAAACATCAGCAAAGCATGTTTGTAAACAGGATTGACGGCTTGGCATGAGGGAAGAAAGACTTGGTTTTCAAGTGTAAAAGCAAAGAGAACAACAAAAAACCCAGCTACTTATAGAATAGAGGAGAATTAGCCCTTACGGTTCCCAAGGCTGTAACTGTTTATGGAAGCCCACTGCCACACCTTTCTCTTGCAGAGTGCCTGGTGGCTTTGATCTTTTGGTTTCCAACCAAGCATTTTAACCACTCTGCTATCAAGACTCCTAGGGGGAGGCAAAATAGGCAAGTATAGTGGTAGATACTCATAAATCATTTTAGAGAATTTTATAGATGGTAGTCCCTCAGTTATGCACGTTGTTTACCACTTAACTACTCACCAAAGGTTTGAACCCACCTGGCGGTCCCTGTAGCAGAAAGGTTCCTTGGAAAGTACCCTATAGCAGCTAGCTAGTTACCGTCCAGGACTCTGTGCAGGTTTGCGGGCCCAGAGTGATTCCTGTGGAAGACTCAATGACATGGGGAATGTGTATAATGCTAAGTGAGCAGTGAGATGAAGGTGGATGGAAATGATCTGTGAGTGTTTAGACACAGAGCCCTGGTGGCGTGGCGGGTTTTATGCGGGCCGGTTAGCAGAAGGGCAGGCTTTAAAACCTCCTGACTGCTCTGTGGGAGCAAGATGAGGCTTTCTACTCCCATAAAGATTTACAGTCTCAGAATCCCACTGCGTCACAATGGCAATGAGTGGGATGAATATCAGACTTTTCGAATTCCCTGCAATTTTGACAGTTTCTATGATGAACAAAATTGTATCTAAAATGGTCTCTGGGTGGCACCAACAATTGGCAATGGACTGCTAACCTAAAAGGTCATGGTTGGAACCCACCTCGTGGTACCTAGGAAGGAAAGATCTTGTGATCTACTTCTGTTAAGATGACAGCCAGCAAAACCCTGTGGAGAAGTTCTGCTCTGTACACATAGGCTTGCCCTAAGTCCAAGGCGCCTGGAAAAAAACGGAACAGAAACAGTGAGTGACTAAACAAGCCTAAGGAAAGAGTGAAGAAATAAGATAAGCTCAGGGCTAACCCGAAGCCCCCAACTCCACCCATCAAGAGAACAACCTTTTTTTTTAATTATACAGAGAACATTGTAGTTTCACAGTGTGCATTCCGGAATATTATCTGGGTTTTAATTTTCTTTAACCAAAAGTTTAATTAAAGTGCCTTTCATGCAAACAGAAGATGGATCTGTCCTCAAAGGTAATTCTGCCTCTTCTTCAGAAACAGACATGCTTCTGGAAGCTTTATAATCGTACTTTAACCCTTGGGTTTCATTTTGGTGGTCTCAGTCAAAAATTTAAATATGCATATAATTTGACCCAGTTATGTCAATACTAGGAAACTATATACTACGGGAATGCTAATATGCATATCTGGAGCCCTGGTGGTATAGAGGTTAAACCTTGGCTGTGATCTGCATGGTCTGCAGTTCAAAACGATCAGCAGGGAGAAAGCTTTCTACTCTGTAAACAGTCAGTCTTGGTAACCCACAGGGGGTGTGTTCCTATGTGCTAGCATTGACTCGATGGCATTGAATGAGTTAATACCAATTTATAATACAGTGCCGATTGTGATATAGTGATAACCTCAGTTGCTGAACTCAGCTCGTTCCAAATTCATCTTTGAACAACAAAAAGTTTGAGAACTGAACATATTTTTTTCCATAGGAAATGATTGGAAACCAAAATTGGTTCTGAGGCCACCAAATTACTTATAGATTCAGTTTTTCAGGACTTTAACTTAAAATTAGCAGGCCTAGTTTGTGGAACTACCCCCCCCCCCAATATCTAAGCACAATAAAGACCATACATTAAATGTCAAAACACAAGACAGTAAGTAAAATTAACTTATTTTTCATTATGATTTCTTGTTTAACAACCCATCAATTTTTGGACTGGTACCCTACCACGGGCTTCACTTTAAAGTCCCCCCTGACATTCCCACACAACAGTAGAGTGAGCATATCTTTTGTAGGCTGTGGCTTGGCAATGCTTTGTCTGTTGTAATGAAGGCCCTGTTTTCCCAAAAAGTGTGGTTTCATCTCAGTTGAACACTTGCTAGGGAATGAAATCCACAGCTTCCATGTATTCAGCAAATTCTGCTATGAATGTATAAGCGTTGTTTTTATTTGAACTCACCCCTTCCCCATACCCCACAGCACTATGCATCCCTGTTTTCTTTTTTTTAATTTCTCAAACCAGCCATGACTGACTCTGAACACTTAGGGCTGCTCAGTGCTGGCTCCCATTTTTCACTAAAATGCCATGGGGACTTTTAGTGTTCTTGCAGATCACTGCCTCAGATACACTATCGCCACTGAACTGTTTCTGATTTATTCAAATTAACAGTAACTTTTCAATTTCTTCGATGGCTTGGGTTCTTTGTTCCTGGTTAACTATTTCAAACCTTTTGCTACATTAGCTGCTTTAATCACCCTCCCCCCCAAAATGTTGATAAATGTTCCAACCTCCCAAACCCCATGGAGCAGTTTGACCTTTTGAGAGCACTATGAGTAAAAATCGACCTTATGTCATTGAGTTTATTAGAAAAATTTTAAAGTAAGTAGGTGAACAATACTCTATAATTCTATCTTTACGTAATGCCTTTCTTTGAGTTTATCTGTGAAGGGGCTTAAAAATGTTCTGGATAAATAGAAAGAAAATGGAATTTCCCACAATATTCTTGAGGTTCTTTTGTATATAAACAATATATGTATGCATGTAAGTTTGGAAGGATACTTTAGATGCTAACGGTGGTTATTTCTGGATAGAGGGATGGAGAAAATTGATAGACCTGTATAAAGAAAAAAATATTAAAGCCTTATAAGAAAAAATATACAAGACCATATATTACTTTTGTGATTTTTGGGGGGGAGGGCATCATTGCTCTCCAGTGGTGGGAGTGGGAGGCCCAGCCCCACTGCTGGAATTGAACCTCCGTCCCAGTAGGCCGCAGTCCTGCGCACAACCACTATACTACCAGGGCTCAGCCCTTGTGATTTTTAAAATCATTTTATTGGGGACTCATAGACCTCTTATGACAATCCATTCATACATCCATTGTATGCCAAGCACATTTGTACATTTGTTGCCATCATCCTCAAAACATTTGCTTTCTACTTAAACCCTTGGTATTAGCTCCTCATTTTTCCCCTCCCTCACTGATCCCCCCTCCCTCATGAACCTTTGATAATTTCTAAATTATTATTATTTGGTCATATCGTACACTGTCTAATGTCTCCTTTCACCCACTTTCTTGTTGTCCATCTCCCAGGGAGGAGGTTATATGTAGATCCTTATCATCCCTTCCCCCTTTCTACTCCCCCTCCTGGTATCGCTACTCTCACTAAAGGGATCATCTCTCCTAGATTTCCCATGTTTTCGGTTCTATATGTACCAGTGTACATCCTCTGGTCTAACCAGATCCGTAAGATAGAATTGGGGTCATGATAGTGGGGTGGGAGGAGGAAACATTTAAGAACTAGAGGAAAGTTGCATATTTCATCATTGCTACAATGTACCCTGACTGACTCATCTCCTCCCCGCGACCCTTCTGTATGGGGCTGTCGCTTCAACTACAGATGGACTTTGGGTCCCCCATCTGTACTCGCGCTCATTTATAATGATATAATTTTTAGTTCTTTGATGCCTGGTACCTGATCCTTTGACAGACTGGTCACACAGACTGGTATGCTTCTTCCATGTGAGATTTGTTGTTCCTGAGCTAGATGGCTGCTTACTTTCAAGCCTTTAAGACCCCAAGCGCTGTATCTTTTGATAGCCAGGCATCATCAGCTTTCTTCACCACTTTTTCTTAAGCACACATTTGTCTTCAGTGATTGTGTCAGGAAAGTGAGCATCATGGAATGCCAATTTAATAGAACAAGGTGTTCTTGCATTGAGGAAGTACTTATACTTTTGTGATTTATATTTGTGTGTATATCATATATGTGTGTGTATATATATATATCAACTTGCTTTGCAAGCACATTGGACACTGGACTTTTTTTAGCTCTTTTCTTTTGGCATGTGTATTGCCCAATTTTTATTTTTGAAAGTTTCCCAACCCTCTTGTCCTGCCTTCCTTTTGAGATACTGACTGGGGAGTACATAACTTTTTTTGAATGAATGAAACAAAATCCTATCTGTAAGTCGATTCAGAGTTTCAAATTGTATTGAACCTCAGAACTGTCTTCAGTGCATGTTGGAAATGCACACCACCCACTAGGTTCTGAGTCCACATGCAGGAAACTGGATCTTTTAGGAGGTCAGTGAGACAACCAGGTCTCATATGTTTGTGTTCCTCTCTCCCTGTTTCTTCCTCTGTAATTAGCAATTGGCAGAAGAGGCGGAGAGAGCAAAGGATGAATTCATGTTACTATCTCTGTGGGTCATAAATGTTTGGGTTCATCTGAATGGGGAAAAATGAATAAAGCTGTTTAATAGACTTTAAATCTTAGTAATAAACCAAACTTTGTTTTTGGGCATCACTGCCCTCTAAATAAAACTTTAAGTAGTCTGTTTTAAGTAGACCATTTGAGTTAGAGGTTGATTGGTTGGGTCCCCTAATCAGTGACTCTAAGTTGGGAGATGCTCTTCAATGAGATTAGTTATTATGAAAGAAGGGAGGACATTGACATAGAATTCAGTTGCTTTAAAAACACGCACTTTTTGAATTGATAGCAATGATAGATGTGTAACATCCCACACCCAACCTGAGGTTGACAAATAGCAAAAACATGGGTGAAGGTATACAGCAGATGGTGTAAGGTAGGAATATATATATATATATATATATATATATTCCTCTGTATCCCTTTTTATATATGTGAAATTTATCAAGAGTTTATGAGGGTAGGAGAGTGGGGGAGGGAGGGAAAAAAGGAACTGATAGTAAAGGGTTCAAGTAGAAATATAATGTTTTGAAAATGATGCTGGTTTGATATAATTAATTTATGGATTGTTAAGAGCCCCCAGTAAAATGATTTGAAAAAACATCCATTTTTTGTGTTATTTAAGTGAACATCCACAGAGCAGGTTGCCAGTTTTGTATTGAGTAATTTATATACATTTTCTTTCAATTCATCCATTTCAGCCCCTCAATGTATCACTTATCCCACTTTCAGTGTTGCCTGTTTTTATTCTTCTTCGTCTAACATTCTGGCATTGGGTAAACATTACTCTTCTGATGCTAAATGGTTGATTATTCTATTATGGGATTTGGCTCAGTTCTAGACCTAACAACCTCTACTGAACCAACATACCTGGTCTCTTAGAATTTAGTTTTGTGTCACATTTTTTTCTCCTACATATCTCAACTGACTGACATTGAATTCAGTTTGACTCACAGCAAGCCTCTAGCACAGGATATGACGGTCCTGTGGGTTTCTGAGACTGTCAATTTTTGTAGGAGTAGAAATCCATGTCTTTCTGTCACAGAGCAGCTGGTGATTTCAAATTACTGGCCTTGGGGTTAGCAGCCTGGAGCATGTAACCCCCTATGCCACCAGGGATCCTTCCCACCACGTCTAGGACATTCTAATGTGATCCTTTTCAGAGCAGTTGGTAGAGGTGGCCAGTCACCATCTAATCCTGGTCTCAAGGTTGTGGAGACTGATGTTTGTGTACTACTTCAGTCCATTGGACTCATTGTTTCCATGTGTCTTTTGATTTTAATCACCCTTCTTTCCTCTGCATAAGGAGACATCAATGGTTGTACCTTAGGTGGCTGTTTTTTAAAGATCATTTTATTAGGGACTCTGTACAACTCTTATCACAATCCATACATACATCCATTGTGTTCACGAGCTTTTAAGACTTATATTTGTATGCTATTCCAATTGACCTTGGGTGCCCACCCTCCAAACTGGAGTCCTGAGCTACCAAGAATTCAACTTTTAAAATGAAGTTTATTCCTTGGTAACATAAAATCTCTAATATTAAATGAGGTACTATCGATCTTAAGGTTCCCTGCTGGTGATGCTGGATCAGCATTGAGTTGCTAACTTCAAGACCAGCAGTTCAAAACCACAGCAGTTCTGAGGGAAAAGATGAGCCCATCTGCTTCTGTAAAGATTTACAGCCTCAGAGACAACGACTGGACTGACGGTTCCTGGGGGGCCTGAGGAGGGGAGGTAAATAGTGAGTCAATAAGGACGGGTACAGGAGAATAGTAAGGGTTATAAAATAGATAGCGAAGAGGGTGTAGCTTTTCTGGGCATGTTTGATCACTCATGTATCTGAGAGGAATTACAGAGATGCAAATGATTGGTAAACATGACAGTAGGAGGAAAAAAAGACAAAGGAAAGAAGAAAAAAGTATGCGTATATAAATGTATACATGTAAATATATGTGTATTTGTTTATATGTGTATATATGCAAATGAGATAAGGAGATGGACTTTGGGCCTCTACTTCAGTACAAGAACAGTTTGTTCTAATAATGTGACAATGTATAATACTTTCCTGACACGATTGCTGAAGACAAAATGGGTGCATAAGCAAATGTGGTGAAAAAAGCTGATGGTGCCCACCTATTAAAAGATACAGTGTCTGGGCTCTTAAAGGCTTGTAATTAAATAAGCAGCCTTCTAGCAGAGAAGCAACAAAGCCCACAAGGAAGAAGGACCTGTGTGAGCATAAGGTGTCGATGGAAATAAGTATCAGAAGTTCAAAACCAAGCAACCAAATTAATGTGATAGATTGGGGTTATAGTGGAGACCCCAAATCCACCTGCAAGTTATTTGAACAGTCCTTCTCAAAAGGGTTACATGGAAGGGATGATAAATCCATGGTGTAGCATAGCACTGATGAACCACATAACTATCCTCTAGTTCTTTAATATTTCCTCCCCTTACTATTATGGTTTTTATTTGTTTTACCTCATTAATCATGTTAGACTTGTGTGTGTTCATTTGTATATTTAAGATTGTTTGGTACATGAAAAGCCAAGATAGATAATCCATCAGAAACGGTAACAGGAGTAATGAAGATTTCCCTGATAATATGGGAAGTGGGTGGGGGAAGCAGGGGATAGGGAGGGGATAGCCTTGATGACTGTATAACCCCACTCAGTGGGAACAAACAACTGAATTGTATGTGAATGGGTATATTAGATGTGTTAAGATATGACAAAAAGGGGGGGCTTCCTGTGGGGTAGAGTGGGGGCGGGACAGGATCCCTTCCATGTAGCAACTGTACAATACTGTTTGGGGTGGGGTGACACAACTATGGGATGCTATGACATCTGTAAGAGTTCCCAACAAAAGGATTAAAAAAAAAAAGATTTACAAGGGCTGAGCCCAGGTGGCATAGTGGTTGTGCACGGGACGGCGGCCCACTGGGACGGAGGTTCAATTCCAGCAGTGGGGCTGGCCCTCCTACTCCCACCACCGGAGAGCAGTGATGCCCCCCCCCAAAAAAAAACCAACAAAAAAAGATTTACAGCCTCTTGGTTCTGCCTTTATGAATGAGTGTGACAGAAAGTTTTGCCCTATCACCACTCCCCAATGTTTGTGTAGATAGTATCCAGTAACTTAAGAGTTTAATCTGTATAAGTTCACAATTCAATATATTGCAATCAGAAGCTGTCCTATACTTATATAATTTCCTTTTCTCGACAGTGTTTTAAATTCTATACCATTGGCCAAATTGTTGGTTGTACTCTCAATCTTAAGGATCCCTGGTGGTGCTGTTGGGCAAGCAATGGGCTACTAATGGCAAAGTCAACTGTTCGAAACTACCAGCTGCTCCTGGAGGAGAACGATAGGCTCTCTGTCCCTGTGAGGAATTACAAGCTAGGAAACCCATGGGGGCAGTTTTATCCTGTCCAATAGGGTCACTATGAGTTGGCATCAATTCAATGGCAGTGAGGATTTTTGTTTGTTCGTTTTCAATCTCTACCTCATGGTCCAAGAGGACAATTTATAATGTTTTCTATCACAAAATGATAATGATGTCTCTAAAATGAACCAGAGACACATATAAATGGTAGATATTAGAATGGATTTGGAGCTCTCACTTAATTCTAGCCCTAATCTCAGAACAATTTGTTTTTATGACATGGTCCTGCTCAATGCTTGCCCTCATGACGAGATCACTGAACATGAGGATGTTATAACAAAATGTGGTGAAGGAACCAGATGATGCCTCACTATCAGAAAGAGTGGTGTCTGGGATCTTACTGGCTTGTTTTCAAAATAAGCAAGTCCACAGAAGCATGTGAATCTATAGGATCCAAGGATTGTAAATAATAAAATTCAAATCCAAAGGAGAGAAATTGTTTCAGAGCTTAAATTACGAATACTGAGTTTGCAGAAGGTTATGGATGACAGTAGAAGACCAAAATCCATTTTTGGGGTCACCACTTAGGGATTAAGTGTCTGGTGAATCCCCTAGGGATATGATAGCCTTGCTATCATTTAAAGAGCATTATAAAGTCGATTATGGAATATATGGTTAGATTAAAATGTACCATACATACTTGTGTATAAGTGGAGGTTTTCAGCACATTTTTAATGCAGTTTTTGTGGTAAAATTAGGTGCCTCTCAGGCATCAAACAGAAAAAAAACATATCACTCCATGCTCACCTTCCCAAGGCAATCACTGAGGATATGTGGGGGCATGAACAAGAGTGGTGAAGAAAGCTGATGGTGCCCAGCTATCAAAATATATAGCATCTCGGATCTTAAAGGCTTGAGGGTAAACAAACAGCCGCCATCTAGCTCAGGAGCAACAAAGCCCCCCATAGAAGAAGCACACCACCTTGTGCGACCACGAGATGTTGAAAGCATCAGGTATCAGGCATTAAAGAACAAAAATCATATCATTATGTACCCACTCTCCTGATATGATTGCTGAAGACAAATGGGTGCAGAGGCAAACAGAATGGAGGAAGCTGATGGTGCCCAGTTACCAAATGAAAAAGCGCCTGGGGTTGTAAAGGCTTGAAGGTAAACAAGGGGTCATCTAGTGCAGAAGCAGCAAAACCCACATGGAAAAAGCACAACAGCCTGTGTGATCATGAGGAGTCGAAGGAAGCAGATATAACGCATCAGAGAAAGAGAATCACATTAATACGGATGAGGGGGAGAACAGGGTGGGCACCCAAGGCCCATTTGTGAGCAATTGGACATCCCCTTACAGAGGAGTCATGGGGAGGAGATGAGCCAGTCAGGATGCAGTGAAGTAGCTATGAAACGTACAACTTCCCTCTAGTTCCCGAAGGCTTCCTCCCCCCAACTATCATGGTCCCAATTCCACCTTACAAATCCGGATGGACTATAGGTGGTACACCGGTACAGAGGGAACTGGAGATACAGGGAACCCAGGTCAGATGAACCCCTCAGGACCAGTGGTGGGAGCGGAACTACCACATAGGTGAAGGGAAAGTTGGGTAAAAGGGGGAGCCAAAGACAAGGATCTACACATAACCTCCTATCTGGAGGATGGACATCTGAGGATTGGGCAAGGGGAGACATTGGGCAGTGACAAAATAGTAATGACAAAATAGTAATTTACAAAGTATTGAGGGTTGGTGGGGAGCGAGGAGGGAGGAGAAGGGATGAGAGGATGATATCAAGAGCTCAAGTCGAAAAGCAGATATTTGGAGAATGATGATGGCAGCAGGCATGCAAGGGTGCTTGGCACAGTATATGTATGTATGTACTGTGATAAGCGATGTATGAGCCCCCCATAAAATGATTATTTAAGAAAATTAGGTGCCTCCACTGATAATTCAGGTCAGTTTATTATATGGAAATAGCCTATCATTCAGTCTCTTTTCTGACTATTTTAAAGTTTCAATTTTTAATATTTTCTGCTTTCTCTTTGAAGTATCTATGTTTTCTCCAATTATTGTTGGTTTTTGTTTTGTTTTGTATGATTTTCTGTATATGAAATCCAAGATAGGTAGATCTATAGACACAGTCACTGAAGAGGGGTGTGGCAGAGGAAATGGGGGAAATGGGGAGCTAACAACAATGAGTATAAGAAGAAAATATTTTGAAGTTGACTGCGGTGATGATTGTAAAAATCTTAATATGATTGGAAAATTGAGTTATATGTGAAGTATCTGCCAATAAAATTATTTAAAATAAATACATTTAAAAGATTTACAGCCTTGGAAAACCCTCTATAAAGGTCACTGTGAGTCAAAATAGACTTGGCATTGGGGTATTAATTTTTTTATCCTGTCTACTCTAAACAGTTTTAATCTGTTAAAATGAGTTTGCCTTTGTAGTCTGCTAACCAGATCCTCATTGTGGGTTATGTTTTAGTGTACAAAAGAGAACCCAGTCTCAAATATAATTAAGGAGAACACTTATCATTAAGTCTTAAAAGGGACAAAGATGCACAAAGACACAGACATATCATCTGGATGAGGGACTTCATTTTGACCTTGTGCTAATGGACTCCCTCATCTGGATGATCTGTGTTTTTGTCTCTTTTAAGACAATAAATGTTCTCCTTAAATTATATCTAAGATTGGGGTCTCACCCTAAAAGAATCCCTGGTGGCGTAGTGGTTATGGTTGGGCTGCTAATTGCAAGGTCAAAAGTTCAAAACCACCCACCAGCTGCTTTCTGAGGGAGAAAAATGGGACTTTTAAGAGGCCGTCTGAGAAACCCTTGGAGGTACTTCTACATTCTTCTATGGGGTCTCTGTGAGTCAGAATTGAGTCAGCTATTAGCCTATAAAAAGGGCTTTATAAAAACATAAACCCCAATTGCTCCCAACAATTAACCTTGGTAACAAAAATAAATGGTAATAATTACTTTAATAAGCTCTCCGTGAAACTGGCAGCAATCAGTTAAATCATAGGTTCCCAAACTTATTTGGCCTACTCTCCCCCTTTGCAGAAAAAAAAAAATTACACAGCGCAATGAAAAACCTTTGTCCCATAGCCCACAATCCAGGATAAAGTGTAGGTCTCTTTTGCAGCCCCTTGGAACATTCCAGTGCCAATCCCCACCCCCGTGGTATTTATTGCCCGCTTTGAAAAACACAGTTAAAGAACCTATTAGAGTGAGAACAGAAGTGCCGGCTCGGGCACTGTTTCCTAATTTACCCAGTTATTCAACAGTCATTTATTGAGAGTATAAGCCTGAGTATAATGATTAGCTAAACGTCCAAATCACCTGGAAGGGGAAAAATTCAATTTAATAAGCTTAACATTTTTAAATGCACATGTAAAAGAAAATGTGGGCTCCTTAAAGCATTGGTCTGGTTCTTTGTTAAGTCAGTTTTAAATAGACCCTCTGGCCCATAATTATCAACCTTGTATTGGGAGTTTTGAGGAAATGGTGGCTTGGTGCCTGTTTTTTTAAAGGAATTAAAAAAAAAGAAAGACAGGCAGTTACTAAGCAACTACCACGACCTGCTGCTCAATTGGAGTTCAGTAAGCAAGTCAATTCCAAAGAAGGGAATACAGTATATAAATGCGGGGAACCCAGGATGGATGAACCCCGCGGGACCAGTAGTGGGAATGAAGCTGCTGGATGGCTGGAGGGGAGGTGGGGTGGAGAGGGAGAGCCAACTTCAGGGGTCTACCTATAACCCCCTACCGAGGCGACAGACAATGGGGGAGAGGGCAAGGGGAGACATCGAGCAGTGTAAGTTATGACAAAACAATAAATTATGGAGTATTGAGAGTTGTTGGGGGAGTGGGGAGCAAGGATGGAGGGGAAGGGAGGGGAGGCTGAGGTCAGAGGCTCGGATGGAAAGGTAGAGAGAGGTTCAGAGAGCGATGACGGCTGCAGGCATGTGAAGAAGCGTGGCACAATATATGCATTTATTATGAGAAATGACATATGAGCCCCCAATAAAATGATTAAACGTGAAAACATATTGTATTGGTGAAAACAGCTTAAGAGACATTGGATGTATTTTCACCCTCTAGGTTCAATGTATAGTCACACTTTTTGTTTCTACTGCGTGGTCAGAAATCTCTTATCTCACCGGTTTCTCTTCTCAGCTTCCATAAGGGCAAGAAAGGAGGGAACTAGAAAAGTTCCTCGGCCGGGCTGGAGGGCCAGGCCCTGGACCCGAGTCAGTCACCAAGTGAACTCTGCTCTGGCGTCTGGCTGCTTGACTCTCAGGCAGCCCTGCTCTTCTGTGACACATTGCTTGCCAGCTTTAAATTCTAACACCTCATTGATAGTGGGGTGTTGCCTTGGACAAGGATATTGTCCAGTCGTTGCTTCTCCCCACGGTGTCACCCCCCCCCCAACATTGAATGGGTGAGTCAGTGATTTAACTACTTCCTCTAGAATTTCAGCGATGGGAGTAGGTAATGAGGACAAATGACCATAACAGCACTACGTGATGAATGAAAGAGCACATGAATTTAACTGGCGGGCTTCGTTGATAACACAGTAAACAAAGGAAACTTCGTTTAAAAGAGGATGTTTGTGTGAATTAGAAACTCTATTCCCTCCTCTTTAGAGTTTTTAGCATTTTCCTTTATACCAGACTGAAGGTCAGGTTGCTTGGCTGAAGGTAGGAAGAGTGTCAGGTGTTGGAACAGGTGTTTTGTTTTCTGCCTGTAGAGTCTCAGGCTAGATGCTTGTCAGGGCTTTATGGTGTATAAAAGTGCTTTTGTGAAGCCCCCAGAAATGTGTTTGTTTTTTATAAAAGCAATTTTTCTAATCTTCAACCCCTAGAATGATTTTTTTACTTCCCTTAAAAAAATCAGTCATTCTCCCATGAGAGGGCATCTTGTGGTCAGTTTTGGGGGCTGAGATCTCCCTGTTCCAGGTGACCCCATTGGCTGTGCCCACCCCCACCCCACCGCCCCGCTTGTTTAGTCCTGGAAGCCTTTAACCCAGCAGTTCTCAACCTGTGGGGCGCATTCCAGGTGTCAAACGACCCATTCACAGGGTCGCCCGATTCATAACAGCAAAATTACAGTTATTACAATAACTAGAGTTACAACGAAAATAATTTTATGGTTGGGGAATCATCACAACATGAAAAACTGTATTAAAGGATCGTGGTATTAGGAAGGTTGAGAACTATAGCTTTAACTAAACAGGAGTGGGTTCAAAACTTTCCTCCTGGCAACTTTGGGCAATAGGACAGGGGCTGTGGCCATAAGGGTAGGGAGAGTGGCCCAACAGAGCCCCACCTGCCTTGTGCAATATTTATTGCTAAATTATTGTCCAAGAGGGGTGATGTGTGCCAAGCTGTACCCCCAAGTATTTATTGATGTACGCAGTGTAGGTTAGTGATAAGGTTTTCTTTATTTTGTATATAAATGATACAAAATACACAATATACAACATCTTTTTTTATGATTTTTTTTGTGGGCCTCACTGCCCTGTGGTGGTTGTGGGAGCCACCCAACGCTACTCCTGAGAGCTGCCGCTGGATTTGAACCGCCAAGCCTATGGGCCACAGTCCGGTACTCAACCACTTATGCCACCAGGGCTCAGCCCTATACAACATCGTTTAAAGAGAAAAAAAATCCAATCAGCTTTTCATAGTCGAGTATGTCAGTTTTTCTTCATTCCACAGACTGTGTCATAGATATCTTACACTTTATGCAAAAACTATACTACTCAAAAATGTGTATGTACTAAATATTGGATATTCAATGGATGTGGATGTTCAATGGACTAGGAAAATGTCAGATCATAAGACTTTGGTAATAACTATACAACTCTAGTTAACTTTCCTATATCATGTTTTCTTAAATTGGGCCCATACTAGATTGTTTCCAGAATAAGATTTTCAGGCTGTTGCAATGGTCTTGGGGGATACAAAATTAGGCGTGATTTTATAATCCCGTTGACGACATGATCTTAAAGGAGAGAGGTATCAGTTTCCTTCTAGAACTGAGATAATTTGATTTTTTTAAGCTTTATTGTGGATTAGGTAAAGGCTTGCAGAGCAGAGCAACAGTGTTACGCACATTCAACAATTTATACACATTTTGTTTCAACTAATTCACTGAAATCACATCAGTGTCCCATCACTTATTATACTTTGCCCCTGGGTTTCCTGTTTCCACGCCTCCACTTTTCCTAACTCTCTGAACTTTGTCCTTGGATGAATGCTGCCCTTTTAGTCTTTAAGTTTTATTGGCATGTAATTCACTTATCATACAATTCAGTTGTCTAGTCCCATCATGAAGAGTTGTACAGTCATCACCACAATCAGTCTTAGAACAAGTTCTTCATTCTTGTCATCATTACTAGCTCCCTATTTCCCTCCAACCTCCCCTGCCATACTCTCAAGGAAACATTAATCCAGTTGCTGTCTCTATAGATTTACCTCCCGGATTTCATATGCAAAAAATCTTTAATAAACAACGCTAGCAAGAATAACAAAGTAAAACAGATAAAAGCCTTAATGAAAAAGAATGCAGGGAATATTAAAACTGGACACGTCTTAAAGTGGTAGGCGTGGCTGTGCTACCGTGAATGAATCTGATTGGCAGATTTACCGCGTCACCAATCCTCATTGCTTGAGTAGATAGTGTCTAGTCATTTAGGAGTTTAATCTGTGCAAGTCAGCAATTCATGTGTGGTGGTTCACGATTGGCCTATACTTGTATAATTTCTCTTTCTCAACAGTGTTTTAAATTCGGTACTATTGACTGAACTAATGACATGACCATTGTGTAGTGGCTACACGTCGGACCGCTAACTGCTAGGTCAGCAGTTTGAAATCCCCAGCCAGAGCGGAGCAGAGCCAAGGGAAGGACGAAGCTTTCTGCTCCTGCGAGGATTTGTAGGCTCCGAGACTCACAGAGGCACTTCTAGTCCTAAGCAGTGATTCTCAACCTTCCTAATGCCGTGACTCCCCCAACCATACAAGTAATTTTGTTGCTACTTCATAACTGTAATTTTGCTACTGTTATGAATAGGCAACCTCCCATGAAATGGTCACTTGACCCCCAAAGGGGTCGTGACCCACTGGTTGAGAACCCCTATTCTATAGGGTCCCTGTGAGTCTGCCATTTTAGTCTTAAGTGGTTGGTGATTCCACCACAGGGATGTGAGTTCAGGTCCAGACCTGAAGGGTTAATAGGCTTGGGATTCCAACTTGTCCATCTGACCAGTAAGTCTGGTCTATTTTATGATTTTGAGTTTTGTTCCATATTTAAGTGTCCTGTAGTGCTTAATTGCTATTAATGTGAAAGACTGCCGCTTGTTAAAAGGGAAATGATCCAGGAGAGATTTAGCTTCTCATGATTTTTTGTATTGTTCGTTTTTACCTTTGTACTGTGTCCCTGTCTCCCCTCACCCAAGGAAAAAAATCATCCAGGAGGAACTCCCTGCCCCTTCCTAACCTAGGAATGAAATAATGGCCACAGACCCTTTCCAGCCTCTCTCCTCTGTATTCCAGAGCCATCTGTTCTCTGAAATCTGCATTTTTTTTTGAAAGTTGCCTTTCCCATATGCTCTCCTTGGGCCTTAGTGCTTACTCTAAAGATTTATAAAGGCCAATCTGGGACCCCTCTCTAATCTCTCTAAGGATCAGTGAGATTTCTAGGCAGATGAAAGGTTTTTCCATTTGACATGCTCAAATAGGATTCCTTTCTTAGGTGCATTCTTTCCCTCTGTTTGTCTGGTCATGGAGGGAATTCTGTTTCTCTGGCCTTAGAGCAAAGCAAAGGGTTGACTGGCTGCTTTGAACCCAAATCCTTCTGCTTTTTGGCTGCTGACCTGCAGGCTGGCTTAATTCTTTCCCCCTTCTTTCTCTTGTCTCTCTGACAGAGTATAGTCGCTTTGAATCGAAGATACATGACTTGCGAGAACAAATGATGAACAGCAGCATGAGCTCTGGGTCTGGGTCCCTCCGAACAAGTGAGAAGAGGTCTTTGTATGTCAGGTAAGCCGAATTTCTTGACTTTAGACTTTGTGCTGGAAGGAGGGAACTCTGTGCCAACCCAGCCCTTCTTGTTTACCTAGTGTGGTAGGGAGTGTGTACTCCCAGTATGAACAAACAAACCAAAACAATCCCAATTCTCACTGTGTGCTCAAGTTATGTATTTTATGGTCAGTATCTCCTCCCTTTATGCTCATGAATGACTCAGTACAGGAAAATTTCAGTTTGCTCTAATTGTAAAATATTGTTGGGTGGCTGTTGCTAGTCAGCATTCAAATAGTGCTCAAATGTTCAAAGTACTTTGCTTGCAATCTGTGATTTGAGGGGCAACTTGGAACCCCCTTTCCCTTTCCACATATGCCTAATGTAGATATCAGGATTTGTATCTGAGAAAATCTGCATTCACTTGAGTTCTGATGCAGGATGGCAAAACTTAAGAGATCAAAGAACTGACATGTTTCTGCATTCTGTATGTTTTTATTTTGTGTCTTCATCCCTCTCCTCTTCTACTGGTTTGATATATCTATGAATCATAGGACTGGAGTAGACATATAATATCAAGTATATGCCCTGGTGCTACTGAAAGCATGCTCTGAGATACTGTCTAAGGTTGAGCTTCTGAATCTTGAGCCATAGTGTAATACTTTGTCAGGTTGAAATACCACCCTTCTGGGGATCTGGACTGCTACATCAACACTACGGAATCCTTGTAGAGTTAGAGATAATATCCCTCTCTGTCGTGAATCCCTGGTGGCACAGTGACCAAAAGAGGTCAGCAGTTTGAACCCATCAGTTCCACAGGGAGAAAGATGTGGCAGTCTGCATCAGTAAAGACTGACCATCTTGGAAACCACATGGTAGCACTTCTACCCTGTCCTATAGTGTCCCTATGATTCAGAATCAACTTGTTAGCAACAAGTTTGCATTTTTTTGCCCCCCCCCCCTTCATGCCTCGGCTTCCTGGCGGAACTCCAGCTATCTTATGTAAGCATATTAATTGAGCAGGCATTTAAAAGATAAGGGCTTTTCTTGTGAACTGTTGAGATATCTCCACCTCTTGGAGGCCCCACTCATATAGCTCCTGAATGAAGATCCTTCGAGAAAGAGATGACAGGATTACTCCTTTGCGGCAGAACTAGTTCTGTGGGCTCCTATGCAGAGTTGCGCTCTTGAGCAGAACTTCGGGAGTCTCTGGTCTGTGAAACCTGCTGGTGGAAGGGAGGCTACGTTTGCTAGTTGCCTGGCAACATAACAACTGCTCTGTTCTTCAAGTGTGAGATGATAGTGAACCATTGTAAATGCTTATTACAGTTCTTTTCACTGAGTTTGGTTTCTTTCTTTTATTTGGTTGTCCCTCACCCTTTAGGACGGTGGTTCTCAACCTCTCTAATGCTCCACCTTCTTAATGCAGTTCCACATGTTGTGGTGACCCCCAACCAAAAATTATTTTGTTGCTACTTCATAGTTGTCATTTTGCTGCTGTTATGAATTGTCATGTAAATATCTGATATACAGGATGTATTTCCATTGTTATAAATTGAACATAATTAAAGCATAGTGATTAATCACAAAACAGTATATAATTACATATTATGAAATATTTATTTCTTGAAGGACAAATAGGAGGCAAAGGGCATTTATAAAGGTCTAGATACAGGCATTTACATAGGTAAATATATTTATATATGATGATGGGGAAATAGATCTACATGCATATATTTTAGGTTCAGTATTAAGGCAGCAGATGGACATTGGTCCTCCACTCAAGTACTTCCTCTATGCAAGATACTTTGTTCTATTAAATTGGCCTTCCCTGATGCTCACCTTCCTAACACGATTGCTGAAGACAGATGTGTGCATAAGCAAATGTGGTGAAGAAAGCTGATAGTGTCCGGCTATCAAAAGACTTAGCATTTGAGGTCTTAAAGGCTTGAAGGTAAACAAGTGGCCATCTAGCTCAGAATCAACAAAGCCCACATGGAAGAAGCAGCACACCAGTCTGTGTGACCACAAGATGGCAAAGGGATCAGGTATCAGGCATCAAAGAACTAAAAATTATGTTATTTAAATGAGGAGGAGTACAACTTGGGGACTGAAAGCTCATCTATAGGTAATGGACTTCCCCTTACAGAGGGGTTTCAGGGAGGAGGCGAATTAATTAGGGTGCAGTGTAGCAATGATGAGGCATACAACTTTCCCCTCGTTCTTCAATGCTTCCTCCTCCCCACTATCATGATCTCAGTTCTACATTACAAATCTGGCTAGACCAGAGGATGTATACTGGTATATATCAGAGCCGGAAACATGGGGAATCCGGGACAGATGTACCCTTCAGCACCAGTGGTGAGAGTGGCGACACCAGGAAGGTGGAAAGAAGGTGGGGTAGAAAGGGAGAACCAATTATAAGGATCTATATATTTATCTCTTTCCTGGGGTACGAACAACAGGGAAGTGGGTGAAGGGAGACATCAGATAGTATAAGATGTGACAAAGTAATAATAATTTATAAATTATCAATGGTTCATGAGGTAGGGGGACTGGGGAGGGAGGGGAGAAATGAGAAGCTGATGCCAAGGACTTAAATAGAAAGCAAGTATTTTGAGGATCATGAGGGCAAGGGAGGTAACAAATGTGCTAGACACACAATGGACTTATGTATGGATTGTGATAAGGGTTCTATGACCCCTCAATAAAATGATTTAAAAAAATAAAAAGGGTCTTTTTTATGAAGATAGCACTGAAGGCGAAGAAGGAAAGTCCTGCCCCTCCCAGAACGGAAGCCAAAGCAAAGGCTGTAAAAGTCAAGAAGGTTGTGCTGAAAAGCGTCCACAGCCACAAAAAGAAGAAGATCCGCACATCACCCACCTTCCGGCGGCCCGAGACCCTGAGATTGAGAAGGCAGCCCAAATACCCTCGGAAGAGCGCCCCCAGGAGAAACAAGCTGGACCATGATGCCATCATCAAGTCCCCCTTGGCCATGAAGAAGTCTGCCATGAAGAAGATCGACGATAACAACACACTTGTGCTCATTGTGGATGTCAAAGCCAACAAACACCAGATCAAACAGGCTGTGAAGAAGCTCTACGACATTGACGTAGCCAAGGTCAACACCTTGAACAGGCCTGACGGTGAGAAGAAGGCATATGTTCGATTGGCTCCTGACTATGACGCTTTAGATGTTGCCAACAAATTTGGACTCATCTAAACTGAACCCAGCTGGCTAATGCTAAATATAAACTTTTTCAATATAAAAAATAAAAAGAAATATTTATTTCTAATTGCAAATAAGTGAAATTTTGTCTTCAAGCATGGTGTTGCATGGCTAACAGTCTTCACACTAGGTACTTGTCTGTGGGTGGACCCGCCTGGAGATGGATAGAGGAGTAGTGTCTTGGTTTCTACAAAAGGGTCTTTTGCTCCCCAAAGGGGTTGCGACCCACAGGTTGAGAACCACTGTGTTAGGAGTAGGGAGCTAAAGGAGCCCAGAGTTGGGCCTGAAGCCCACTAGAGCTTTTTCTGCTCTTTGCCAAAATGAACCCTCCAACGCATGTCCTCGTTTGTTGAGAGCAGCTTCCTGTTTGCTGCATTCACCTTCTGCCTGGAAAGAATGAAAATAGGAAGGCTGCACTTGTCGTTGGTGATCTTTCGAATCTCCTAGAAAATCAAACTTTCCTTCTGTCACGATGCCTGTGCCTTGGGTCTACAGCCTAGACACTGAGGTGCTAATGGGGCAGTTAAAAAGTGCTGTCATCCCCTGAGAAAGAATAATTCTTGTGTGATTTGATCAGGATTGTTCCATTCTTGTGCTTCCAGCCCCCTCCAGTGTGCGTGAGAAGCTGCTCTTTAGGCAAGACATTTTCTTCACTAAGTTTTATTTTTAGATTTCCCTTCTGTTCCTGTCCTGCACTAGAATGCTCCCTCTGCCTGAGTAGAGAGAATAAAACACTGAGCTCCTTTCTCTGGTCAGGGCCTTCTTTGAAGAGGAGAAGGATGGAGATATGACTATTTCCAGTGAATCAATTTATATAATATTAAAAACCTAAATGTTCAGAGAAAGAGCAGAAATTAGTGTAAGAATAGATTTATTATGAGTAGATATGATTTAAATCAGCGAGTGTTGGGAAAGCACTTGAAGCGAAAGGAAGATGAAAGTGAGGTCCAGAAAGGTCATCTCCTGAGGGTCTTTGCAAATCCCTTCCATGTTGGTTTCACAGGACCAATCAGTTGTGAAGTCAGAATAGGGTCATGAAAGTTCCTCTTAGACCCTAGAGTTCCTGCTTCTTGAAATTGATTGCTCACAGATGATTCTTCACAAGAACCCAATACCTAAGGTGAAACAGGTCTCTAAACTGCTTATGATGAGGATGTTGCTTGACTTCATGAAAATCAGCTCTTTAAGGCTCAAGGTTCAAATGAACACCGAAGGGCAAATGGGTTACCCCAACTCCATGGATAAGTCCACTTATCTGGACTGCTGGGGAATGAAAATTATTTCTCAATAAACTACCCTTAATCATGTCTAGATAATATCTGTATCTTCTGAGTAAGATAAATATCTTGTTATATTTATATATAACTTATATGTATATGAAATAAATAGAATATAAAAGTATTCTAAACTAGACTAGGTTACATTTGTGATCACTAGCCTTAACCAGAGGCCAAAGAAGTGAGCTGAGGTCCTCTGCTTTTTTCCCTTTCATTCTTGATTTTGACCTTTCACTTGACATTGGTTACTTTTCTTCAGCATATAAACACAAGTTTTTTTTCCGTTCTTAAAAAGAAAAGGGAAAAATGACTTCAATAAATAACTTGGCCTCTCTCTCCTGATCTCTGCATTTGCCAAATTAGCAGCTCTGTGCTTTAGCAAGTTGGACAATGCAGAGTTAGAGAGACAAATCCATTTCTTTTTTGTAGGATTTTCAGAACCAATAGGAGGAGGGTGGTTACGCCAGGTAATGCTCCTCCAAAGGATAGGCTTGCAGAACTTTATTTGGAGAAACCCTCCTTACCACCTTCAGGCACTAAGACACAGGTTGGACAGTGTTAGGATTCTTGGATCATAATTGCTACTGCTATTTTTCAAATCGTCTCTCTTTCAGTAGCCTCAAGGGGCAAAAGTCCAGCCCCCTCTTAGTCAGTTCCTTGGTTCTCTGATTTTGGTCTGACCTTCTCACTACATTTGTTTCCACAAATTACCTACTTTTTTTTTCTTTGAAGGGCTTTCACTAGCCATTCTTCCTTAACTTTCATTAGCCCTGGCCCTTAATGGCAATGCCATTGATTTTCATAGCTGCAAATACTGCCCTATATGGTATCTCTGATCTTTGTTCTGAACTGTAGGCTGTACATCAACTACGTGCTGGGCATGTACATAAAGCTTCCCCACCCAGGACTTCAAGTGAGCTGCATGTTTAAAATGGACTCCCCTCCCCCTCCGTGCTCCCAGTTAATTGCATCACCCTGTCATGTGGAGAGGGCATTAGATTTGTTCTGTCACCCAAGGCAGATTGCAGCCCAATGTAAGGGGGAAAAGAGCTAATGATTAGAGTCGTATGACAGTGGAATAGACTGCTTCTGAGCATAGTAAATTGCATCTTTTGTCACTAGAGGTGTTAGAGAAGAGTCTAGACAACTATTAACCTGAGTGCTGCAGGAAGGGTTGAAATGAAAGCAACAATTTTGTTAGGTTCTTGACCCTGCTCAGAAACTCTCAAGAGTTTACAACTGTTACCACAATCAATTTTAGAACATTTTCTTTGTCCTTGTATTATTGCTATTAGTATAATAATAATTATTATTATTTAATTGTGTCAGGAATATACACAGCAAAGCATTCTCCAACTCAACTTCTATGTATAATATTCAATGTATGATTGAATGTCATTGATTATACACTTGGTGTATGCAACCATTATTAATGTCCTTTTTCCAGCTATTTCACCACGATTAACTTAAACTCAGTTCCCCCTAAACAAAAACTCTTCTGCCGTCACCCATGGTAACCACTGGTCAACTTTAAAAGCATTTATTGAAGTAGTTTTCTTGAAGCAAATTTTGAAGCACGTTCAAAACTAACAAAGATGCTTTTTTTGAGGGGGAGGGCATCATTGCCCTCAGACAAAGATGCTTTTATGGAATAAATTGTAACTGGGGATGAGTTACAGCTTTAGCAATATGATTCAGAGAGCCAGGACCAATCAAAACAGGGACTTCAGGGGGCATCTGCTGGGCCAGTTAAATCCAAGGCAGAGGGATCAGTTCAGAGGGTTGTGGGAACTGTCTTACGGCTTTCCAAAGAGGTGGTCTTGATTGCTTTTTATTTTTTGGCATCACTGCCCTCTGGTGGGAGTAGGAAGCCCAGCCTTGCTCCTGGAGATCTGCTGCTGGATTTGAACCACCAACCCAGTGGGCCCCAGTCCCGCACAAAACCACTGCACCACAGGGGCTCAGCCCATGATTGCTTTTTCACAAAAGACACAGGACTTCCACCAGGACTTATTAGGAAGAAGTTTTGAGAACATGAAAAACTGCATTGTTCAGAAAAAGGTCAGGGAAATTATATCAAGCAATTACTCTTCCTCCCCTGCCCCCCAACTCCCATCATTGACAGCATGGCTGCCCTAAGAGAATTACTCCACCTACCCTCACAGACTCACTGTCATGAAGTCATTTCTGATTCAAAACCAACCAATCGACCAGAATATGGCTGCCTCTATGGATTTCTGAGACTGCAAATCTTTATGGGAGCAGAAAACCTCATCTTTCTCCCACAGAGTGGCTGGTAATAGGTTCAAACTGCGGTATCCACTAGGCAATGAGGACTGCTTCCACCCACCAGCAGCCATGATATTGCATCTTTAGATTCTTGCTCACTAAACTCAAAGAACTTTGACATAAACACGATTTGAGTCCCTCGAGACATGTCCAAAATGCCATTTTGATGTGCGTAAATCCAAGCGTGCAGAAGTCTTTGGAGGAAGGGTTAGAAATGGAAACACCGCCTTCAGAAGTGCATAGACCTAAATGGAGGGTATGTCGAGGGAAAATGAGTTCACATATAGATGTTTTTGTTTAATGAAGGGTTCTACGATTTTGTGGTAACACTTTTTAATCTATATTTGCATATGTTTGCAGTAGAATCAACAGTGGAATGCTAAGTAATTACACCTCCTTAGGCATCTGGAGACAAGTAGGTCTTGCTTTCTTTTCTCTTTGCCCGCTCTCTGAATCAGAGGCTGCAGTGGCTGCTGTTCTGTCATCTGGGCTCTTGCTTGCTGTAAAATGTCTTTCCTGGGATGAGTGTTTGTTTTCTTCCTCAAGAATAAAAAGTGGACGCAGGCAAAAGGCAAGCAAGTATGGAGAAAGATGATCCTTCATTCTCATATCAGATCGAAGAAAGGGCTAAACCCTGTCATTTTAGTAGGATTCCTAAGAGAGGGCTACTACTGGATGACAACATTTTGCTGCCTTGAGTCTATCCCAATTCATGGTGACCCTCTAGGACAAAGTAGCGCTGCCCCTTGGCGTTTCTGCAGGAACAGGCAGCCTCTTCTGTTTCCTGGGGAGTGGTTTGGGACTCTGACCTAACTTGTAATCCACTACACCACCAAAGCTCCTTAAAGATTATGGGTAGGTAGTCAGTATTTTTCACTTATTTATATTCTAGTTTTTATTACTTCAAAGATGTCATTTGAAAGGCTGTTTGAGTTTAATACTCAGACATACTCTGTTTTGCTGGATTAAGTCTGATGTGCAAGTTTAGCACTTACGATAAAAAGAGAAGGCAATTAAGTTGATTGCACCAAATCTGTTTCACCCCGTGCCATTGAGTCAATTCCAATTCATAGTGAGCCTACATAGGGTTGACGGCACTGTACAGCTTTAAGGGAGTAGGACAGCCTTCACTTTCTCCTGTGCAGTGGCTGGTGGATTCAAACTACTGGCCATGCAGTTGGTAATCCACAGCTTACCCAACAGTTTCAACAAAACCCCTCAAAATTCACTGCCATTGAGTCCACACCCACTCATAGCCACTCCTATAATACAGGGGAGAAGTCTGGCCCCTATGAGTTTCTGACACTATAACTCTTTATGGGGAGTAGAAAGCACCATCTTTCTTCCTTGGATAGACCAGTGGTTTCGAACTGCTGACCTTGCACACGTAACCTTAAACCACAGGGCTCCTGACAGTTGTACAGGGCCTACTAAATGAACCTTAACTGGACAGGTCTGACTTGCCACTCTCCAGAGTACCTTTTGCTGTCTCAGACATGTGGATACTGTAAAGATTCTTGAATGTGCCCTGTTCCTCTTGTCTCCAAACCTTTTTATACAAGCTGGAAAGGCCTCTATTCTTTATTCTCTACCTCTTAAAATCCTAAACGTTTATTGGATTCAAAAGTCCACAGTTGTAACTTCTGGAGACCAGATATTACATATACTTTGAATTCTTTTAGACTTTGGCTTATCCAACTTTTGAGGCACTTGCTAGAGCTTAACACTAGAAAGCTTCAAAAAATTTGAGGAAAAGTTTCATTATCTTTTAATTTCATGTTTCCATGAACTCCTTTTTAGGGAGTGGGGTGGGTATGGGGGGGCAATTGTATAACATTATATGTCTTTATTTCTAATCATTTTATTGAGGCTTTTTCAGCCCTTATCACAATTCATTCATCCTTCCATCGTGTCGAGCACATTTGTACATGTGTTTTCATCATCATTTTCAAAATATTTTCCTTTTACTTGAGCCTTTGGTATCAGCTCACCCCCCCTCCCCCACCCTCCCTACCTCAAGATCCCTTGATAATTTTTTTTCGTGTCTTACACCAACCGCTGACTGTCTCCCTTCACCCACTTTTCTGTTGTCCATCCCATTGGGAGGGGGTTATATGTAGATCATTGTGATCGATTCCTCCTTTCTCCCCCCAACTTCCCCTCCCCCTTCCCCTTCTGGTATTGCTATTCTCATTATTGGTCCTCAGAGGTTTATCTGTCCAGTGTACATGCTCTGGTCTAGCAACATTTGTAAGGTAGAATTGGGGTCACAATGGTGTTGGGAAGGAAGCATTTTATAAAGCTAGAGGAAATTTTTATGTTTTCTCACTGCTATACTGCACCCTGACTGGTTCATCTCTTCTTTGTGACTCTTCTGTAAGGGGATGTCCAATAGTCTACAGATAGGCTTTGCATTTCCATTCTGCCCTCCCCCTCATTCATATTGATAAGATTTTTTTTTGTTCTGGGTCTTTGATGCCTGATACCTGATCTCCTCGACACCTCATGATCACACAGGCTGGTGTGCTTCTTCCATGTGGGCTTTGTTGCTTCTGAGTTAGATGGTCACTTATTTACTTTCAAGCCTTTAAAACCCCAGATGCTATATTTTTTTGGTAGCTGGGCACTATTAGATTTCTTCACCGCATTTGTTTATGCACCCACTGTGTCTTTTTGCAATTATGTTGGGAAGGTGAGCATCACAAAATGTTGTTTTATTTAAGTGTTCTTGGATTGAGGGAGGACTTGAGTAGAGACCCAATATCCATCTGCTACCTTAATACTTAACACATTAAAGACTGGATATTTTAAAATCAAGAAGTTAAAGATCAAGGAACCCAATCAATGTGAAGGGGTGGGAAAGTAGTGGAGATCCCAAACCCATCTACAAGTTAACACATTAACGACCACATAAACTTGGGATCTGTCTGTAAAGTGTTAAAAAGGCATACATAGATCTATTTCTCTATTGTTATATATAAACATATTTACATATATGCATGCCTGTATTTAGATCTCTATCAAAGTCCTTTGCATCCTAGTTCTTTCCTCTTGTTCCTCTATCATGCTCAGCCTTCATTCAGGTTTCAGTAATTCCTCTCGGCTACATTGCACTAGATCAAGCCCCACCAGGCATCCGTCACCCTCCTGCCATCCTGTCGCAGTCATGTGCTTATGTTAATTTTATGATTGAAATGTAGGGGTGGGGTTTAGCCTGTTAATCTGTAGATAGCCATTGAGTAGCCAATGAGGCCTCTATGTGGACATCACTTTCTCCTGATACTTCTGGGAAATCTCGTGATATTTCCCTCGTGAAGATGAGAAGCTATCTTCCCCAGTGGTTGGGAGTTAGTCTCAGAGGCGATGAATCATGAACAAGACAAGATGGCAGTGTCCGAGAAGCTGGAGGAGCAGGCGGAGAGACCACACAGCTTTGCCCTGATGGAGCCAGACCTCTGAAGCTGGGGCGGCCACATGGAGACCTCTGCCAGTGATGAGTTGCTTCTGCTGTTGATGGACTCTGAGCCCTGGAAGCGAGGAGCCATGTGGAGACCCCTGTCGGCACCGGAATTCTGCACCCACTGACCTGTGACATTGTGAGTCAGCAGGAGACGTTATAGACTGATTTCGGGCATATGGGTTAATATCGAACTTATGACTTTGAACTGGACTGGGCTCAATGTCCTGTTCCTCTTGTATATAAACCTTTTCCTTATATCTCTATTCGTGTCTATGAAATTTGTTCCTTTAGTCTACCCGGACTAACACACATCCATTTTTAGATCACTTGGTTTGTCCCTGGGTTTGTTGACTCCACCCTTCCTTTCCCCTACCTCACCCTCTCCCATGTTCCCCCAGAACCATAGGTCCCATTGTTTTCTCCTCTGCATTTTTTATCCTTTCTATCTTACCGAGATAGACATGCAGAGACAATAATAAGCACAAAATAAAAACAATGGAAAACAAAACAGCAACAAAAATCGACCCAAACAAAAGCATGTAAATAGTTCCAGGCCTGTTTGTTGACCTTTAGGAGTATTTTCCGGTTAAGTCACATGGGGTGCCATGCTCTGGCCCCAAAGTCTATTTTTGGTACTATCTGGAGACTTCACTCTTTTGCCCCCCTTGCTGCTCTGTTGCATTACCTCAGTGTTTGACCCCGGTGTGGTGGGGTCAGATGGGGCACATTTCCTGTAAGGTGTCTCCCATGTTGTCCCTTGTAGTGCTATGGGTCAGTGAGGGACATGTGTCTCATCTTAGGATCCTTTCTGCGCATTGTCTGTTCTGAGCAGGAATATCATCCTTTGGGTTAGGTGGGCCAGAATGTGTTTCACACTTTCTCCTCCCTTCTTCATTTGCTCCCATGTGCTCTAATCAGACACACCACACTCCCTGAGCTATAACTTTAGTGTTGTCCCCTGAAGTGCATTCTCTGCGGGTGGGCTGGTGTCGGGTAGTTGAGATCCAGGCCAACCCTACAGACCTCTCTATTGGTGCGCTGCTTCATGTGGTATGTTGCATTCACATCTTGGTGCACTGAGTAAAGTCTGGTTTCTCGCTCCCTTTCATGTAGACTTATAAACAATACCTTCCCTTTGAGTGGTTTAGTGTCCTGTTCCCCCACTACCCATCTTTTCTTTCTTTTCCCCTCCTTTTTAGTTGGCTGGATTATGTCCCTTCATTGGGTTTGGTCCCTGCCATAGTACTTGGACCTCACCCCAGGAATGAATGAATATAGTAGCTTTTCCCTATGCCCCTTCTGCATTTTTAAGCTTACCTCAGTGGACTCATGTTGCACTTGCCCTTTTGTGCTTGTCTTACTTCACTTAGCATAATTTCCTGCAATTCTTCGCATGTGGCGATGTGTTCCATGCTTTTTAGGCTGCCAAGTACTCCATTGTATGTATGTACTACAGTTTTTTAATCCATTTGTATATTGATAGAAATTGGGTTGTTTCCAACTCCTTGAAATTGTGAACTGCACTGCAAGGATCATTGGAACACAGATGTCCACACATGGTTTGTTTCTTGTCTCAACTGGGTATATGCCCAGTAGGGGAATTGCTGGGTCGTATGGGGACAAGGGACATCCTTGTCTGGTCCTCTTTTTTCAGTGGGATTGTTTTCTCCATTGACTACAATGTTGGTGGTTGGTTTTTCATGTATAGTTTGTATTATATTGAGGAATTTTCCTTCCATTCCTATCTTCTCGAGTGTCCTAAACAGGAATGGGTGTTGGATGTTGTCAACTGCTTATACTACATTTATTGAGATTATCTTGGGTTTCTTATACTTTCTCATGTCAATGTGGCAAATAATGCTAATGATCTTTCGTATGTTGCACCATCCCTGCTTCCCTGGTATGAATCCCACTTGGTCATGGTGAATTATTTGCTTTATAAACTTTTGTATTTTATTGGCCAGTATTTTGTTAAGGTTTTTTGCTTCGATGTGCATTAGGGATATTGGTTTGTAGTTATCAATTCTTGTGGGATTCTTGTTTGCTTTAAGTATTAGAGTTATACTAACTACATAGAAAGAGTTCAGGAGTTTGCCATTTCTATATGTCCTGGAAAAGTTTGTGTAGGGTTGGTGTCTTCCCTGAATGCTCTGTATAATTCTCCTGTGAAGCCAGCTGACCCAGAGGACGTTTTTGTTGGTAATCCCTTGCTAACCTTGTCTGTATCTTTATTGCTATATGTCTGTTGAGATTCTTGATGTCCATCTGGGATAGTCTAGGGAGGGATTGTATTTCCACATATTTGTCAATGTCCTCCAAGTTGTTGAATTTATTAGATTATAGGACTGTGTCATTATCCTCTTGATTTCATTAGGATTTGTTTTAATTTCCTCTGTTTCATCCCTTTTCCTTGCTATTGAAATTAGCTCCTTCTTTTCCTTGGTTAGGTTTGTCAGCAGTCTGTTGATTCTTTTAATCCTTTCAAAGAACCAACTTTTAGATGCATTAATTTTTTCATAGTTTTCTTGTTTTCCCTCTCATGAGTCTTATCCATGGTTTTTATTATTTCTTTTCTTTTGCTATTAATATGATTGCCCTATTGACTCTGTTCTAATTGCTTTAAGTTTTGTGTCATCATATCAAATCTTGAGTCTTTATTCCATTTTCATGTGTGCATGTATTGTTATTAAACTTTGTCTGATAACTGCCTTTACTGTGTCCCAAAGGTTTTGGTACATTGTATTCTCATTCTCTGCCACTGCCATCACTCGTCCTGAGGGAACATCTATCCTAAATTCCCCATGTTTCCGACTCCAGGGTACATCCCCTGTTTTAGTCGGACTTGTCTGGTAGAACTGGGAGTGTAATAGGGGTGGGAGGAAGCATTTGAGAACTAGAGGAAAGCATATTTCATTGTTACTATACTGTACTTTAACTGGCTCATCTTCTCCCTGCAAGCCCTCTGTAAGAGGACGTCGCTTCACCTATTGATGGGCTTTGGATCACCAATCTGTACTCCCCCTATTTATAATGATATAATTTTAGTTCCTTGGTGCCTCACACCAGATCCCTTCAGCACCTCGTGGTCACAAAGGCTGGTGTGCTTCTTCCATGTGGGCTTTGTTGCTTCTGAGCTGGATGGCCGCTTGTTTACTCAAGCCTTTAAGACCCCAGATGCTATATCTTTTCATAGCCGGTCACCATCAGCTTTCTTCACCACCATTGCTTATGCACACATTGGTCTTCAGTGATTGGGTAGGGAAGGTGAGCATCATGGAATGCCAATTTAATAGAACAAAGTGTTCTTGCATTTAGGAAGTACTTGAGTGGAGGTCCAATGCCCATCTGCTGTTCTACTACTAAGCCTATATGTATAAATTCGTTGATCTATTTTCCCCATTGTCACATATAAATATATGCACCTATGTACATGCCTGCATTTTAATCTCTATAAATGCTCTTTACCCTCAGATCTTTCCTCTATTTCCTTTTACTTTCCTCTTGTCCCACTATTATACTCAGCCTCCATTGGGTTTCAGTATTTTCTCTCTGTTACATTACCCTTGATCAATCCCTACTGGACTTCTCTCACCCACCTTGTCTCTAATTTTGGATCAATTGATATACCCTTATCCCTGGGCTGATCAACACCATCTCCTTTCCCCCTCCTCCCCTTCTCCCATGGCCCGCACCCCGGAACCATCAGTCCCATCGTTTTACCCTCCCGACTGTTCATCCAGCCTATCTTATTTAGATAGACCTGCAAAGGTAACAATATGTACCCCAAAAAGGCTTTCTAAAATGAAACAACCAAAGAAAATAAAGTAATGATAACCAAAAAAAAAAAAACCCAATGTCATATCTATGTGCGTGTGTGTGTGTGTGTAAAAAAATAACAATATAAAAACATGTAAATAATTCAAGGTCTGTTCATTGACCTCCAGGAGTGTCTCCTGGTTGAGTCAGATGGGGTGCCACTCCCTGGTCCCATGGGTTATCGCTGTCATTCCATCTGGAGCTCCACACTCTGTTGCACACCCTTAGTGTTTTTCCCTGGTGTGGTTGTGTCAGACAGGGTATAATCCTGCCCCTGTTTCTCCACTGTTGACGCCGAAAGGTCTTGGGTCAATGAAGGTAGCTGTATTTCATAGTGGGGGTGACCATATGATCCTCTTTGTGCCTCAACTGTTCTGAGTGGGGGTATCGTCCTGATGGATCGGTGGATCAGGATGCACTCCATTCTCTCTTCATCCCCCTTCATTTGTTCTCATATGTTCTGGTCAGGCATCTCTCACTCCCCAAGCTGCAGCTTCAAGTGCTGACCTCCAAGGCAAACTCCCCTGGTGGAGAGGTGGCTGCCCCTGTAGCTGAGATTGGGGTTGTGTGCTCAGACGCCTTCGTTGGTTCCCCTTTTTTTCTTTTTTGTACTCTTTGTTATTAGCTCCCAATCCTCTCCACCTCCCTCCCCGTTTCCCCTACCATTTCTATGGCCCCATTAATCCAGTGACTGTCTCTATAAATTTACCTATCTTGGAGTTCATAGACAGAAAAGCATTTAAAAAAGAAAACAGCAACACAAATTCAAACGCTAACAACAATAACAAAGTAAAACAGAAAAATCCTGAATTGAAAAGAAAGCAGGGAACAGTAAAAACTAGAACAAATTTAAAATGAGTCAGAGGGAAATAAAATGATTAGGTGTTAATTTTTAACCTAACTGCATCTGAAATAATCCAGTTTCTAATGCACTCTGCTTGGTAGTAAAGCTATTTACATCCATAGACTATAGTCAGAGAGGACTGACCAGGGGCTTAATCCATGTGTATTTCTCCTTCACAATTTTGTTTCTTTTAAACTTGAAACAACTTTAAAATGGGTCAAAATGAAACTGTCTAGATTTTTTTTAAAGCGGTGACAAATACATAGGTATAGGGCTTATCTGGTAACTCTTCATCATAATTATGTTTTCTTGACAATAGTACATAGATACAGAATAGGATATTCCTGATTTCTTTGGCCTAAACAGTTTTTTTGAGTCTGATGTTACTGTACACATCTGGTGTTCTTATCTCTTTATATCAAATTCCTAATTTCCTTGTGTGTTCAAGGCTCACACTTCGTGAAGTCCACTCCATGGTCGCACTTGTGAATGTTGATGGCATACTCTCTGATCACCACTTCAATGAGAGCAGATAGCCATTCTTCTCACCACCCTTCTTGCGGCAACCATAGTGCCCAGGTTGAAAAGGCTCTTTCATGAACTTCTTTGATTCTACCTGGAATAGCTTCTGTCAAATAGCAAGCTCAACAAAAGCAGACAGAGGACTTATTTTTCTTTTGATCACCCATAATCACACAAAATGGGCTGAATAACTTAATAAAGATAGAAGAATGGTCTTTTCTAGACCTAGATAAGTGGAGAGTTAGCCCTTTTGCCTTCTTTTTAGAAATACAGCTTGACTTTGACTTAGAACTCATTACAATTTTGTGAGATTTAAGAGCCCTGGTCTGAGAGTTGCCCAGCATCAAACTCTTGGCCAGGTCTTTATCTCAGGGCCTGCTTTTCATTATCTGCAAAAGAGTTTTCTAGTACTTAGTCAAACAAGTTTAGCAGCAAAAGAGACAAAATAGAGGAAAACAAATCAGAACCATGACAAAGGAAGGCAGGGTTGAAGTATAACATGGTAGAGAAGACCTAGAAAAGACCCAGACCTGCTTGCCCTGGAAAAAAGTTTCCGCACTATCGAGAGAATTCCCTTTATTAGATAATCAGTGAGATGAGGTGACCTTTAGGACTCTTTTGCTCTGAAATGTTCTGCAAGGCTCTTTTCCCACTTATAGTTCAAACGAAAAGTCAACTTTCATTATTTCATCTTTAGAGTCTTAACTAAAAAATAATATAATCTATTCCCACACATGGTAACTTAAGATTCCTGGTGGCACAGTCATTGAGCGTTCAGCTGCTAATTGAAAAAACAACTGTTTGAACTCACTACTCTGCAGGAGAAAAGAATAGTGATCTGTTCTTAAAAGATTATAGTCCAGAAACTCTACAGGGTCATTTTATTGGGTTCTCTAGGGCCATAACCAGTGGACATGGACTTGATGACACAGACATCCTGGTAATTTTACTATATGCATTTGCCAATTGCCTTTTATTTCTAGTGTATCACCAATTGAAATTACGGTTTTGAACTTCAAGTTCAAATCTTATGCTTATCTTTAGCAATCTTCTAGCTTAAAAATGTATTTCCATTCTGTTATTCAGTATTCCTCATTTCTAAGTTCATCAAACAAAATTCACACACACTTGAGTATGACATTTTTCTGGGCAGTTGAAATTATACAGCTTACCTTTTTTTTTTGGGGGGGGGTTATTTGCCAAAGGGTTTATGGCCAAACATATTCCTCATCTTAAATAATTAGCTCAAGCCAGGTGCTTTATATATCTTATTTCCCCCATTACAAAATGAGTTACTTTGTAACTCACTCACTTTCCCCCTTTTATTTGTGAAAGTAGCATATACTCATGGTTAAAAAGCAATCATAACCATTCCCAATTCACAGCAGTAACTAATGTCATTCTTGCTGACTTTGAGCTGTGTTTCCTTAGCTCATAGTATTGTAATTTCCCTTGGGTTAATTCTTAACTCATGGTGACCTCATGTGTGTGGAGTAGAACTACTCCATAGGGTTTTCAAGGTTAACCTAACATATATACTCAACTATAAGCCAACCTGAAGATCAGCCGGGGCACCTAATTTTACCACAAAACTGCATTAAAGTGTGCTGAAAAACTCGGCTTATACAATAGTATATACGGTATGTACAAATGTACTTGACACTTGGATGTAAGTATGGATTATAATAAGAGGTGTAAGAACCCCTAATAAAATATTTTTTTAAAAACCCACAAACTTCACCCATTGATGATAACTACTCATGCAAGATTCCCTGAGGTATGTATATGTGTGTGTATGTGTGTGTGTGTGTGTGTATAAATATACAGATAAAGTTGTTCCCTGAGCAAAGAGGGAGCTCAGGTCATCAAGTATTCACCAGAGTGGGAATCAGCAATACATCCTGAAGGAATAAGCTTAGGAAACTTTGGTTTAAATATGCCTCCAGGGCCTGCTTTAGCTCGGCTGTTACTTTGTGACTTCAGCCAATCTAAATATGCTTCTCAACTCACCTTCAGCCTCTCCCCACCTATTACTTGCATTGTGTCATGATAGTTCTACCTTACATCTTGAATCTCTGGTGACCACTGAATCAGGTCTATTCAAGACCTTCCAAAATTTGCCTCAGGCCTTTATTTCGAACCTCATTTTCTATGACTGCAGCTGACAGCCTGGACAGTATAGCTTCCTCCACACTTCAGGTAGGAAGAGGCTGATGGAGAAGTTGGTCATGTGTGCTCTACTTTGGATATCTGCTCTATGACCAGAAGGGAAGAGATGGGACTCTTACAGATTTCCCTATGTCCCTTTGTTGAGAGACCAGAGTGTTTTTGCTTTGAGAAATGCCATGGTGGGGGAGGGGGGCATTTTTACAACTTTGTAACGGAAAGGAGGACACAGTCTTCTAGAATATTCCTTTCGACTCTGTTAGAATGTTGCGTCTGCTACTAACTGGCCTGGTCTTTATCTACCACCTTAAGATTTTGAGTGCCAATTTCTTGGCATTTAGGATCACAGCAATCACTTCATTTTTCACCTATGTTTCAGGGCCCTGTTTGATTATGACCGGACTCGGGACAGCTGCCTGCCAAGCCAAGGCCTCAGCTTTTCTTATGGAGACATTCTGCATGTCATTAACGCTTCAGATGATGAGTGGTGGCAGGCAAGACTGGTGACCCCACATGGAGAGAGTGAGCAAATAGGTGTGATCCCCAGTAAGAAGAGGTGAGTTGCCATAATGATGAGCAAGACCTCTTGCTCCTACCTCCTGGGCATTTTGCTTTCTTTGTTTCATATCAAACTATGAGTTTCTTAAGAGAAAGGATATGTGCCTTATTTCATTTTGGTAGACATTAGTGTTCAGGTCATAGTTTTGGCAAAATGAATCAAAAAGCATTCCTGTGCCCATTATCGCCCACTGCTGAGACCAATGACAGGACTTTTTTTCTGACTCCCAAACAGGGTGGAAAAGAAAGAAAGAGCTCGGTTGAAAACGGTGAAGTTTCATGCCAGGACAGGGATGATTGAGTCTAACAGGGTAAGTGAAGCTAGTCCTCGTGTGAAGAGGGATAAGAACCACGACGCTCTGGCTGATGTATACAAATACCGAGGAGCAAATACAGCTCCTTTACTAGAGCTGGCTCTGTCTGTCAGAATACTGTCTGCTTTACAGAAAGCCGTGTGGGAGCACTTTAAAGTCCATAGCCAGTCTGTACTCCTTCCCCATGGGCAGCCAGCTCTTGAAGGTATCTTGGCGTTGGACTGTTTGGAAGGCTGACTTGCTTGGGTTAAATGCAACTGCTTGTGAGTGTCTGGTTGCAGACACCTGTCGGAGCTGTGGGGACATTGGCTGTAATCTGGCCTAACCATCTGGCCAGGAAGGCCAGTCACAGAGCTCCAACTGACTTTCAGAACAAGTGAGGCATGAGGTATCTCTCCATTCACCCCTTCTCTTCTATAAGCTTTGCAGGCCAAAGAACTTCTGGAGCAGTAGGAGGGAAGCTACACATGGAGTAGATGACTCTGTGTGGGCCAGTGGCACCTTAGGGCATATGTCCAGGAGGCTACAGTGACTTTTGTTCTTTAGGAAGTATCAGTGAGTGCTGTGAGTCTGAATTAGGTAGCAACCTCTATATCCCTACAACATTTTTCTGTAAACATAATTTTCCTCCTGCATCAACATTCATTTAATCTCATAGCCTCCATTTGTGAGAGATGGTCTTTATTTAGTTCACCATTGTCTCCATTTTAGTTTTCTTGCATGCTTTAAAAGCCATTGTTCTGTTTTGTTTTGTTTTGTTTTCTCCTGTCCTTCTCCCTCCATCTTCATGTTCTTTCACAGTCGATCAAAACGAAACGTAAAAAGAGTTTCCGCCTCTCTCGAAAGTTTCCATTTTACAAGAGCAAAGAAAACATGGCCCAGGAGAGCAGCATACAGGAACGTAAGTAGTTGCAGAGTACAAAGACTAGACCATCCACCGCCCTGTCCTCTCTTCCTCATTTGCACCTTCCCTTATGAAAAGACTGGCCAAGTGTGTGTGTGTGTGTGTGTGTGTGTGTGTGTGTGTCCATGTGTCCGTGTGTGTACCTGTTTGCACAGAGTCAGGGTAGAAATTGGTGTGCCTGGGCAGACCTTGGGTCTCATCTGTCTAGATCCTCACTCACAATGAATGTTGAAGTCTCCGAGGTAGAACTTGTTCCAGGGTCTACCAGGAAGTATCTGACAATGGGGTTGGAGGTGCCTGAATGAGTTCTGCTATGGTGATGAAAAGTTTTCGGATTATCAGATTTCAAAAAATGGTTTAGAAAGAGAACAATATCTAAGGACTCAGTGTTGCTCTCCTAGCTTCTTCCTCTTGTATTTTCTCTCCCTTAATTTCACTCATCTATGTCAAGAGAAGAGCCTTTTCTTTCCTGGACACCTCAAGTTGGGGGTGCTTTTTCAATTACTTGCATGTGCATGAGCGCACAAAGTATCTGCCCAACTCAGCAGACTTACTCTCATTCTTGAATGATTGAAAAGCCTCTTCCCCGCCAAAGAAAATCTTTCCCACTTAAATGAGCCAACGTGGAAAAAGGGTTATGAAAGTATCCACATAGAGGTTGATGGAGAAACCCAAAACACATTTGGTAGAAAAGAGCAGTAACTTGAGCTTAAACTAACTTTAAGAACCAATTAATGCGAATAAATCTTACTCTGCCACATGCCTCAGAAATTAACTGCTCGGACCTTATCTTGAACTATCAGATTGGACCTGGGGAATTATTTCTTGTTTGTTTCATTGTGAATTATGAACAGCACTCATTGACCAATGGCACTTCGGTCTTGTGAGGATGGGTCTTGGGGTGCTGTGCTGCTGGGACTGGCAGGAGACTGACAAACTATGGTAGGAAATGTGTAGGCTAGCTGGTACATATATGATCATGGTATAAGTAGGTTGTTGCTAGGTTTTTTTTGGAGGGGCGGGCTGGTGGGTATTTCGTAGATAGGCTGCCCTTAGCCAGATGGAATTCTGACTCTTAAAATTCTAGATAGCTCAGTAAGGAGCAACAGATGAGGTTAGTTCTGATCACAAGCACTAAGACCATCTGAGGTTACCAAGGTAATGCCACCACAGTTCCCCACTTGAGTCAGAAACAAAAACAAAGACACCCTCCCAGCCTGGCAAAGGGGTTGCTATTCAGTGGACCAGCTGGGATGTAGGGGCGGGGTGTGTGTGCGTGTGCTTGTGCTCCAGAAGCTGAACTCCTTCTCACCTCCTGAGTACTACGCAACGCAGTCGGCTTTGAAGCCACACTCTAGGTTGCATGAAGCTTTCAAGGGATAAAAATGAGTCAATATTGGGTGAGAGCCCCTTGGCATGGTAATAATTGTCTTGACTACCTATCATATACAGATATTTGTTCTTTCATGAATGCACAAGGGAAAATACTGATTCCTAGGGTAAAAGAGAGGTCTAGGACCTACATGGCTATATTTAGTCAAAGCAGGTGATTTGAACCTTGGATTGTCACAGGACTATCCTGTAGGCGTATAGGCCATCTACTGCCACAGGAAGGTGGTCCACTGCAAGGCCCTCTGGCAAACTGGGACACGTAATGTCTAGCTATCTTGCCTCACCTGGGATGTTATTTCCGTAGCAAAGTTCTTAACCTCGCTATAGTTGTAGGTCTTCATAGTATTTCATACTTCTGTCACTAATGCTCACCTGGCTCTGTATTCTTCCTTCCCATGTCTTTCCCCCCCTCTATTTCCTCTCTTTTCCCCAATTCTTTTCTCCCTCCCTCCCCTCCTTTCTGTCTTTACTGTCTGTGAAATCAGGACTTCCCTGGGTTAAGTGACGATTATTATGGAGCAAAGAATCTGAGTAAGTCAAAAGTTACACACCGTTAACTGTATTTCTATCATAAATGGAAGTACTTGGGGGTGGGGGCTTAGGTGGGAAGGGGAAGGGGGAGGGGTAAGGGGGAGGGAAGGGGAGTGTTTGCTGAAACTCTCAATATCACAGATGGAAAAAGTGTTTGTGGTTCTGGGAGGCAACTGCACTCACCACTACACCACCAACACCGCACCACATATGTTTCTGAATGTCACACTTTTCTTCTGGAATCTTGGTACCGGAATAAGTAAATCCACTCATGTTTGTGCTTTCCTTTTGTATCTTTAAGTGATAGGGAGTTATCATGTTGCCCCACTGTAGTAGTTAGGTCAGTAAGAAGCGCTACGCTAGGGGTGACCAATCTTTCAACCTCTAGACTGCTGTTGAAGTGAGATGTGTCAGTTGGTTGGGATGCTTATTCTGCTGACACATCACCTCCTAGTTAGGTTCAGGAATGGCAGCAGCTACCATCTGCCTGAGGCCAATCTGTATCTGGGATTATCTAGCAAATTCAGGGATCTGGACAAACAGCCATGAGCCAATTTTCCACATAAGATCTCTAAAGAACTGAATTGATAAGACTGTCCACAATTTGCAGATCATATTGTTCTAGTGCCTTATCTTGGACAAACTCTTAATTACCTCTTTCTTCTGGAAAAGAATTCTGGAATAGAGAATGAAGGGACGTAGATGACAAGGTCTTTGTGTCCTTGCTGTGTGCACAGATGCCCAGAAAAAGCAGCCTTATTAGGTGGGTTCTTTCAATTTATATGCTCCTTCAATGAATAGTAAAGGTGTGAAGGCGAAGGAGTTTCCTCGGGGCATCACCCTGGAGATAGTAATATCTGACAGCTTGCCCCGGTCCTTCCTGGGGGACCACAGCATAGCACGATCTAAGACATGTTATTGTCTTGGCTGAAACAAGCATTGCCTCTCTCCATGGTACATGTGTCCATCTCTCATCTTCATAAGCCTGTCTTCATGTGAGGAGGGGGGGGGGCTTTGGCCAAACTCTGCCCTGTGGTGCCTAAGTGCCAGTTCCTCTGCTTGTACTTTCTCCACCCGCATTCAGATATGAACAAACGCCCATGGTCTAAAACAGAGAGCTAGCCTCCCAGTATCCTTGTGTCTTTGCTGTCTGTGTTCTGAGCCGTCTGTTTTATGGTGGATGGATGAGCATCCCTTCAATCCACCTGCAACTCCCAAAGTCTCCCTGCCTGCCTTGGAAGCGGCAGCAAGAGTGCTATTGACTCCCACCAAATGTCCAAAGTATTATTCCTTGGTGGCTGCTCAGTCCATCTGTTGCTTAGTTCTGAAGCTTCACGGAGCCTGTCCTTCAGATGCTCTCTCTGGGCAAGACATTCTACGGATAGCCTGGTCTATGAATTTCTTTATACTCCTGTCACAATGTTTCCTTTTCCTATTGATCTTGGGAGATGAATTTTGAGACAGAATTTAAAAATCCTCCGAGCCAGTTCTTTTGAATCAGATGTTGACTGAAGAAAGCAAAGCTGGTTATAATCTATAGGAAGAGACTTGGCAGGCTGAGAGATTTTTGGGGACAAGGATGAAGTGGCCAAAAGCTCAAGGTTAGACCTGTCTGTGGCTCCATGTCAGCAGCCTGGATGTGGCATACCTCCTGCTTCCCGATTTGGTTGGCAGCTCAGCACTTCTCTCCTGGAGCATTTGCGTTGTGTGCTTCGTGTGACATCATCAGTGGTGTGTTCTCAACTGGAGTCTCTTTTTTGTTGGCTTGCAGAGGGAGTGACATCCAACACCAGTGACAGCGAAAGCAGTTCCAGTAAGTGTGTGTCATTCTCCACCCTCTTGTATAGCTCCACTGTGTATTCCAGCCATTATCATTTCAACAGTGCACAACCGCCATTTCTGTTTAGAGGCGAATGCTTCTTTTTAGTCATGTACACTCTGAGATTCTGGAAATGCCGTGGCAGGCTCATTCTCCTTATGGGATCAGGTTGGCTTTGAGGATCAAAAGAGACTATGAGACTGGTAGTCCTGTCCAGGGCTTGACTTAAAAACATACCTGGAGTCTGGAAAGTTGAGCTGCCATTGAACAAAGCACTAACGTGGGGACTGTGGGGCACAGATGCTGCCACTGTTACATATTTGTTCAGAAACCGAAATGAAAGAGGAGCTTTTGTTGGATATTAGCCTGACTCTGCCTTTCGAGGACTGGGTTAGTAAGGTTTGGAGTACCTGGGTGACACAAACAGTTAAGCACTTGACTGGTTGAACCCACCCAGGGGTTATCTTGGAATACAGGCCTAGCAGCATCTGCAGTGTCGAAGTCTTGAAACACTCATGGATAAGTTCTTTATTGTACACATGGGGTCCTCATGAGCTGGCATCAACTCAGTGCCACCCGACAGCAACAACAGTATCTTTGTCTTTCACCTGAGTTAAAGGATCAGAGAACTGCAAGCTTTCCTTTGGAGACCCCATGACCAGAACAATAAAGCTACAATTTACAACATCTATGGACAGTGAGGGCAGTGGCTTCTCTCGCAGTAGTGTGTTGGCTAGAGGCCACCATGGAATTTTTCCCAGAATAAAGCTCAGAGAAGGCCTCTGGAAAACATCTCATGACTTGCTTGCCCAGTACTACTGCCAAGCACTTTGGGACCTCCAGACACTCAGCATCAAGTAGGGTAGCCACCATTTTAGGAAAGGCATATCATTACTGAACTATATGGAGCATTTCCGTGAAGAGAGAGCACTGGAGACATTAGCCCACCCATGGGCTACTTTCTGGATACTTCTTCCACTGTAGGTATCTCTTTTAAAGGGTAAAGTTAGGATATTGCTTGGAAAACTTGCAAGAATACTTTGATTTCCTTACCAGCAGATGAAGGGATCAGATGTCTCAACCAGTTAAAACTTACCTTTGAGTCTTATTGAAACAAGAGGGCAAATAAGTACAGTTGGCTGTTCCTTAAAATAATGGTTCCTGATGCTACACTAGTTTTTCAAGCCTGCTAATTATTGGCCCTTGCCCATTTTCCTTGCTTTGAGTTAAAAGGTTCACCTAGGGATAAAGAAAATTAGATCTTTGTAAGCCAAAAGAAATGTTCTATTTGCAGAGAAAATAAATGTACAATAAAAGACAAGCGAATGATAGACGATATCAAGCCCATGTGGTAAGTTGTCCACAAAAGCAATGAAAATTCAGAATAGACAGAGCAGTCTTCTTGGAAGATTTAAAATGAATTCATTCTTGCATGATAAATAAAATATGCATTAGTAAAGGATTATAAATGGAGTGATAGGAACAGACTTGAGAAAGGCATTATTGTGACCTTGACTTCACCTGTAATTTTAGATGATAATTAGGGATGCCAATAAATAGATTAGGGCCACATTATGAAACATTTAGGACTTTTTAGCTCAGATGGAGGAAAAGCAAACATCCTAGGTTGGGCTAGGATGTCAAATAATAAAAAAATCATTTTTATGGAAAATTTCTTGCCACTGAAATGCAATATGGGTTAAATGAGTACTTCACAGAAAAGGACAGATTAGGCCACATTTCAATGTAGTTTTATTCCAGATTATAACATTGACCCAAGTATAAACTGAAGGGATTGCATATGGGTAAGAATCGGTTTGGCTATACCTAATTTTAAAAGGATATGTGTTATAAATAATTGCCATTATGGTCTAATTCTAGAAAATATTTTGTGTCATTAGCCGATGTGATCTAATTTGCTATGATACTATTAAAATTGATTTTCATTCATGTTACCTGTTTAGGAAGTGTGCTATAAAGAATATAACATATAAGAGCAAAAAAGCTTGTGAGAAACTGGGGATTATTTTCTGGTGGAGGCCCTCTGGTTTCTGGGTCATGTCCCTCAGCTCAGCTCCATTTTGCTGAGGGAACTACTGGCCCCTGCTCCAAATGCAGTCCTTTCTCATCAAAGGGAAAGCACAAAGGAGCATGGGGCAGTTTTCAGTGGCACTTGATAAGACTACATTCCAGCAGAGGTGAGTGTGGGTGAATGTTGTAAGAGATGAAGACACAAAAGAGACAGATCATGAGGTACTAATATGTCTCCCTTTTTTGTTGCAGAAGGGCAAGAGGATTCTATTTTGTCCTATGAGCCAGTGACACGACAAGAAAGTAAGCCCCCGTCTGAAAGTTTTGTCTTTGTGCTAGTCTTCTAGTCGTGGACTACACACTGTAGTTGTCAGTGACAGCAGAGAGAAGACCCTGGGAGAATAGGAAGGCATGACTTCATTGCACACCTTTTCCTACATCCCAGTATTTAGGGAGGGCTCTGCACATTTATTTGCTCTAGGTCTACTTCCCAAAGGACAGGATATATCTATCAGGAAGACAAATCTAATTGTGGGCATAGCTACTGGTAAAAGAGAGGTTCTGATCCTTCACATCAGTCTCTGTTCTTTTCACCTCAGCTACTGATTTCAATCCAGATATACTCTGAAGTTAAGACAATGTCTTAGTTTCATAGTGCTACCATAACAAAGCCACCACAAATGAATGGTTTTCAAGAATAGAAATTTATTGTCTCATGGTTCTGGAGACCAGAACACCCTAAGCATTCCTTGACACACCTTGGCTTCTTGTAGAAGTCCTTCGAGTGGTCTCTCCCCCCACCCCCCACCCCCATCCCCCCATGAGAGTCTTGGTGTCTTATTCCCTTTTGTAAGAAACTTCTGGGAAGTGATTAGATTTAGAACCCAACCTACTCTGTCATATCCAAGTTAACATAATAAAAGAAATCCTGATTTCAGAACAGCCCCACATTCACAGGCATAGGAATTAGGACTTCACCCTATTTTGCCCAGACTGGGAGATGTTCCAGATTTCAGACTTGACTCAGATAGTATGTTCTCAAAAGCTGTCTAAGGCCTATCTACCACCCTTAAATACTAGTTAGAAATCATGGCATGACCTAGACCTTACTCCATCAGAGTTGTGATTCCAGGGACTGGGTTTTCCAAGGCAGACATTTGAAAATGTCTGTTGGGGATCCTTAGTTCATTTTATCAGTGTTCTTCTTCCCCAGTTCACTACGCAAGGCCTGTGATCATCCTGGGCCCAATGAAGGACCGAGTCAATGATGACCTGATCTCTGAATTTCCACATAAATTTGGATCCTGTGTGCCACGTAAGTGCCCAGGATGACATGGGAATGAGGTATTGATGTGTTGGGAAATTGTTGCTTTGAGGTTTCATGGAAGGCCTGGCATCAGATTGTAAGGCTACCTGGGAATAAGGGTACATCTAGCACGTTGGAAGGGATTAGGCAGTAAGAGATTCCCCCAGAATTGACCATGGTTGGGAAGACTAAGGCCTCAGGTTTGTTTGCTTGCTCCTTTGGTACCTTGCACGTGGTAATTGTTAGGTATGATTGGAAAAGTGTACAGCCTTAAGCAAAGTGATGTTGGTGTAATTGGATCAATCATTTGTGAGGTTCCCGTAATTCCACACCACACTTGGCACCTTTTTCCAGACTTTGACTGAAGAAATCTCCCTTTCCTTATCCAGTTTAAACTAAAGCAAAGAGCCCATTTGTGTGTGGGACCCGGAGGTTGAAAAAGAAGTAGGCAAAACAAACTTTTCCTTAGCTCCGTTTTCTCCCCACTTATCTGAAAAAAAAGAAATCAGAGTAGCCATGCAACCCAGGTCACAGAGGAGCAAGCAACCTTTTTTTCCCCACTTGGTTTGTATTCTCCTTGGGCTGCACAGTGTTTCCCTTCTTCTTTCAGATACTACCCGACCTCGGCGTGATAATGAGGTAGATGGACAAGACTATCACTTTGTGGTGTCCCGAGAACAAATGGAGAAGGATATTCAGGACAACAAGTTTATTGAGGCAGGGCAATTCAATGATAACCTCTATGGGACCAGCATCCAATCAGTGCGAGCAGTTGCTGAGAGAGTAAGTAGACTGGATTTTATGGATCAAGTAAAGCTCAAAGGGGAGATCAAAATGCTCAATTGGAGTCCCACTTGAATACTCATTTTTTAACTACAGGACTAAGTGGCACTGGTGACAAAAGTCAGCCCTGACCTTTGGTGAATGTTCACTTCTCTCATATAGCTCACCCTAGAATTCTGCCCACCAAAGACTAGAAAACTTCTGTAAGCGTGGCCTTTCTGAGTGGTAGGAGCAATATAGGGGCTGGGCACCCCAGGGGTCAGATCTTCTAAGCCAGTGGTTCTTAACCTTCCTAATGCCGTGACCCTTTCATACAGTTCCTCATATTGTGACACCCCCCCCAACCATAAATTTATTTCACTGCTATATTATTAATATAATAACTGTAATTTTGCTACTGTTATGAATTGGGCAACCCCTGTGAAAAGGTCGTTCAATCCCCAAAGGGATCATGACCCAGAGGTTGAGAACCCCTGTTCTAGGCATTAGGTGGCCCTGGTCTCCATCTGTAGTCGATGTTTGGAATGCCATGGTGTATATTTGCTTGGGGGTGGGTGGACAGGGATTCAGTGCGGCTGCTTTTGTCTCTGCTTTTTCAGGGCAAGCACTGTATCTTAGATGTTTCTGGCAATGCTATCAAGAGGCTGCAGCAAGCACAACTTTACCCCATTGCCATTTTCATCAAGCCCAAGTCCATCGAAGCCCTTATGTAAGTGTTTACTGAGGCTTTGAAATCCTCAGCTAGGATGGGAACGTGAAAAGAAAATGGAAAGAATAAAGTGACTTGTGGGTGGGCAGGGACCCACTCAGAACTCTGAGAGTCTTCAACCCCGCATTGGCCGCGCCTTCTGTTTTGTGTGCCAATATGTTCAGTCTTACTTGGGGTTTGGAGTCAGGAAGGAGGTGAGCCATAGGCTGCTGCTACTCAGAGAGGGCCAGTAGCCAGCTTTCAAGGAGCCCTGAATTAGCTTCCATATTAATATCAGCAAGGAATCAAGTTTGGTGCTACTTTTCTGCTGTGTCTCTCTTTGACAGGGAAATGAATCGACGACAGACATATGAACAAGCAAATAAGATATATGACAAAGCCATGAAACTGGAACAGGAATTTGGAGAATATTTCACAGGTGAAAATGCCTGCTTCCCCGTTGGGGGTGGGGAGTTACATGGCAGCAGCTAGACATCTCTTTCTAGAACTATTTCAAAGCAGTTTAAGTACCTTGTACAATGTTTTGGATCCTTTCGAGGTTTAGAATGGCAAACTGTAACAAATGACACAAGTTCTCTCCATCCGGTCATAGCATTGTAGCCATTGTGTAATATTGTGAGTGTTTGAGGTTGTGAGTACCTTATATTACTTTTCCTCACCCCCTGTCAGAACCCCCCCAATCCAGTGTTTGTCTTGCATGTTTTAGGTGTTGAATAATTATTTGTTGAGGGTGATAATGCCTTGGTGTAATGTTCAGATTGTCAGCATGCATGTGTGTATATGAGGGTGGTTACATTGTCACCTACTTTAGAGGTTCAGTTCTAGAAACTTGGGAAAGCTTCCTTACCTTTTAAAGTACAGTGACATATATACTTCTATGTAGGTTGGTGCTGAGTACATTTTCATGGATGCTGCTGCTAGGTTAGCTAGGGAAGGAACTCATAAATGTACTCTTGTGTGTTGGGTCTTTGGAGCTCATTTTACTGTTAGCATCTGTATCATTGTCTCCTTTGCTAACCTCTGCTATAGAGCAAATGTGAGGACCTTGGGGAGCCCTACTATTGTTTTGCCAGAAATTGTGGCTTTCAGCTCTTTGGATATTTGGGATGCCCCAGATCATTTAGCCAGATTGCTTTACTGCTAACCTTATGGCCATGTTAAAGATCAACATGCACTGCAAGGCCTGGCATGTAATGGGTGTTCAATAATATTTTGAAAAAATAAGCATGGAAAAAAAAAAAAGAAAAGAAAAAAAAAATAAATAAGCATGGGCTTCTATTGATTGCTTGTTTAGTCTCACTGTATCTCAGGCATCAACTTCTAGTCGTAGCCTAGGACCACCTAGCCAGTTAGTACTCCACTTGGAGCACCCAGTAAGTTTTCCTTACTGCCCCAAACCAAGCAGACAGACAGCAAATCAAGTCGAATCCACCCTTCTGTGAATGTGTCGTTGTGCCTGTGGTATGAGTGTAGGATTGTTGGGAAAGGCAGAATTACTGGGCTTGGGGGAGGGGTGCTGTGGACCACAGTAATAATTTTGTTTTCCTCTTCACTTTAGCCATTGTACAGGGTGACTCACTGGAAGAGATTTATAACAAAATCAAACAAATCATTGAGGACCAGTCTGGGCACTACATTTGGGTCCCATCCCCTGAAAAACTCTGAAGAATCCCCTCCAACCATTCTCTTGTGACCAGAAGAAATCCAGTCCCTCTTCCCTCCTTCCTCTTCATTCCTGTTCCCACGGGGAGAACAAATGACTACTGTTCTTGTCCCCTTTTTAGATATGTCAAAAAATTGAGTTTTCTAGTCCTGTTTTTTTTTTTAGCTTTTTTTTTGGGGTGGGGGGGATGATGCCATCTCACTCATCATGTGACTGTACCCATTCCTGCATGGACCTTGCCCAAGCACTAGCACAGGTGCAAATCCATCAGAATCATTGTTTTTCTTAAAAATCAAGCAGAAGCGAAAAGAAGAGAGGAGGACTGATGGAAAGACAGACTCTGGACAGCTACATGAATTGTGAAACGAGCTATATGCACAACATGACAGATGCTCCGGGGGCATTTCTGCATTTCTGTATTGCTGTCTTGCAGCTCTGAACATTATAGCATAATGGCAACCGAAAGTATTGTGTGTGTATACATACACACATACACATATATATGTGTATATATATGTAATTTATATAAATATATAGAAATTATTATATATATATTATACACTCATATAATATATATATATTCACACACATTTGGTCTAGTAAATTTATGGAAACTTCATCGATGGTACTATGTTATTAGAGAAATGTTCTAGTTTTCATATTCCAATCAGATGGCATCTTTTATCTCAGCTGGTTGGGAAGGGATTGAAAATGGTAGTGCTGTACTAAGGGCACTTGCATTTGGTTATTCTCTTGGGCGCTAAGATTCCAACTAAGAGAGGGGTCAGCTTGAAGCCTGGAGCAAAGAGGGCCGGAGCCTTGACTTAAAGCTGCTGCTGCCCTGGAGCTGCAGTCAGTCCTGTGTGGGAAGAGAGAATGGCTAATGATGCTCCATATTAAATTGCCTATTGTTTTTTGCCACCTGATACGTCTGCATGAGAAGTTTCCTTTTTGTTCATTTCTAAGCTACTGTTAAACCAAAACCATGTTGTGCTACTGTGTCAGCCTTTTCATTATTCCAGATTTTACTTTTACTATTTAAGTGAATGCATAGACTCCAATTTAACAATGTTCTAAAGGCTTATAATGTTAAAGGAGCCAGGCCTTGTGACATAGCAGGTAACACAGGCTCGGCCTTCTAATCAGCAGATGTGAAAGGATAGACCGGGAAGGAGTGAGAGAAGGAGGATTTCAATGCCATCCCTTTGCATATTTGCCAAGGACTTGAGGGTCCTTTATGGGGCCCACTGACAGGGACAGGAAGTTGCTTTCCTTCCAGTTCGGTACTAAGACAATAGAACAGTCACTAAGCTTGGCCAGCCATGCAACTAGTAGTTTGATTTGGGCCTTTTTTTTTTTTACAGCTGCTTCATATGCCCTCCCCCAGCCCTCTCACCAACATCTGGTAGCTTACTGTTTCTTCAAGAACCAAGTAGACATTAACGCTGTAAATTTGAGCTGTAGCGCTAAGATCCACTTACTGGTGGGACGTGCAACATTGTTGCTTTTTTCCTAGAGTGACAGCAGTGATTCTGGTGAGAGTTTGTCTCTGGCCAAAGCAAGTGTGGTTCAGGCCCTACCCCACATTCTGTGCTCCTTTGAAGCCGATGTGCCTCCCTCTCCTCCATGCTGGAGGGATGACACAGGGGAGAAGAAAAGAGAGACGCTTGGCCCTACGACTGAGGCCATTGTTTCCTGGCCCACGTATGTTACAATCAGTGCACACAGTTCCATGTGGAAGACACACACTTCAAGCACTACCAACCAAATTGGGGAAATATGTTTAACAGTTATCCTACCAGCATATTGAAGCTAACTCTAAAGTGTGGGGCCCAGAAGAGGGTAAAGAAAGGGCAGCAGCTTTACCTGGGCAGTACACTGGGTTGAAGGCAAAGAAGAATAAAGTGTGATGGCTGGTGATGACTCTTGGTAAGGGGGTGGGGGTGAGCAGAGTGTTGATGTCAACGATGTTAATTGAGTGATATGTTCTGAATGATGCTCAACCATCTTCCCCTGCCAGGGAAGAAAAGCAAAGATTAAAAGTAAGCATGACACTAGTTGGTTTACCAGTGTTCCTTCCAAGGAGACATATATTTTTTAATAAACAATAGTTGCAATGAACTGTGGCTCAGAGACCTTTTTGAAGTAGTGGAGAAGGGAGGGTGGGTGTAAAGAAATGAGAAAAAAATCTCAACCAAGTCTTTGAGACCAAAAGGGTCTATTTACTGCCAATTAGCTGACTAAATCAGGAGGTGGTTACAGACATCTGTGGTGGTAAAAAGTCCCTTGGGAAAGCTATATAAAGTCTACCACTATGGCTCCTGACTGAGTCCCCAGCCTTGGTGGTAAGGTGGTGACATTTCCCAAGAGGTGCACAAAATGGGATACGCATACTGCAGTGAAACCGTGTGTTGAAAAGGGCGGGGAGGGGGGCAGTTAGCAGAAAAGTAAGTGATGAAACTGGTAAGAGGAAACTGGCCTAGCAGCATCTTCCAGGTTCCAATGGTCTTCAAAGCAATGAGAGCTCCGGGGAAAATGAAGGAGGTATAGGTGCAGAGAAGACCCCGAGTGGCAGAGTTGGGTGGCAATCATTTCATGCTGACCCTTGGAAAGAGCACATGTGCTTAGAGAAGATATTTATGAATCAGCTGGTGTCACTGTAGCTTAGCTTGAGAAACCAGAGGAAAGACTGAGAATTAAGGTCAAGAACTGTCACTAAACGAACGAACTACCTTAGTGCGTGGTGGCCGAATGGCGAACAGCAGCAGCGTCGCGTTTGTGATGCTTTACAGTTGCAGCCTGCTTTCATTCCACATTCTGTCATTTGATTGAAGGCAGCCTTCCTCCCCCCTCCCCGAAGGTAATCAGTCCTTGAGCAGAAAGAAGTGTATTAAATGTTTACAAATTCATAGGATGATACTCATGACTAAATAAAATACTTGTTCAAACACAAATGGCCAATTTTTCTTAAGTTGAACATGCTTCTGGAAATTGATTAATGAAATCAAAGCAAAGTTCACCACAGTGTTGAAGAGTTCAAAAATGAAGTTAGTACAGATGACATGCAGGGCAGGGAATACACTGTTGTCAGGGGCCATTGAGTCTGATCTGACCCGTAGCGACCCTAGGCAAAAGAAAACCGAACATGGCCTTGTGTCATCCCCACAATTGTTCCTATGCCTGAACCCACTCTTGCAGGCAAGGTATCAGTCCATCTCCTTGAGGACTTTTTGGCCGCCCCTCTACTTGACCAAGCATGATGCCCTTCTCCAGGGACTGGGCCAAAGTCTGTGAGACCAAGTCTTGCCATTCCTGCCTCGAAGGAGCACTCTGGTCATATTTTTTTCAAGACAGATCTGTTTGTCCTTTTAGTAGTCCGTGGTACTTTTAATATTCACTAGTGTCGATTCAAAATGTACTGGTTCTCCTTTGGCCTTCCTTATCCATTGTTAGTCATCTCCATGCTTATGAGGCAATGGAAAATACCATGGCTTGGATAAGGTGCACTTTAGTCCTTAAAGTTACATCCCTGTTTGCCAATACTTTGCAAAGAGGTCTTGTGCAGCATATTACCAATGCGACACATTTTCTTGATTTCTTGACTGTACATTGATGTGGATCCAAAAAAATACAGACTCCGTGACAACTATAACATTCACTTCATCATGATGCTACCTTTTGGTCCAGTTGTGAAGTTTTTGTCTTCTGTACATTGAGTTATAGGCCTTACTTTAGGCTGCAATTCTTTACTTTCATCAGTGCTTCGAGCTCTCTTCATTTTCAGGAAGTAAATTTGAGTCATCTACATATCTCAGATTGCTCATAAGCATTCTTCCAATCCTGATGCCACATGCTTCTTCATATAAGTGAGCTTCTCTGATTGCAGGTTGAACAAGTATGGTGAGAGGATACAACCCTGACATACATCTTTCCTTATTTTATTTTATTTTTATTTATTTATATTTTTTTAGGCATCACTGCCCTCTGGTAGGAGTGAGAGGCCCAACCTTGCTGCTGTGGGATTTGAACCGCCAAGCCAGTCGACCGCAGTCCCACACTCAACCACTATGCTGCCAGGGCTCAGCCCCATCTTTCCTTATTTTAAACCATAAAATACTGTCCTATTCTGCTCACACAACTGCCTCTTGATCCATGTATAAAATTCCTCATGAGTACAATGAAGTTCTGGAATTCCCATTCTTTTCAAGGTTATCCATAGTTTATTGTGGTCCACACAGACGGTTAACTTTGCATAGTCAATGCAACACAAGTAAACATCTTTCTAGCAATCTTTGCATTGAGTCATAACTTTATCTGACATCAGAAATTGTATCCCTTGCTCCATGCTTTCTTCTGAATGTGGCCTGAACTTCTGGCAGTTCCCTCTCAATGCACTGCTGCATTCATTGTTAGATGATCTTCAGCAAAATTTAATTTACATGCGATATCAATGATATTCTATCGCATGAGCAGTATGTTGGGTCACCTTTCCTGGAATGGGTACACATGTGGACCCCTTCCATTTTGCCAAATGGCTGCCTTCCAAATTTCCTGGCATAGACAAGTCAATGTTGCATCAGCTTGTTGAAACATTTCATTTTTTATTAATCATTTTATTGGAGGCCTCTTACAAATCTTAGGACAATCCATTATTAAATTTCATTAAGCGCACTTATACATAGGTTGCCACGAACATTTCCAAAACATTTCCTTTCTACTTGAGCCTTTGGTATCAGCCCCTCTTGTTTCCCCTCCCCCACCCCACCACCCTCATGAATTGATCAGCGATGTGTTATTGTTATTTCATGTCTTACACTGCCCATTGCCTCCCTTCACCCACATTTCTGTTATTCCCCTGGAGGGCGGGGGAGTGAGCTATACATCCAACCTTGTGATGGGATCCACCTTTCTCCCTCTTCCCTACCACCATGATACCGCTACTCCCACTACTATTCCTAAGGGGTTTGTCCTGAGTTCCATGTGTTGAGAGCTCTTATATGTGCCAGTATGTGTTCTTTGGTCTAGCCAGATTTGTAGGGTAGAACTGGATGATGGCAGTGGAGGGGGCTGGGGTGGGGGAACGAAGCATTCAGGAGCTAGAGGAATTATATGTGTTTCATTGGTGTTATACTGTACCCTGGCTGGATTTTCACTTCCTTGTAACCCTTCTGTGGGGGACATCCAGTTGTCTTCAGATGGGCTTTGGGTCTCCACTCCAACTCCCATCTTTCATATCGATATAATTGTTGGTTTTGGATCTTTTGACACCTGATCCTGCCAACACCTCATGATCACACCCGCTGGTGTGCTTCTACCATATGGGCTTATTTGCTTCCCTGATAGATGGCTGCTTATTTAACTTTAAGCCTTTAAGGCCCTGAAGGTTATATCTTTTGATAGCTGGGCACCATCCACTTTCTTCACCACATTTGCTTATGCAACCATGTTGTCTTCAGTTATTGTGTCAGGAGGTTGAGTATCAAAGAGTGCAGGTTATTAGAACAAAATATTCTTGTATTTAGGGAGGCCTTGAGTAGAGGCCCAAAGTCTGTCTGCTATCTTAGTACTTAACATATATGTACATTGGCCTCTATCCCCTTCATTATAAATTAATATATTTACGTATATACATGTCTATAGCTATACCTCTCTGTAGAGCTTTTGCTACCTACTAGAAGTAGTAGGAAAGATTCCTCTACTTTCTTTTACCTTCCTCCTGTTCCACTATCATGTTCACCCCCCACTCTCAGCAATTCCTCTTGGATACATAGCACTTGATCAAACCCCACCAGGCCTCCTTACCTTTCTTTTTAGATATCTTCTTGTTCCCTTATCTTTGAGTTTGTTGGCTCCCCACTCCTTCTCCCTGCCTCATCCTCTCCCATGTGCCCCAGGGACTGCTGGCCCCAGTGTTTTCTCCTGGGGACTGTTTGTCATGCCTATCTTATATAGATAGACATAGGACAAAAGAAATACAAAGAAAAATGATAGGTAGTCCCAGGTCTGTCTTCTGACCTTTCTGAGTGCTTTCAAATAGGGTCTGATGAGGTGCCACACCCCGTCCCATGAGTCAGGATTCTGTGAGGACTTGGTTACTTTTCTTCCCTTGCTGCCTTGTTGCACTCCCCTCGTGCCCCATTCTCTGTGTGGGGTGCAGATTAGGCATGCTTTCGGCACAATGTCTGTGCAGTGCTTTCTCTCATAGTGCTATGGGTCAGTGAGGGGATATTGTGTCTTGTAGTGGGGTTGGTCCGAGGGTCCTCTGTGCATTGGCTACTCTGTTTCAATTAGGATCCCCATCAATTCCTGAAGCCTTGTTTTGGCTAATGCATTCATTTACATTTGAACTTCTTTCGTACCACTGACTTTTGTTCATGTGCTACCTCCTGAAATGGTTGAATGTCCACTGCTTCTTTTTAGTACAATGACTCTGTGTGTTCTCTCCATCTTCTCTTGATGCTTCCTGCATCATTCAATATTTTACTCATTGAATCTTTCAAGATTGCAATTCCAGGCTTTAATTTTTCTTTGAGTTCCTTTCATTTCAGATATGCTGAGAGTGTTCTTCCCTTTTGGTTGTTTAACTCTAGGTCTTTTCACATTTCATTATAATATTTAACCTTGTCTTCTTGAGCTGCCCTTTGAAATGTTCTTCCAGCTCTTTGACTTCTTCCTTTCTTTCATTTGCAGTAGCTACTCCACAATTAAGAGCAAGTTTCAGAGTCTCTTCTGCCATCTATTTTGATCTTTTCTTTCTTTTCTGTCATTTTAATGATCTTTTCCTTTTTACCTGAGTGATGTTCTTGACGTCCTCTCACAGAGTATCAGGTCTTCTGTCATTAGTGTTCAATGCAGCAAATATAGAGATATTCTCAAAAATCAGGTGGATTGACTCAGGGTCTTATTTTGGTTCTCATGGACTTGTTTTCATTTTCTTCAGCTTTATCTGGAAATTATATATTAGAAATTGGTGGTCTTTTCCACAGTCAACTCCTGGTCTGGATTGAGCTATTGATATTGAGTTCCTCTATTATGTCCAAGTGTGTAGTTGTCTTTTGTTGAAAAGGAGATTGCCATGAAAACGTCATTGAGTTTCTAAATTTTAACATGCAATCTCCAGTTTCATTTCTATTATCAAAACCATATTTTCCAACCATTGTTCCTTCCTCTTTGTTTTCAACTTTTACAATAATCAATGCATCTTGATTTCATGTTTGATCAATTTCTAACAGAAGTCATTGGTAGAATTCAATTTCTTCATTGCTAGCTTTTGTTATTGATGCATAAATTTGACTAATATTTGTGTTGAATGAATTTCCTTGCAGGTATACCGTTAAAATACTATCGCAGACTGCATTTTATTTCATATTACATTGTTCTTTGGGAAAAAATGAATGCCACATCATTCCTCTTGATTATGTTATTCCTGGCATAATAAATTAGTTAACTTTCTAATTCAAAATGACCAATACTAATCCATTTCTGCTCACTTATGCCCAGGATGTCACTCTTTATGCATTCCATTTCGTTTTTGACAACTTCCAATTTTCCCAGATCTATATATCTCACATTCCAAATTCTGATCATTAGCGTATTTTTGCAGCTCTTTCTCCTTACCTTGCATCATGCCCCAACAGCAAAGGAAGGTAATGGAAGCTTCACTCCCATAGGCTTTACCCAATTCATGTCATCCTGGTCAACTCCACTCTGAGAAATCAGCGCCTCCTCAGTCACTTTTGAATGCCCTTGGACCTGAGCAATCCATCTTTTGGCATAACTGATTCCTTTCTTTAGGCATTAGTGTCTGGCAATGTTTCAAAGCTATGTGTAAGGTTTTCTGTGACTCCTTACTCCCAAGTGGGGGGTCCAAATCCTTCCTTATTGTCTGTTCTTAGTCTGGAAGCTCTGATGAAACTTGTTAACTTTGGGTGACCCTGCTGGCATTTGAAATTCCAGTGACATATCTTCCAGCATCACAGCAACACAAAAGTCACTATAGTATCACAAACTGACAGACAAGTGTTGGGGAGAAGACAAGGGGAAGTTTGCCGAGCAGGTCAAGTCCAACCAGAAAAGGATGGGACTGCCAAAGGATATCAGGCGTAAGCAGAAAGGACAAGGGGGACCATACCATGAGGATAATACCTATCTGGAGCCAAACATGGAATCCCAAGGTGTCAGAAAAACCTTATATATGGACTGTTCAGGGAGCTGTTAGGTTTCTCAAAGTAACCCTACAAGTGTTGAGGTTAAATAACAAGTCGAGGGGATTCACAAACGCAGGCCTTGGAAGTATTCATTCAAAGTTGAACCAGACTATTGCAGCGCTTCTTTAAATAGAACCCCTTTTATGTGGCCTAAATGCTGGTGAAATGATGAATAAGACATAGTCACCACACTCTCTAGGAGAGGAGGATATAGATGTAAAGAAATCAAGGCAATAAAGTGAGTTTTACCTTTTATCCTTGTTCCCATTTAGGGTTTCCTATTAGGATTCTACTAATCTTTTGATCTCCTTAGTTCTTTGTCAACTTGTATTTTTTTACTGTTGAAAATAACTTTCTGAAGTCAAATCACAATTTCCTCAAATGCCTCTTTCTTCCCCTCTCACTTCCAAGAAATAGTACACCTGGTGCTCACACCCCTCATTTCCTCCCCGATGAACAAAGTGTTGCCATACTGTGGTTTGCCAGAGATTTACTTTAGCATATCTTTGACAATGACACCTCAATCAGGCTTTATCTGCAAAGCCATTCCCCTTTTTGCTCATTATTTTGCCTCATTGATGTCACTGGCGGACAGACTGAATAAATGACCTGCTTGTCTGTCCCTTATTTCCCCTAACCAGATGCTTCCAGCAAACACACAAGAACTTCAAAGTGAGTTGTTTGAAAAGCAGAATGTAGGCCTGTAATCTCCCAATTAAAAGCCTGCCCACGAGGGTGGAGTTAAGTCATGTGATGGCACACCTTTGTGATCCTTTTCATCTGTCCTACACTGAATTAGCTGTTGACACATTTCACTCCACAATGCGCCGTTTAGTCAAGGAAAACCCAATCCTTGGCATCACCTTCCACCATCAGCCGCTGGCTTTCTCGGCTGGCTCATCTTTTGCCGTGTACCCAGTACTCTACAAGCCATTACGTCCCTTGAACATACCATAACCCTCTGTCTTATTCATGCTCCTTTTGCTGCCTATAAATGCCCTTGCTTTGCCGCCCATCTGGCTTACTTAGAAGACTCCTTTTCATATTTCAAGACTCAAAGGAGTTCCCTCTTTCTCACGCGTCTTTCCTGAACTGCTACCATCTCCCCCACCTTTCCTTGTGCTTTATTGTATCCTGTAAGAACTTTTCACTTAGTAACGTCAACATTTTATTTCATAAACACTGCAGTTTAAAATCAGGAAAGAGGTGTGTCAAGGTCGTGCCTTTCACCATACTTGTTCATACTGTATGGCAAGCAAAGAGTCTGCGCTCTATGGAAAAGTATGAGGCATCAGAACTGGAGGATGGCCCAGCAACAACCTGCAATGACGCGCAGATGACACAGCCTTAACTGCTGAAAGTGAAGAAGACCTGATGGAAGGTTAAAGACTATAGGCTTTGGCATAGACTACACCTCAAATAGAGAAAAACAGAAATCCTCACAACTGGACCATCATAATTAATGGAGACAATATCGAAGTCATCAAATATTTCATTTCACTTGGATCCATAATCAGCACCAATGGAAGCAGCAGTCAAGGGATGAAACGACAGAACGCCTTGTGCTAATCTACAAAGAGCTCTGTAAGGTGGGAAAGCCAAGGTGTTACTTTGAGAACTAAGGTGCATCTGATCCAAGCCATGATATGTTCAAGCATCTCATGTCAACGTGAAAGCTGGAAAGTGAATAAGGAAGACTGAAGAAGAATTGTTAACAGTGAATTATGATGTTGGCAAGCAATATTAAATATCCAATGGACTGGCTGAATAACAAACAAATCTGGAGAAGTGCAGCCAAAATGTTCTTACAATGAAGATTACACGACTTTCACTCCTATACTTTGGACAACTTATCCAGGGAGACTCTCCCCTGGAGGAGACCATACTTGGAAAAGCAGAGGGTCAGTAAAAAAGTAGACCTAAATGAGATTGATTTACACAGTGGCTGCAACAATGGACTCAAACATAGTAGTAATTATGAGAATAGTGGCTAGTTTTTTGTTCTGTTGTACATAGCTTTGCTTTGATTTGAAAGCAACTTCACAGCACCTAACAGCAACAACAACAACAGCAACAGTGTGCCAGGCATTGTACCAAATGCATAATGCATAGTAATTTACTTCACAAAACACCCCTTGTGGTAGGTGCTTTGATTATCCCCATTCTTCGATAAGGAAATCTAGAGACAGGGGTGTGACCTCCAACTCATAAGTCCAGCTGGGAGTCTAACACAGGTTGTCTAGCCTCAGGAGTTTTACTCATAAGCACTACAGAATACTGCCTCTCACTTTGCCATATAGCCCTTATAACATTGTATTGCCTGTATTTCTTTACATCTCTATCCTCCTTTCTTAGACTGCTCTTTGAGGGCCTTACCCAATATTTGTCATATAAAAGGTGCTCTTTAAAGGAAAAGTGCTGCAGTAGTCTTTGGAGGGAAATCGCTTTTGTTTTTTGTTTTTTTTTTAAGAGAGCTGCTTATGAAAAGAGCTGTGTTTCTGGAATCTATTCAGCTTCCTCTGGGGTCTTGCTCTTTACCACCTCCTCTCCTTGGACTTCCTCACATCCCTTTGACTGCTGTCTTCTCACTAAGAACGGAACCTTCTACCTGTTGTGCTTCTACTCTGCTTCCACTTACTATCCATTTATTCATTCAACACAACTTCATTGAGTGCCTATTATATATCTATTATATTATTATATAGGAAACACTCTACTGGGTGGAACTTACCAAACTTCTGGATTCTTTACAATGTATTTTACATTGTCTTCTTTTTGGTCATTTAATTGTCCCAATCCTCATAATAATAATTGTACCACTCAGTGAGTGATTATTGAAAGCCTTATGTTTGTACTGGAAACACAATGACAAGTAAAATATTGTTAAATGTCATTGAGTTGGTTCTGACTCAGTGCAACCTCATGTACAACAGTACTAAAGACAGTCTGGTCCTGTACCATCCTCACCATTGTTTTTATGTTTTATGTTGTTATAGCCAGTGTCATTTGTAGCCATCTTGTCAAGGTTTTCCTATGTTTTGCTGCCTTTCTAATAAGCATGATGTCTTTCTCCAGGAATTGGTCTTTCCTGATAACATACCAAAGTATGTGGAACACAATCTCACTATCCTTGCCTCTAAGGAGAATTCTGGCTGTACTTTTTCTAAGACAGATATTTGTTCTTTTTGCAGTTCATACAACTTTCAATATTTTTCACCAATACCATATTGCAAGTGTACTGATTCTTCTTCACTGTTCCTTATTACAACTTTTACATGCATATGAATTAACTTTAAATAGTATGGCTTGCATGCAACAGAGCAGCAAGGGAGCAAAGCAATAAAGTCCCTGGGAAATTCCAAAAATAGCCTTTGGGATCAGGGCATGGCACCCCATCAGACTCGACCAGAAAACATTCCTAAAGGTCAGCAAACAAATTTGGAACTATTTATGGGCTTTCCTTTTTTGTTGTTGTTTTGTTTTGTATGGTTTTCTTTTGTTGCTTTGTTTTGCTCTGTCTTGTTTTTGTGCTTAATATTGTCTCTGCAAGTCTATCTAGGAAAGATAGGTGAGATAAACAATGTGGAGGAGAAAACAATAGAACTGATGGTTCCAGGGGGACACAGGAGAGGAAGAAGTGGGGTATAAGATGGGGGTGTCAATCAACTCAGGGATAAGGGAACAACAAATGATCTAAAATCAATAGCAAGGAGGGTATAGAAGCCTGGTAGGGCTTGTTCAAGGGCAACGTAGCCAAGGGGAATTACTGGAAGTTGAACACAATAGTGGGACAAGAAGAAAGTAAAAGGAAATAGAGGAAAGGACTAGGAGGCAAAGGTCATTTGTAGAGATCTAAATATTCCTTCTTCAACACAAGAATAATTTGTTCTAATTACCTGGCATTCCATGACGCTTACCTTTGTGACACAATCACTGAAGACAAAATGGGTGTATAAGTAAATATGGTGAAGAAAGCTGATGGCACATTGATATTAAAAGGTAGAGCAGCAGTTCTCAACCTATGGGTTGCGACCCCTTTGGTGTTCAAATGATCCGTTCACAGGGGTTGCCTAAGACCATTGGAAAACACATATTTCTGATGGTATTAGGAACAGAGACACTGCAGCTCTACCTGTCCATGTGGGTCCCCCACATGTAGATACACCCACATACAAGTACTTAGCGTGATGACATCATTGTGCCAACCCCATCGCATACATCTTGTAAAATACAAGTGTATGTAACAGGGGTGGCGCCATAATGTACTTATGTGGGCCAGTCACACATGTGTAGAGAGGAGCTACTGTGTTGAAAGCAGCTACTCTGTTAAAAGCAGCTACCGTGTTGAAAGCACCAGTATTGGAGGTAAAACAATTCATGCATTATAATTACTGGGTAAGTGTAAAATAATGTACTATAGAATCAACTACTGTAAAAAAAATCTGTATCATGGGCACTTAATCTGGATGCTGATAAATCTTTTTATATTCAGCTGTGGTTGATGTGACTACTGCCCCCTTGTGATAGTAACAGGTATGCAAAAAAAACTAACAATAGAGAATGGTAAATCATAGGAAACTTTAATGAACTATATTGACTGAACTTTGCCATGTATCACCTTTTGTATTATTAAAATGATTGTTACATATTATTTTCATTAGCAAAGCATCCTATGACAATGGATTGTGTAGAGATTTTTTTTGGTTTTTTTTTTTTGGGGGGGGTATCACTGCCCTGTGGTGGTGGGAGCAGGAGGCCCAGCCTTTGCTCCTGTAGAGCTGGAATTGAACCTCCATCCCAGTGGGCCGCAGTCCCGCGCATAACCATTATAGCAGGAATTGAGAAATCACAATGTGTTATTTGTTGCGAAGTTCCATCAGCTGAATCTATGAAGCTGAACAAATTACAATGCTATTTTGATAGCAAGCATCTGAGTTTTGCCGGCAAGGATACCAATTATTTTAGAAGCAAAGCTGATGGACTAAAGAAAGTCAGACTTGACACTGGTGACAAGTGCCACAAAAAAATTGTAGCAGTCATTGAAGCTTCATAATTGGTGGCCCTCAGAATCACCAGAGCTATGAAACCTCACACCATTGCTGAGGACTTACTGTTGCCAGTAGCCAAAGACATTGTTAGAGTTATGACCAGAGACAAATCTGTTATGAAATTACAGTGCAATTTCCTTATCTAACAATAATATCTGCAGAAGAATAGATAACCTGTCTGCTGATATTCTTGATTAGGTAATCCAGGAAGTTAAATCTGGTCTACTTCCAATATTTAGCATCTAGCTTGATGAACTATAGATGTTGCAAACTGTTCACAGTTACTGGTTTATGTGAGGTATATTAATGATGGTGACTTCAAAGATGAGTTTCGTTTTTGCAAACCTCTTGAAACAACAACTACTGCATGTGATGTATTTGACACAGTTGGTTCATTTCTGAAAGTGCTTAAGATCTCTTGGGAAAAGGTTTATGGTGTTTGCAAAGGTGGTGTTCCAGCTATGCTAGGATGTGCATCTGTATTTCAACGTTTGGTAATGAATGAGTAACCAAAAGTCATCAGAACTCACTGTATGATTAATCGGCAAATATTAATAATAAAAACGCTGCCATAAGAGTTACAAAATGTAATGGTAAGTATCATAAGTTCTGTCAATTTTGTAAAGACCAGCACTTTAAACAGTAGACTGTTTTCACAACTGTGTAACAGGTTGGATGCCTCCAACAATACTCTGCTATTCCACACTGAAGTGAGATAGTTGTCGAGAGGACAAGTTTTAAAATGTATTTTTCAGCTTTGTGATGAGCTCCAAACATTTTTTAATCAGAAAGCAAGACCGCATGCAGTTCGAAACAACTTAACTGCTTTCTTTGAGGAACATGACACTGAACCAGACAAAAGGATTATGGTGATAATTTCTGTGAAAGAACACGTGCACATGCTTGCAGATGAAATTTCATCATAATTTCCAAATCTACCTGACACCCCATGAACCAAGAGGCCAATCATAGTCAAAGTTGAAGATGTGAGACAGCACAAGAGGAGTTCATTGAACTTATTAATAGCAATGTAGTGAAAACTGATTTCTCTCCAATGCCAATTACAAAATTCTGAATCAAGTGATTGCAGTCATATCCTGTTGTCTGAGACTGTGTTGTGCCTTCTTCCATTTCCAATGATATATCTTTGTGAAACAGAGTTTTCCAGTTTGTTGGTTATCAAGTCTCAATATAGAAGTAGACTTTTTGTGGAAGATGCTCTTCATTGTGCTCTTCAGACTGCCCCGAGACATTCTGATCTGGTCAGAAAGAAGCTCTCAACCTTCGTGCTTATGTTGGCTTTTTATGTATAATATTGTTATATTAGTCCGGGTAGGCCAGAGGAACAAATTTGATAGACATGTATATGGATATAAGGAAAAGGTTTATATACACGAGGAACAGGACATTGAGAAAACATTCCAGCCCAGTTCAAAGTCATAAGTCCAATATTAACCCGTATGCCTGAAATCAGTCTATAAAGTCTCCTTCTGACTCAGGAAGTCACAGATCAGTGGGTGCAGAATTCCGGCGCTGGCAGGGCTCTCCACATGGCTCCTCACTTCTAGGGCTCAGGGTCCATCGACAGCAGAAACAACTCATCGCTGGCAGAGGTCTCCATGTGGCCGCACCAGCTTCAGAGGTCTGGCTCCATCAGGGCAAAGCTGTGTGGTCTCTCCATCGGCTCCTCAAGCTTCTTGGACACTGCCATCTTATCTTGTACATAATTCATCGTCTCTGATACTAACTCCCAACAACTGGAGAAGATAGTGTCTCATTTTCACAGGGGAAATATCGCGAGATTTCCCAGACGTATCAGGAGAAAGCCATGCCCACATAGAGGCCTCATTGGCTACTCAATGGCTCTCTCCAGATTAACAGGCTAGACTCTACCCCTACATTTCAATCTTAAAATTAACATAAGCACATGACTGCCACAGTCGCAAAATGTAGCAATGTAGTTTACTGTTGTTATATTAACAGTTACCCATGCTACACCATCCTTCAAAGCAATATTTCATTTATTTTTAATTGGAAATAAATATTTCACTATATAGAATTACAAATTGGTTTATGATTAATTACTATGCTTTAATTATGTTCAATTTTAAAAAATGAAAATATATCCTGCATATCAGATATTTACATTAAAATTCATAACAGCCACAGTTATGAAGTCACAGCAAAAATAATTTTATGGTTGGGGGTCACCACAACATGAGGAACTGTATTACAGGGTCACGGCATGAGAAAGGTTGAGAAGCACTGAGATAGAGTGCCTCAGGTTTTAAAGGCTTGATGTTAAACAAGCAGTCATTTACCAGGGAAACAACAAAGCCCTCATGGAAGAAGCATACATGTCCACAGGATCAGGTATCAGGCATCAGAAGACCCAAAATAACCATACCGAAGCGAATGAGGAGGGAAGGGTTGGAGTAAAGACCCAAAGCCCATCTGTAGACAATTAAACATCCCTTCACAGAACGTTCATGTAGAAGGGACGAGTCAGGTCAAATAAAATGATCTTTAAAAACAAAGAAAAATAAAACCAGGCAAGGTGTATGTCAGGTTTGTATCCACTCACCATATTTGTTCAATCTGTATGTTAAGGAAATTATCAGAGAAATGTGTTTTAAAAAAAGAAATAATTTTATAGGGGCTCTTACAGTTCTTATAACAATCCATACATCAATTGTATCAAGCACATTTATACACGTTACCATCAGAATTTTCTAAACATTTACTTTCTATTTGAGAGCTTAGGATCAGCTTCTCTTTTTTCCCTTCACCCCCTCCCAAGCTCATGACCCTTTGATAAATTATTATTATTTTCATATCTTATAGCAACCACTGTCTCTCTTTCCCCATGGGTTCTGTTGTTCTTACCCTTAGGGTATGTATGTGTGTGTATGTGTGTGTGTGTTGTGTTGTGGTTATGTGTTGATCATTGCAATCAGTTCCCCCCTTCCTCCCCTCCCCTCCTCTCCCCATCCTCCCTCTACCCTCCTGGTATTTCTATCCCCACTTTTGTTCCTAATGGGTTTTTCTGACATGGATTCTGTGTGCTGTGCGTTCTATCCTTACCAAGTTACATGCTCCAGTCTAGTGTGAAGTGAAAGGCAGGACTGCAGTTTTGGTAGTTGGGGGTGAAGAAGCTTCACCGAACCAGAGAAATTTTGTGTTTCATCTGAGCTATACTGAGCGCTGGTTTACTCATTCCTTCCTTGGGACCCTTCTGTAAGGGGATATCCCTTTGTCTACAGATGGATTTTGGGTTACTTTTCTGACCCCCCTCATTCTCAACTATATATATATAGTTATATATAACTATATATATATAGTTATATATAACTATATATAATCATTTTATTGAGGGCTTATGCAACTCATCACAATCTGTACATCCATCCATTATATGCAAAGCACATTTGTACATTTGTTGCCATCATCGTTCTCCAAACATTTTCTTTCTACTTAAAACCTTGGTATTAGTTCCTCCTTTTTCCATGCCCTCCCCGCTCCTCCCTCCCTCATGGGTCCTTGATAGTTTATAAATTATTAGTATTTTATCATATTGCACACTGTCCTATGTCTCCCTTTGCCCACTTCCCTGTTGTCCATACCCCAGGATGGAGGTTATATGTAGATCATTTTAATCAGTTCCCCCTTTCTACTCCACCTTCCTTCCACCCTCCCAGTATCGTCCCTCTCACCACTGATCCTAAAGGGATCATCTGTTGATTCCCTACTTTCCAGTTCCTATCTGTACCAGTGAACATCCTCTGGTCTAACCGGATTTGTAAGGTAGAATCCAGATCATGATAGTGGGAGGGAGAAAGCATTTAAGGACTAGAGGTGAGTTGCATATTTCATTGTTGCTACACTGTACCCTGACTGGCTTGTCTCCTACCCATGACCCTTCTGTAAGGGGGTGGTGCTTCCCCTACAAATGGAATTTGGGTCCCCAATCTGTACTCCCCCTTATTTACAATGATATAATTTTTAGTTCTTTGATGCCTGATACCTGATCCCTTTGATGTCTGTGGTCACACAAGCTGGTAGGCTTCCTCCATGTGGGAATTGTTGCAGCTGAGCCAGATGGCCACTTGTTAACCTTCCAGCCTTTTCAGATCCCAGACGCTATATCTTTTGATAGCCAGGCACCATCAGCTTTCTTCACCACATGTGCTTATGCACACATTTGTCTTCAGCGATCATATCAGGAAGGTGGGCATGCAATGATATGATTTTTGCTTTGATGACTGCTAAATGATTTCATTGACCCCTCGTGGTCACACAGGCTGGTGTTCGTCTTCCATGTGGACTTTGTTGCTTCTCAGCTAGATGGCCACTTGTTTACTTTCAAGCCTTTAAGACTCCAGATGCTATATCTTATATATGCTTATGCACACATTTGTCTTTAGTGATTGTGTCGGGAGGGTGAGTATCAGGAAATGCCAACTGAATCAAATAAAATGTTCTTGCATTGAGGAAGTATTTGAGTAGAGGTCCAATGTCCATCTGGTGACTTAATGCTAACCCTATAAATATATGCATGTAGATCTATTTCCTCATCATCATATACAAATATATTCATCTAGTCTTCCAATGCCTTTTACCTGATCCCATTGACACCTCATGATCACACAGACTGGTTTGCTTCTTCCATGTGGGATTGTTGCTTCTCTGATAGATGGTTGCTTGTTTCACTTCAAGCCTTTAAGGCCCCAGCTCTTTTGATAGCTGAGCACCATCAGCTTTCTTCACCACATTTGCTTGTGCACCCATTTTGTCTTCAGCGACTATGCCAGGAGGGTGAGCAAAACAAAATGCCAGGTGGTTAGAACAAAGTGTTCTTGTGTTGAGGGAGTCGTTGAGCAGAGGCCCAAAGTCCCCCCACTACCTCAATGTATTGCCATATAAATAGGCAATACCTAGATTTTTATGAATTAATATATTTACATATATGCACACCTCTATCTATAGCTTTGCTTCCTAGATCATTCCTGTGTTTCCTGTTACCTTCCTACTGTCCCACCATTATGCTCGCCCTTCTTCTGCCTCTTAGTAATTCCTCTCAGCTAAATTGATGTTGCTCCAACACCCCCAGGATCTCTGTGTCATTCTTGTTGTTGATTTTAATTACCTAGTTGTTCCCTTGTCTATAGTATTGCTTGCTCACCTCTCACTTCCCGTGTCTCCTCCTCCCCCCACATCCCTCTGGAACTATCTGGTCATTGCTTTCTCCTTGGGCTTGCTTCCCATGCCTATCTTATATATGTAGGCAAACCAACAGTAATGGAGACAAAAGAAGAAAGCAAAAGAGAAAAAAACTAGCAACCCCCGCCCCCAAAGCATACACATTTCCACGTCTATCTGTGACCTTTATGACTCTCTCCCCACTGGTTCTTGGGGGTTCTGGGAGCTGCCCCTCCTAGCCAGAAATCTATTTTGTGGGCTCATCAGGGGTTTTGTGGCTTTGCTTTCCTCCTGTTGCTCATCTGTTATGTTCTCTTCTTGATCTGCCCCACAATAGGGGGTTCAGACTCAACTCACTCCCTGCTGTATATCCACCATATTGTTCTCTGTCACGGTATGCTCCAGAGAGTGGACATCATGTCTCAAATTGTTTTCAGCCCTACAATCTTCTCTGTGCCTTAGCAGCTCTATATATTGCCTGATTTTAAACCATGAACACAATTTAGTGTTTTGGAATTTCCATTCTTTTCAGGGGTATCTATAGTTTGTTATGATCATCACAGTTGAATTCCTTTGCATAGTTAATAACACACATTAACAAAAGTAAACATCTTGCTGGCATTTTCTGCTTTCAGCCAAGATCCATATGGCATCAGCAATGATACCCCTTGTTTCACATCCTCTTCTGAATCAGGCCTGACTCTCTGGCAGCTCCTTGTCAATGCAACCATTGTTGGATGATCTTCAACAAACATTTACTTGCATGTGATATCAATGATATTGTTCTGTAATTAGAACTTTCTGTTGGGTCATTTTTTAATGGGTACAAACATAAATCTTTTCCAGTCAGTTGGCCAAGTAACGGTCTTCCAAATTTCCTAACACAGACAAGAGAGTGCTCCAACTCAGTACTTCAGCAACTCGTTGAAACATTTTGATTGGAATTTCATCAACTCCTGGAGCTCTGGGTTTTCTTTTTTTCTGATGTTTTCAGTGCAGCTTGGAGTTCTTTCTTCAATACCATTGGTTCTTGCTCATATACTACCTCTTGAAATGGTGGAATGTTCACTGGTTCTTTTTGGTACAGTGACTGTGTATTCTTCTTTATTATTAATCATTTTATTAGTGGGCTCTTAAACTCTTGTAATAATTCATCATTTTTAAGCACACTTGTACATATGTTGGCATCAACATTTCCAAAACATTTTCTTTCTACTTGAGCCCTTGATATTAGGTCCTCTTTTTCCCCCACCCTTCCCCACCCTCCCACCCTCATGAATCCTTGATCAATTATATATTATTATTGTTATTTCATGTCTTACACTGCCCATTGTCTTTCCTCACCCTATGTGTATTCTTTCCACCTTGTTTTGTAGCTGCCTGCATTATTCTATATTGTTCTCATAAAGTCTTTCAATATTGCAACTCGAGACTTGGATTTTTTTCTTTAGTTCTTCTGCGTTAAGAGACATTGAAATTGTTCTTCCTTCTTGTTTTTCTCACTCTAGGAGTTTGTACATGTCATTATAATATTTTACTTCATCATCTTGTGCTGCCCTCTGAAATTGTTCAGCTCTTGTAATTCACCATTTCCTCCGTTTGCCATACAATATTGAAATTACTCCATTGCCTACTCTGATTTAAGACCAAGTTTCAGTCTCTTCTGATATTTACTTTAATCTTTTTTTTTCCTTTTCTGTTTTTTAAGTGGCCTTTTTCTTTTTTTTCATGAATGGTATTTTTTATGTCCTCCCATCACTCATCAATTCATCTGTCATTAATGTTCAATGCAGCAAATCTGTTCTTGAAATTCAAATGGGATATACTCAATGTCATATTTTGGTTCACATAAACTTGTTTTAATTTTCTTCAACTTCAACATGAACTTGCATATGAGCAACTTGCCAGGACTCTTTCATAGTAAGGCCCTGACTTTGTTTTGGCTGCTAATATTGAGCTTCTCTGTTGTGTCTTCCCACCAAAGGCATGATTACATAATTAATTTGACTTCTGTATATTCCATATGGAGAAGTCCATATATATAGTCACCTTTTGTGTTGTTGAAAAAAATGTACTTGTGATGAAGAAATCACTGGTCTTGCAAATTTTGTCATGTGGTCTCTAGCTTTGTTTCTATCACCAAGACCATAATTTTTCAATTGCTGTTCCTTCCTCTTTTATTTCAACTTTTACATTCTAATTGCTAATAATTACCAATACATCTTGTTTGCATCTTTGATAAATTTCTGAGTGAAGACATTGGCAGAATTCTTCAATTTCTTCATCACTGGTTTTAGTAGTTGGTGTATAAATTTGAATAATTGTTATATTGACTGGATTTCCTTGTATATGTATAGATATTTTTCTAACACAAACAGCTTTATACTTCAAGATAGATCTTGAAATGCCCACTTTTACAATGCAGTGTCATTCCCTTTGAACTTGTCATTCTAGCATAGTAAGTCATATGGTTTTCTGATTCAAAATGACAAATACCTATGTCATCTCCCTATGTCATCTCTTTAATTTTTGACAACTTGAAATTTTCCTAGAGTTATGTTTCATTCATTTCATTTTCCAATTTTTAATGGATATTTACAATTATTTTTTTCTCATTTTGAGTCATGCCTCATCAGCAAATGAAGGTTCCATTTGCTTCATCCATATTAGTTTGGTCCATTCTACTTTGACAAAACAGCTCTTCCTTAGTCATATTTTGAATTACCTTCTAACCTAAGGGACTCATCTGCTGACGCTATTTCTGACAATGTTCTGCTTATATTCATGAGGTTTTCAGTATCTGACAATCTTCTGAGTAATGCATAGGATTTTTCAGTGGCTAATTAATCTGAAGCGGACAAACTATTCCTTCTTCATAGTCTAGTCTTAGTCTCTGAAGCTCCACTGAAAGCAGTTCACTTTGGGTGACTGCTGGCATTTGAAATGTCAGTGACATATCTTCAGCATTACAGCAATATACAAGCCAGCCACCACGGTACTACAAACTGACAGACAAGTGATGAAAGAAATATAGTCCCTGTTTCATATAGCCAAGGAAGTGAGTTCTGGAGGCATAGCAAATTATCCATTGGGCTGCTAACAGTAAGGTCAGGAGTTCAAGACCACCAGCTACTCCATGGGAGAAAAGGCAGGTTTTTTACTTCTACAAAGACTTAGTTTCAAAAACCCACAAGGGCACTTCTACTCTGTTCTATAGAGTGATATGAGTTGGAATCCACATGATGGCAGTGAATTTTGAGCTTTGGATAGCCAAGGGATATGGTATATAGAGAGATATTATCTGATAGTCAGCAAACAAATCACAGTATATATGTGTATTATGGTAAATGCTATGAGTGAAATAAATAAGAGGCAGTGACAGGATAATATAATGAGGGACACTGCTTAGAGAAGTTGGCCTGGTAAAGACCAGTAGCAGTGGAAATTTATTTCATGCTGACAATGTACCAGGCACTGTGTTAAATGCTTCAAGCTCAACTCACTGTCAGTTCTTACTCATATAGGAACATTATAGTACAGAGATTAATTGCCCCTATGGATTTCTGAGTCCATAAATTTTCACAGGAATAGAAATTCTCCTCATTAGCCTGCAGAACTGCTGTTAGTTTCAAACTGTTGACCTTATAGTTAGAACCCAGCCTCTGTCCCACTACTCCACTAGGACTCCTCGTATTAAGTGCTTAATGATTATAAATTCACTTAGTGCCGAAAGCACCTTTAGTAGATAAGTGATTTTGTGAGATCAGTAGGATCTACCAGATGGAGGCGGGAATTATTAAAATCAGCTTCAATCTGCTTATCCAATTTTATCTCCCAATAGTTCTCTGCAGACTAGACTACTTAATTTTCACCTGCATGTAAATCCTCTCCATAAAATCTTTTCCGTATCCATGTCTAATGAAATTTTTCAAGCCCAAGCTCAGTCACCATTTATGGTAACTTCACAGATGACTACAGAAGAGACCGTCTTTTGTACCACCTTTATAAAAAACATCATTTTATTGGGGGCTCATACAACTCTTAATCATAATCAATATCTACATCTATTGCATGCAAACCACATTTGTACATTTGTTGCCATCAACATTCTCAAAACATTTTCTTTCTACTTAAACCCATGTTATTAGCTCCTCATATTTCCCCCCTTTCTCCCCACACCCCCCCATGAACTCTTGATAATTTATAAATTATTATTATTTTGTCATATTGCACACTGTTTGTTGTCTCCCTTCACCCACTTCCCGGTTGTCTATCCCCCCCCCAAAGGAGGTTATATGTAGATCCTTGTAATTGGTCCCCCCTTTCTACCCGACTTTCCCTCCACCCTCCTGTTATCACCACTCTCACCACTGGTCTTGAAGGGATCATCTGTCTGTCCTGGATTCCCCATGTTCCTGGTTCCTATCTGACCTTTGTACTACCTGTTATATTACTCCAGCAGTTGATTCTGAACTTACTCTGTTCTTCCTCCTTTGACAACTATTTTTTCTGTAATATGGTTTTTGTAGCTAGACAAAATTACTACAAGTCTGGAGTTTCATCTTTGCAACCCTCATACCCTTGCACATGGCAGGCATTCATTCAATTCATGATTGTTAAGTGAATTTCCCATCTTGGAGCTTCACTGCCTTGACCTAAAGCTGGAAGTTAACTAGAGGATCTCTAGGAATGCCTTCAGATCCAGAATTTGTTTTTGTTGATGAAAATGATGAAATTATAAAGGGCATGTTCTATACTGGATCCTGTACAAGAACACATAGTCCGTAATTTTGTGAATTTGTAGTTTTAAAAAACAACAGAGATATTAATACACAAAAAGACTTAAAGAGAGCTCTCAAAGGGCATGGAATGTGAGCACAGTAAGTTTATGCACAATTTAATAAAATATACAAAGGATTTATGTCTGCTGTGGTGAGCATACACTAGGGCTAGCAGAGGGATGGAAAAATAGGATGAAGACAGCTTGAGAAAAATAGAACTCTACTGGTGGTACAGAAATCATACCAGTGACTTGGAGGGAATGATAAACTGAGTTTGTCTTTCTGAGCAAGAGTTGGCTTTGTGTTCATTAGATTAAGTGTAAACTAGCCTTCTTGAGGTTTGCAAACTACCTCTCTATTCTGGCTTATCAGAGAAGTTAGGGTGTTCTCGGGAAGGATGAGAGAAAAGGCAGAAGGCAAAAGAAAATCAATCAAGATGTAAAGATCAAAATATTCTTTAGATGTTTATTTGCTCATTACAACTGTGTGACCATTATTCTGAACATTTGATAGAAAAGTAAACTGAGTAATGGAGAGGTTAAGTAACTTGCTCAATGTCATGCAGTCAGTAAGTGAGCAGAGTAAAGGTTTGAATTCAAGTAATTCGGGTCCAGGGTATATGGGTATATTATGCTATCGTGCCCTTTTTATTTCTTTTTTTGGGGGGAGGGCATCACTGCCTCTGGTGGTCGTGGGCGCTGCCCAGTGCTGCTCCTGAGAGCTGCCGCTGGATTTGAACTGCCAAGCCCGCGGGCCGCAGTCCCGCACTCAACCACTTACACCACCGGGGCTCAGCCCCGCCCTTTTTATTTCTTGAAAGAGAACATTTGGCAACTTTTTGACCTTTTCCTCACAAGGGTTCCTATGCCTGAGCCCATTGTTGCAGTTACTGTGTCAATCCATCTCATTGAGGGTCTTCCTCTTTTTTGCTCCCCCACCCCCCACTTAAGCAAGAACGTTGCCTTTCTTCAGAGACTGGTCTCTCTGACAATATGCCAAACAAACTATGTAAGAAAAAGTCTTGCCATCCTTGCCCATGAGGAATACCCTGTCCAAATTTCTTCCAAGACAGACCTGTCTGATCTTTTATCAGTCCGTGGTACTTTGAATATTCTTTGCCAGAACCACAATTCACGTGCGTAGATTCTTCCTTGGTCTTCCTTATCCAATATCCAACTTTCACATCCATGTGATACCATGGTTTTGGTCAGACACACCTTGGTTCTTAACGGTAACACCTTTGCTTGTCAATTCGCTAAAGAGGTCTTGTACACCCAATGCAACACATCTTTTTTTTTTGAAAAGGGAATATTTTCCTAATTTTATTTTGTTGTGCACATACATAGTAAAACACAGTTTCTACATTGACAGATTAGTGTTACTAATTACATTCTTACAACTGTACAACCATTTGCATCCTTGCTCATTAACAAAACCATTAACCCATAAAGTCTATCTTGCATGTATCTATTTAATTTTGATCCCACGTAGACTGGTGTGCAACATGTCTTTTGATCTCTTGACCGCTGCTACCATTTACTTTTTGCCCTCCTCATGACTTTGGAATTGTGCTCTCGAAAACTAACATAAACTCAATGTCACCAAAATATAGCCTCAAAAATCTTAGGCTCATCAGCCTTTCTGCCATCTTTAACGTTGTTCATTGACCTCTCCTTCTTGAAACTCTCCTCGTGGACTTTGTGACACAAAAGAGGATACTTGGTTCTCTTATATCCCTTCTATTTTTCTTCTCTGCTTCTTGCAGCTCCCCTTTTCATCTTCCACCTTAAATGTTTATTGAAGTGGTTCTTGGCGCTCTTCTCTATCTACACTCAATTCATTGGAGAGTCCATTACGTCGACACTCATTTTGCTCACCTAAACTTGCAACTTTTGCAGCATCTCTAATTATCTCTCTAGTAGTCTTCATGTTCCTCTTTATTATTTTCACTGCTGTTACCTCAATTTAATTTTTCACTCATTCAACAAACACATAAAACGGTGTCCCACCTCCCCATCCCTGCAAACTGGAATCCCCTACACAAAGCTATGTATTTAATTTTTTTTTGGGGGGGGGCATCACTGCTCTCCGGTGGTGGGAGTAGGAGGCCCAGCCCCACTGCTGGAATTGAACCTCCGTCCCAGTGGGCCTAATTTTTTAATTTATAAAACAACCTTACCACCTTCAAAATATTCTCCATCACTCTTAATACACTTGTCAAATCTGTGATTCCATTCTTTGAAACATTTTTCTTTTCATGATTAAAAATTTACTGGCATATAATCCACATGTCATATGATTGAATAGTTCAGTCATATCATGAAGAGTTGTACAATAATTACCAGAATCAATTTTAGAACATTGTTTTCTTTCTTGTATTCATTGTTATTTGCTCCCATTTGTCCACCACCATCCATCCCTTCCATACCCTTGAGAATTCATTAATCCAGTTGCTGTCTCTAAAAAGACTAAGAAATCCTCACAATAAAATAAAACCTCAATTGAAAAGCAAAAAAAAGTTAAAAAGTAGAACCTATGTATTAGTTTTAACCTAACTGCATCTGCAGCAATCCAATTTCCTATGTACTCTGCATAGTAAGGCTGTTTACATCATTGGTCTGTGGTCAAAGGAGAGTAACCAGTGGTTTCATTGCCCCTTCGCTCTTTTTAAAAAACTGAAACAACTTTTAAATGGGTCAAAACGGAGATCAAATTTTAACCTAACTAAACCTCTCATAATCAGTTTTACAATTCTGTCTGACACTGTGTCTATTCATATCCCTTTTCTATGATCAGAGGGGATTCACTGGAGGCTTAATCTATGTGTGGACCCTGCAAATGGATTTTGGACTTCTGATGTCATCCACAGCCTTCTACAAACCAGAGGCTCACAAATTAAACTCTGATATCATTCCCTCCTCCATATTTGGATTTTATTATTTATAATTCTTGGATCACACATGATAGTGTGCTTCTTTCATATGAACTTAGGTGATACCTTGCTTCGATAGCTGCCTGTTTGATGACAAGCCTTTAAGACCCCAGATGTTATTCTTCCAAATAGCCAGGCACCATCTAGTTTTTTCACTACAGTTTGGTATAGCACCCATACCTTTAGTGATATGTTTATGAAGACTAACTTCAAGCAGGGCCAAATCCTAAGAACTAATTGTTCTTAGATTGGGGCTAGAATTAAGTGTGAACCCAAAATACATTCATGCAGCTATGGTTTATAGATGTCCCTGGTTTATCTTAGAGACCTCATTGTCATTTAATATTAAAAAACCTAATCATCTCTCTGGAGCATAAGGTAATTCTTTTTAAAAAATCATTTTATTGGGGGTTCGTAGAACTCTTACCACAATCAATGTATACATCTACTGTATGTAAAGCACATTTGTACATTTGTTGCCATCATTCTCAAAACATTTTCTTTCTACTTAAATCCTTGGTATTAACTCCCATATTTCCCTTCCCTCCCCGCACACTCCTCCCTCAAGCACCTTTCATAATTTATAAATTATTATTATTTGCCCATATCTTACACTGTCTGATATTTCCCTTCATCCACTTCCCTGTTGTCTGTACGCCAGGGTATCTGTACCCCAGGTTATCTGTACCATCTGTACCAGTGTACATTCTCTGGTCTAACCAGATTTATAAGGTAGAATTGGGATCATGATAATGGGGGTGAGGAAGCATCTAAGTACTAGAGGAAAGTTGCATATTTCATTTTTGCTACACTGAACACTTACTGACTTGTCTCCTCCCAACGACTGCTCTGTAATGGGATGTCACTTCGCGTACAGATGGGCTTTGGATCCCCAATCTGTACGCTCCCTCATTTAAAGTGATAGCATTTTTAGTTCTTTAATGCCTGATACCTGATACCTCATGGTCACACATGGTGGTGTGCTTCTTCCATGTGGGATTTGTTGCTTCTGAGCAAGATGGCCACTTGTCTACCTTCCAGCTTTTATGACCCCAGATGCTGTGTCTTTTGATAGCCAGGCACCATCAGCTTTCATCACTACATTTGTCTATGCATACCTTTGTCTTCAGCAATCATATCAGGAAGGTGAGCACACAATGATATGATTTTTAGTTCTTTGATGCCTGATAACTTACCCCTTTGACATCTCGTGGTTGCACAGGCTAGTGTGCTTCTTCCAGTGGGCTTTGTTGTTTCTGAGCTAGATGGCTGCTTATTTACTTTGAAGCCTTTAAGACCACAGATGCTGTATCTTTTGATAGCCAGCACCATCAGCTTTCTTCACCACTTTTGCTTATGCATGCATTTGTTTTCAGTGATTGTGTCGGGAACAGGAGGTAATTCTATTGATAGTTTCATCATTATGACCTATTAATGCTGAGATTTGGTTTTTTGATAAACATAACTTTTAAAAATATATAATAAAAGGTTAACATGTTAAATCACAAAAGCTACTGATTTCTGATGACACTTCGGATACAGGTAAATAAGTTTTCTTCTCCTTTCTAATACTATCTAATCTTGGTATTTCATCTTCTTCCCAACAAAATAGATAGCCAGTAGGGGAATTTCCTGGTAACTGATCCTTGCAAGTTCCACTGGGATGCATTGTGGCACTTTCCCTTTTTCCTTTCCGGAACTTGACAGCAGCCAGATTTATTAAGTTCATTCCATACAGATTGTAGTCAATGATGAGCTGGAGGAGGTAAGTTATATGTGCTTCATGAGGCTGGTAAAATTTATCCATCATGACTCCACTTTGCAAAAGTTCACATATCCTTTTCACCATTGCAGGATTATAAAGATAGATCTTCATAAAGTGTCCTTCCTTCTCATGATAACCATAAAAAGCCATTCCTAATACTAATGACACTGTGAACACATGCTGAAGATGGATTGGAATGGAAGATGGATTGTCTAAAGCCACATGAAGTGCTCTGTCGATACTGAATACCGTCTAAGAGAGAGCCTTCTGACTGCCGCCTGTAACCATGAGATGGCTCGGAGAGATCAGGAAAGATGCCCTGGAGATGAAGAGTCTTCTGACATACCGGGGTCGCTCCGAAAACTCGCACTACTGGCACCGCCTTGACAGGGGCCTGGGTGAGGGGAGATGGGTAGACAGATATCCTGTCCCTGCAGTGGGCAGGCCATGTAGTAGTCGGCAGTCACTATCCTCACAGAAAACATGTTCACCACTGCTGCCGCCACCGCCTCCGCTTCGCTAGCGACCTGGCAGCAGGGGCGGCACACACACACACACACACACAGACACACACACACACCCCGCAGGGTGGTGTTGGCAGCCCCGGAAGGGGCCCGCCAGAGAGAAACCCTCTGTTTCTGCACGTTTCTCCGTGCAGGTGCTGCCGCCACCGCCACCGCCACCGCCGGGCATCACACTGGCTCCGTGGCCCAGGCTGCAGCTCTTGTAGCCATGATGATGCCCGGAAACATTTTTTCAAATTCATGTGTTTGGATGGCTGACAGCAAGTCCGTCCTTTCCCCCTTCACCTCTCCTACATTGCCAAATCACTGTCCTTTCATGCCCCACTTCATTTGCAGAAAGTTAATGAAGTCACCCAGAGTCAGGGCAGGTGAGTAAGGTGTGTGGTGCAAGCAAGGCCTGCTGCTTTTGCCAAAAACTGGCGCACTGAGATGGCTGTGTGAGGTGAGGCATTGTTGTGGTGAAAAAAACCAGTCCCCCAAACCAGCCCCCCACCTACCATAAACCAGCTCTTTTTTGTCGCACACTGTTATGCAATCTTTTCCAGAACCTCCACATAAAATGCTGATGAAGTCTGTCCTTGTAGAACTAACTACAAAGGCACTGTCCCTCTCATAGCTATACCCTTAACGGTCTATCTCAGGCCCTGTGGGTACAATAGGGAGCAAACGATTTTATAGATATAGTCCTTTCCCTTATAGAGCCTAGTTATTAGGAGGTGGTCAGACATCAACTAAACAGCCCACAAATAAAGATTTACAAATGGGTACATTTTAATAAAATATATACCAAAACCAAACCAACCCCATTGCTGTTGATTCTGACGCATAAGAACAAAATAAGACAGCATAGAATTGTCCCATAGTGTTTTCAAGGCTGTATGTATCTTAGTAGAAGCAGATTGTCATATCTGCTTATCATGTCTCTCATTGTCATATCTCTCATAGTGACTGGCGGTTTCAAATTACCAAATTTGAGTTAGCAGTACTGTGGTGTCAGGGTTCCTTAAAAAGTACAGGGCTTTCCTGAGTGAAGTGGAAGGTATTATGCAATAAGAGGGACATTTTTAAAGCTTTTTTTAAATATAGGGATTTATAAAAGGACAAACCAGGGAACAATATAATGGCCTCCGATTTTCCCTGTTGCCAGATTAATGTGATTTACATTCATTACAGAATCTGCTACCCCCCCCAACCGCTGAGAGCCCTTCAATAATTTGCACATTAAGACCAAACCCAGCCAGAGAGGAAACCTATCTTTTTAACCCTTTCCTCACGACTTCCCTCCTAGCATGCTATATTGCAAATAAACCAAACCATTCACTGTTCGTTACACAAAATGACTACATGCCATGCTGTTTCTTCTTTCCAGAAGGTTTTTCTTGTGGCCAATCCGTTTTCTTTAAACCCAGCTCATCTTTCTTCAGAAAGCTTTTGCAGATTATTGCCATTGGAATCACAGCATTTTCACGTCAATTTCCTACAAAACAAATCAAAACAAAAAAGTGTTTTTTACTGAACGTAAAGTCAATGTTACTGAATTATTTAAAAATTTTCATTGAACCATTGTTTATTACTGAACATGGAGTATAAACAATCAATCTTAAACTTATATTTGTTGATTCAATTTTAAGTGTGTCCATACACATAAACAATTGGTATGCAAACAATGTATTCAGGTGAAACATAGTCACACCTTGAACAAAAATTGTTACAAATATTTTCACCGAGGACTGGAAAAATTGTTTATCCTCCTGCCACGCCCACACAGAAGCAAACCAAGAAGGAAAAAGAGAATCAGGGTCTAGGCCCCATATTGGCACACCAAACCCTGAGGATGACGGCCCTGTAAGATGCTAAGGCACAGAGAGGACTGTAGGACCGGCAGCAGCTAGAGACATGTTGTCCACTTGTTGGCAGGGAGTGATTGTGGTCTGAACCCTCAACGGGGGTGGGAGGCAACCAAGAAGGGAACTAACAGATTAAAAACAGGAGCAAAGTCAAGCCATAAAGCCCCTGAGAAGCCCCCCAAATAGACTTCAGAACCGGTGGGGAAGTAGTTATTACAAAGGTCAGGAGACAGACCTGGAATTATGCAACCCTTTTCTTTTCTTTCTTTTTTTTTTTTTGCTAGTTATTTTTCTTCTTTTCTCTTTTTATTCAATTGCTTGTTTTCTTTTTGTTTTGTCTTTTTGTTATTGTTAGTTTGCTTGCCTATATAAGATAGGCAAGCCCAAGAAGAAAGCAATGGGACCCACGGTTCTGGAGGGAATTGGGGGTGGAGGAGAAGACAGGGGAAGAGAGTGGTGAGCAAACAATACCATAGACAGGGGGACAGCTAGGGAATTAAAATCAACAATGAGAAGGCCATAGAGATCCTGGGGGTGTTGGAGCAACCACTATTTAGCTGAGAGAAATTACTAAGAGGCAGAACAAGGGCGAGCATAATGGTGGAGTAGGAGGAAGGTAAAAGGAAAGAGCTAGGAAGCAGAGTTATGGTTAGAGGTATAACATAGGTGTGTACATATGTAAATATATTAATTCATAAAAATAGAGGTATTGGCCTATGTACATGTATTTATATGGGAATACATTGAGATAGTGGGTGGACTTTGGGACTCTGCTCAAGTCTTCCCTCAATGCAAGAACACTTTGTTCTAACAACCTGGCCCTCTGTGATGCTCACCCTTCTGGCACAGTTGCTGAAGAAAAATGGGTGCACAGACAAATGTAGTGAAGAAAGCTGATGGTACCTGGCTATCAAACGATATAGTGTCAAACTTAAAGGCTTGAAGTTTAACAAGTGGACATGTAGCAAAGTAACGGGGTAGATCAAACAGGGAATAGCATAGCTCTGATGGAACACACAATATTCCTCTGGTTCTTTGAGGCCAAGAACCCAGTCCTGCCTTTCAGTTCTGGCTAGATTGGAACATGTACACTGGTACAGATAAGAATTACGACACATGGAATGCATTTCAGATACCCCCCCACCAGGAACAGAAATGGAAGTAGAAATATCAGAAGGGTAGGGGGAAGGTGGGGAAAGGAGGAACCAATTGTAATGATTAACACATAATGCCCCACTCCATGCCCCAATGGGGAAATAAAACAAGCTGGGAGACATTAAAATAGTAATAATTTATAATTTGGGGGAGGGAAAAAAGAGAAGCTGATACCAAGGACTCAAATAGAAAGTAAATGCTAAAAAATGATGGCAACATATGTACAAATGTGCTTGATACAATTGATGTATGGATTGCTATACGAGCTGTAAAAGTGAAGTCAGCCAAGCACCAAAGGACAAGCATGACATGAGTTTGCTGGGGTAAGCTAAAAATGCGAAAAGGTCATAGGGGAAAAGCTGCTTTATACAAACATTCCTAGGGTGAAGTCTAGACCAAATCCAGGGATACAAGTAGTAGCTAACTAAAAAAGAGGGGGTGGAGAAAGAAAAAGATATGAGTAACAGGGCAACAGGGCACACTAACTCACCCAACGGGAGAGTATTGTTTATATCTCCCAGGGAAAGAGCGACTATACTTCAACCCGGTGCTCCAAGACAGGAATGGCATCATAGCAATAGAGAGGTCTGAGGGGCTAGCCCCAATTCCAACTTCGTGGACAGCCCCCCCCCTCCCCTCCTTGTAGAAGAATTCACTTCAGAAGACAGCACTGAAGCTACGGCTAAGGGAGAGGGACATGTTTGATAAGAACACACAGGAGCAAATGAAGGGGGAGGAAGAGAGAGAGTGGAGCACATTCTGGCTCATCAGCCCTGATGATGATATTCCTGCTCAGAGCAGCCAAACCACAGAAAGGATCATAGGGCCAGCCCCAATAAGAGACACAGTGTCCCTCACTGACTCAGCACTATGGACAACACTGGAGACATAGTGCAGGAATTGCACCTGATCTGACTTCACCACACTGAAGTGAAACACGGAGGGGCACAAGAGAACAGCAAGGGGAACAGAACAACAAGTCCCCAGGGAATAGACTGTGGTGCCAGGGCATGGCACTCCATCAGACTCAACTGGAAAACACTCTTAAAGGTCAACAAACAAAGCTTGAACTATTTGCAAGCTTTTCTTTCTTGTTTTAGCATTGGTTTTTGTTATTGTTGTTGCTTTGTTTTGCTGTCTTGTTTTTTTGTGCATATTATCTCTGCAGATCTATCTAGATAAAATAGACAGGATAAACAATCTGGAGGAGAAAACAATGGGACTGACATTTCTAGGGGCGACATGGGAGAGGGCGAGGCAGGGGAAAGGAAGTGAGTGTTAACAAACCCAGTGATAAGTAACAAGTGATCCAAAATCAATGGTGAAGAAGGTGTAGGAGGCCTGGTAGGGCTTGATCAAGGGCAATGTAACAAAGAAGAGTTATTGAAATCTAAATGAAGACTGAACATGATAGTGGGACAAGAGGAAAGTAAAAGAAAATAGAGGAAGGAACTAGGAGGCAAAGGACACTTATAGAAATCTAAAGACAGGCATGTCCATATGTAAATATGTTTATATATGAAGGTGGGAAATAAATCTATGTGCATGTGTTTATAGGTTTACTATTAAGGTAGAGGATGGACATTAGACCTCTATTCAAGTACTCCCTCAATGCAAGAACACTTTGTCCCATTAAACTGGCATTCTATGATGCTCACCTTCCTGACATGATTGCTGAAGATAACGTAGGTGCATAGGCAAATGTGGTGAAGAAAGCTGATGATGTCCACCTATCAAAAGATATAACGTCTGTTGTCTTAAAGGCTTGAAGCTAAACAAGTGGTAATCTAGCTGAGAAACAACAAAACCCACATGGAAGAAGCACACCAGCCTGTGTAATCACAAAGTGTCGATAAGATCAGGGGTCAGGGGCTGAGCCCCGGTGGCGTAGTGGTTGTGCGCGGGACTGCGGCCCACTGGGACAGAGGTTCAATTCCAGCAGTGGGGCTGGGCCTCCTACTCCCACCACCGGAGAGCAGTGATGCCCCCCCCAAAAAAAGTGTCTAACCATGGTGACATATTCCAAAATTAGTAAATTTATCCATTTGGGAAAAATATCAAGATTCAAGCTGCTGTTGTTTCTAAGAAGGCAACAGAAATCAGTGTCTGCTGACTTGAACTGCATTGTGAAAGATCCAAAAAGGGAAATAATTTTAGTAAAGTACTACACACTTAAAAAAAAAAAAAGGCTGAGCCCCGGTGGCGTAAGTGGTTGAGTGTGGGAACTGCGGCCCACGGGCTTGGTGGTTCAAATCCAGCAGCCGCTCTCAGGAGCAGCGCTGAGTAGCACCCCATGACCACCAGAGGCAGTGATGCCCACAAAAAAACAAACAAACTAGGGGCTGAGCCCCGGTGGCGTAGTGGTTGTGCGCGGGACTGTGGCCCACTGGGACGGAGGTTCAATTCCAGCAATGGGGCTGGGCCTCCTACTCCCACCACCGGAGAGCAGTGATGCCCAAAAACAAACAAACAAACAAACAAAGTACTACAGACGTTTTGCTGATGTCCTGCACAAACTGCTTTTTAATATGAAAACTAAAGAAGACATAAGAAGGACCAGACTCCTATATTTAATTCCTAGTGTTTTGAGTTCTAGAAGGACTTGTACAATGAAAACACAACTGAAATGAGAAATTATGCTGATCAAGTGTCACCTTTCCCCCAAAAGTGTTTTCCTTGTTATTTTTGAATCACAAAGAAACATGAACTGCGAAGTAGACAGTTCAGAGCATGAAAATATGTTTGGTCAACAGAATTAGGAGTTTAGAGTCATCAGACAAAGGCTTTTTAAAAAAAAACCCTCTAACTTTCAAAAAAATCTCTTCAAGTAGCAGATCTGTCTTAACATCATGGCAAGTGGAATGAAAATACCAAACTTACATGCATTCACATTACTGTTAGTGATAATTTATTCTAAGCTTCTGTTTCCATATCTTGTCTCTTTGGGCCTCCTCAGCGTCAAAGATGAAGATCAGCATCTTTGGAGTTACAGTGCACATCCATTATCAGGTCTTGTGATCTCCATGTCAATGTCCAGGAAGCCACCCTTGGCCACCTTGAAGATGGGATCCATCTTGGTGTCTGAGGTGACCCACTCAAAGAAACACTCCTTGGAATATGCCTGGGCCCTAAGAAAGCAGATTGAGGCCATGAACAAGAGTATGGTCAGAAGCACCAGTAACTTAGTGAGAGTCACCATGGTGAGGCTGGGACTGATACCACCACTAGAAATGTGGCCTCCTGGGTTGCCATCCCCTCAACCCCCTCACCTCACTTTCTTTTTTATAAGGCTTCTAACTTTGATGAAGTAATCACTCATATACAATGAATATAAATCTAACCTTATATGCAACCTATTAAAATAAGACATTTATATGCATCAAAAGACTTTCTTAAGAGATCACAAGGCAACATTCTAGAAAATTAACAGATATTGACTTGAGTAAAGGATAATGGAGGTGCTTGGAGGGAGAAGAGAAATCAGAGGAGGGGTGGGAAAACGTGGGATAGGAGTTGGATAGCGGTTTGAACTCTTGAATGCAGAACTGATGGTCTGAATTGTAAACCTCTCACCTAATTCACAATAAAAAATAATTCTTTGAAAAAGAAATTTAACAGAGCTGTCAGAAAGCTATCAAATAAGCCAAATTCTGTTCATTCTCACCCTCCCCATGTCTTATTCTAGCAGTGGGGATGATTGAACTCACAAAAGGAGTCTGGCAAATTATTTTCAAGAACTCTGAAGAAAAGTCAAGAACTTGAAAAACCAAGTGGTATTTTCTTGTCTTCTTACAAAAGAAACCTGGTACTTTGGGATAGAAAAGAATATATGGAAAATGGAATGGCTACCTATAGAGATGGAATTTAAGGATAGGGTGTTTTCTTTAGTCCAAAGTTTAAGATACTGGATTCTTGGACTGTTGGCTAGGGAAATAGTTCTCTATGATAACTGGAAAAATGTGTTCATTCATAGATTTGCTGATTTGAGAAAGTGGACTTAAATAGGAAATGAAGGATAAAGGGGAAAATGCCCTGATGACATTATAACATAAATTACAATAGACAATATCAGATATCATAGCAAAAACAAAACTAAAGGAAGTACCCATTAAGTCACAGAAGAATATAACTGGAAAAAGTGTCATGAGTAGAATTCAAGGTTTGAGCTATTTTTAGATTGTTGTATAGCACATGTATCAGGTTGAATAATATGAAGATAATGCTATTTGCCTGTTTTTTGCCTACAAAATGGCATCTTCATATGGTTCAACCTAATGTTTGTCAGGAACTTGGATATTTTTTATTGTGGTAATTGTTTAGATAGCAGATTTGCCATTTCAATAATCTTCATATCCACAGTTCAATGACATTAGTTTTGTTCATCACTATAAATAATTCCCAAATTTTTAAAGACCCTTATCAGAAGTCCAGTGTTCCTTGAGCATTCTGTATTCCTTTCCCTGTCTTTCCCACTTAACTTGGGCAACCACTAATAGAACTGCAGTCTCCGTACACTTGCCTATTCTACATATTTCATATTTCTACATATTTCATATATGTGGGGCTAATATTTGTCCTTTTGTGATTGCCTTAATTCATTCAGACCAAGCGTTAACTTGGCATTTTAATACAAAGTAATAAACACAGTTCAGAGGTATCATTAAGACTTGGAGGAATGAAACTGTAATGGTTTGAACTATGTGTTTCAAAAACATATCAGTGTTGCAGAGGCATGATTCTCAGTTCTTTGGCAAATAAATAAGGATGCAATTTGACAGTTATGTAATAATGTAATCACTCCCCATGAAATGATGCCATGATATGGCATGCGATGATATGAGCTGATGGGATCAGTTGTAAGGGGATTAAGCTGAAAAAAAAACACATTTATTCAGGTTAGTGATAAATTAGTGATTCCCCACCCACACCCACACCCTTAGGGCATGGCTGGCATCACCTTTTATCTGCCAGATAAAAGGAGAGGGATCAGGTAAATAGGGTTATCAGTACCATCAAGAAAGAACTAGGAGTAAAGCAGCATGTCTCTGTGCTAAGGACGTCTTAGACCAGTAGGGAGGAATGTCTGGCCTGTGGGCTGTGTAAGACCCATGAGCTCATTAGATCTGGGTCTAATGCTACTGCCAAGGCAGTAGCACACAAGACTTGAAATTAAAGAAATCTAGGAGATTTTTTTCATAACAACATAAATTTATATTAAATGAATCAATATAATAACAATGTAAAGTATGAGAGACAAACAAGAAATATCCATTATGGAATAAACATGATGAAACAGACACAGATACTTCTGCTCGACGGCCTGCAGCCCATCAGCCTGTATTGTGGTGATACAAAGAACAGACAGTGCCAAGTGGGCAGGAATATCCATGTTTACACACTGTAAAGAAACTACTATGATCTGGTGATGATATGATGAAATGTAATGAGATAATTCCTCTAAATATTGATAACCATGCCTCCAATTATTGATGATGATGTTGTCAACTTTTTATAATATGATCATTTGATTGGGGGCTCTTATAGTGCTTATAACAATTAATCTTGTCATGCATATTTGTACATATGTTGCCAATATTATTTTCTAAACATTTTCCTATCTTCTATTTGAGTCCTTGGTATCAGCGCCACCCCTCCCCAGGGAACCCCTTGATAAATGATAAATTATTATTATTTTCATATCTTATACTGACCACTATCTCCCGTCCCCCACAGTTTCTGTTGTTCCTCCCCCTAGGGAGAATGTGGTTTTGTGTTGATCATTACAATCAGTTCCCCCTTTCCCCCTCCTCTTGCCACCCTCCCCTTATCTTCCTAGTTTTGTTACTCCCATTTCTGTTCCTGAAGGGTTTATCTGACATGGGTTCCATGTGTTGTGAGTCTTTTTCTGTACCAGGGTACATGCTCCAGTCTAATCTGAGGTGAAAGGCAGGACTGAGATCATGGTAGTGAAAGGTGAGGGAGCCTCAGGGAACCAGAGGAATATTGTGTGTTTTATTGGAGTTAGACAGCACCCTGGCTGATTCATCCCTTCCTTCCCTTCTTTGTGACCCTTCTGTGAGGGGATTTTCCATTGTCTACAGATGGATTTTGTATCTCTGTTCTGACTCCCCTCATTCTCAACACTATGTTTGTTTGTTTTAGGTCTTCTAATGCCTGTTTCCCAATCCCATCAACGCCTCATGGTTGCACAGGCTGGTGTGCTTCTTCCATGTGGGCTTGTTGCTTCTTTGCTGGATGGCCGCTTCTTTAACTTCAACCTCAGACAATATATCTTTTAATAGCCAAGCACCATCAGCTTTCTTCACTATATTTGCTTGTGCACCCATTTTGTCTCAGCGACTGTACCAGAAGAGTGAGCATTGCAGTATGCCAGGTTGTTAGAATACAGTGTTCATGCATTGAGGGACAGCTCAAAGTCCACCCACTACCTCAATATATTTCCATTTAAATATATGCAAATAGGCTAATAACTTGATTTTTATGAGTTAATATATTTACATATGTACACACGTATGTGTATACCTCTATCCATAACTTTTCTTCCTAGATTTTTCCTCTATTTCGTTTCACCTTCCTCCTTTCTCACCATCATGCTCGCCCTTCTTTTCTACCTCTTACTAATTCCTCTCAGCTAAATTGATGTTGCTTTAACACCCCCAGGAGGTATGGGATAGAATGACCACTCTGATGGCTCTCTTACAACCCTAGCCCCTGATAAGTCTCCCAATAAAGCACACCTCGATGTCTAGAGCAACATCCTCCCTTTTTGTAGGCTCTTGTTTGCCCCTTTCTCTCCTAGATCATCCAAGTAGATGGCAGATACAGCTCTCTCTTCCCCACACCTTCTTTGAGGCCTTCATCATTTGAAGAGTTAAAACCCTCCTCTTTCAATCTAATCCACCTGAAGTCTGTTTCTCTAACCTAAATACAAAAAGAATATAAGTTTTTCAGCCCTATAAGTCATCAGAACCGGTCCACTAGCCTAAAACTCAACCCCTTTCTGCCTTCCAATAAAACCATGAGGGTCAAACAGCTCACTCAGCCCCTGCCTCCAACTGCTCTAAAGATTTCTGTCCAACATAGTCGTTTTTCCCCAGGGCAAGATTTAGAACCCAATTTTTCTTTTGTTGTTGTTGGTGTTAAGTTTTCATCCCTTTCTATCGTCTCTCTTTATCTGCAAAATAAAGTTTTGCACTATTTTTATAATTAATTCTTAACCAGTGTTTCCCCATCTCTTTTTCTACATAAAATTTTATTTCTTTTGTACCTCATCAAACCTTCAATTCCCAAGTTAGCGGTACCACCATCTCTCAGTTAGCACCTCATTTAGAGCATGCTAGACCACTCCAGGCAGTTCAGAGCTACAGCTTGCTCCCTGGGGTAACTCATCCTCCACTGCTCTCCACCAACCATACCCAAGACCAGTTGCACAACCCTGCTACCAGCCAGTCCTCCTCTGAGCCCCTCCCTCTTGGAAGGTCTGAACCCCATTCCATTTAGATCCACACAACTGGAGAAATTTCTACATCTCCTACCATTCCACCGGACCCACTTGTTTCCAGGACACTAAGAAGCATAGACATATTCCAGTCACCCCAAGTTTGAATGACTCACCCCCACACAAACACCGAATAAAACTGCTCAACTGGTCCTCACCCATTGCACTCAAAGAAACCACTTCAGGAAACACAACTTTCTCTTGTGTGCATCAGCAATAGAGCTTCTGGGCAAAGCTTAAAATTGAAACAAACATTAATAGCTATTCTGTTTTTTGCTTTATTATTCTTTCTATCTTTGGTTGCTCCTTTTTGTTTGTTTGTTTTGTTTTTTTGTTTTTTGGGAGGCATCACTGCCTTCTGGTGGTGGGAGTAGGTCTATTTTTAGTTTTTAACCATTTATTTCTTGTTCTTTTCCTCTTATCACTATCGATCCTCTTAGCATTATTATTTGATCCCCTCATTTATTTTTTCCTTTTCCTTTTCTTTATTCTTTCTCTAATACTTTCCCTTCCACTTTTGATCATTCCCCTAGCATTCACTCTGGCACTTTCCCCCGACACTTGATCTGAATTGACTACCACCCATTCACCGCACAACTTAACAGAGTTAACTACCCACACATAACCCCACCTTGCTGTGACCTCTAACAGGTACACCAGGATGTCAAAGAAACAACAGAAAATATTAGGCAAAGCACACACACAAACACACACACAAGAAAGAGACACGAATAAGTGAACGACACTCAAACCTAAAAGAAATGCCTGAAATTGAATGAGATATGAAATTGTCAGAAAAAGAATTCAAAAGAACAATGATTGCACTCATACAACTGATGAAGACAGATTCTGAGGGGAAAAAAGGGAAAGCACAGAAAAGCAAGAACTATCACTACAAGTCTTACAAGAAAAATCCCGAACAGAAACATGAAAGTGAAAAACTACAATAATAGAATTACATAACACTATGAAAGAACAGAATAATACAATTGAAGAGATGAATTCCCAAATTAGTGAGCTTGAAGACAAATATTTAGACTCCAATTTATGAGAACAAACACATTTTTTAAAAAGAGAGAAGAACAAACAACAAAAATGTAAAGGAGACAAAAAAGCACAAACAATGTGAGACTCAAGCAAGAGAAACGATAACAGTAGGGATTCTAAAAGAGGAAGTAACACAAATCCACACAGAGAGCAGTTCAAAAACTCTTGAAAGAAAAATTCATTCATTGCATAAAGGATGGAAAGGAAGCTGAAGGAACCCCAATCAGGAGAGACCCAAAAGGAACCTCTCCAACACATTGTAATCAAGATGTCTAACATCAATGACAAGGAAAAAATTCTAAAAGCAGTTAAAGAAAAAAGAATGCTTACATACAATGGGGCAGCAATTAGAATAATTTCAGATGTTTCAGCAGAAATCTTGGAATGATGTCTATAGAGTCTTACAGGAAAAAAAAATCACAAAACAGGAAAACTATTCCCAAGAATCTTGCACCCAGCAAAAAATATCACTAAAATATGAGGAGAAGTAAATGTATTCCCAGACAAGGAAAATTAAAGGAAATTACAAAAACAATACCACCACTACACTACAAATAATACTAAATGCAGTATTATGGCCCCCAAAGCAGCACCACACAAACCTGAAACTAATATATAAGATAATTTCTCACAAAAATCAGCAACATCCCAAATAAGGAAGAAATATAGGAAGAACAAAGAAGCTAATCACACACCACAAACACAAAAATACAAAGCAAAATTACAAAAACCAAGCTATATATACAACAGTAATCTCACTGAACATTAAAAGAAAATGAATGCACCTGTAAAAAATCAGAGAGTAGAAGAATGAATAAGGAAACAAAGCCCATTAGTTTGATGCCTACAAGAAACTCACATCAAAAACAAAAACATACATAGACTCAAAATCAGGCTGGACAAAAATATACCAAACAAACGACCCCCTCCCCCACTCTCAAAAAAGCTAGTGTAGCGCTGTTAATCCCTTTTTTAAAAAAAAACTTCCAGGTAAATAATTCAATGAGAAACAATAACAGACACTACATAATAATTAAAGCTAACAATATCCCAAGAAGACATAATCATAACAAATGTATGCACCCAATGAAAGACCATTGAAAAATCCTTGAAGTACATCAATTAAATCCTCTTAGAGCTAAGAAATAATATAGAGAGCTTGACAATAGTAACAGGAGATTTCATTCAACACTTTAAAGGAAAGACAATAGATCAGGGAAAAAATAAAGACACAACAGAGTTCAAGAACAAGATCAGCAAACGTGACTTCATAGACTATACAGAGTGTTCCATCCAACAAAAACACAATATATCTTCTTTTCCAGTGTTCACGGAACATTTTCAATAATACTAGGCCACAAAATATGGCTTAACAAATTCAAAGAAAATTGAGATTCTACAACCTATATATATATTTTTGGGGGGGGGGCATCACTGCTCTCCGGTGGTGGGAGTAGGAGGCCCAGCCCCACTGCTGGAATTGAACCTCCGTCCCAGTGGGCCACAGTCATGCGCACAACCACTACACCACCGGGGCTCAGCCCCAACCTATATTTTCAAGCCACACATTATAAGACTAGAAATCCACAATGAAAAGAAATAAAATAAAGACAAATACATGGAGATTGAACAGCATAATATTAAAAAATGATTTGGTAATAAATTAAATAAGGAGAGAAACTTTAAAATTCCTTAAAAAACAGAGAGAGAACAATAACATGGTCTATCAAAACTTTTAGGACACAGCAAAAGCAGTAATCAGAGGTCAATATAGGAATAAACACACCCATGAAAAAAGAGGAGAAATAGAAAATCAACACCTTAACATAGCACTTTCAAAACCTGGAACAAGGACAACAAACAAACTCTTTGATAAAAGAAGAAAAGAAATCATAAGGATCAGAGCAGAAATAAATGATCTGGAAAACAAAACAAAACCAAAAATGGAAAAATCAACAAGACAAATTGGTTCTTTGAAAGAATTAATAAAATAAACAGACTGCTGGCAAACTTCACAAAGGAAAAAAAGAAAAGATAAAAGTACCTAAGTAAAGGGATGAAAAGGGTGATATGCCATCAGACTCAAATGAGATTAAAAGTATAATAGCACACTACTATGAAAAACTGTGCTCCAACAAATTTGACAACCTAGAAGGAATTAACTGATACCCAGAAATGCACCATCTATTCAAATTAATGCAGATAGATGTCAATAAACTCAACAGACTTTTAACAAAAGACAAACTAGAGAAAATCTTCAAGATACTTTCAACCAAGAAAAGTCCAGAGCCAGATGGCCTCACAGAGGAATTCTATCAAGTATTCACCCATACTACACAAACTGTTCTAGAATACAGAAAAACCAACAACTATATGCACATCTTAAGAAACACCTCAAAAGAGGAGAATTCACATCAGCTGGATTCACTACAGAAATGGAGGGAAAAGAGAAGACTATCCGTTTTATGCCATACAATATTGAGATAAGGTCATACCAAAGCAACAGACACTCTGCAGGATTGAGAAGTTAACCTTGCTGGAAAGTCAAGTCAAGATCAGGGGAGGGAGCCATCTAGATTTCAGAAGAGACATCTATACTTCTGTTGCTGGTTAAATGAGGAGAAGCAGCCTCACATTAGGGGAAAGGTACTCAACAATATTTATTGAGAACTCAAGGGGAGAATAAGCCTGGTACTGCGTTCCTGGTTAGATATTCTTGAATTAGTTTTGACCCAACCCTTGATGACACATGCCATGTGCTATGTACTATGATGACTGTAGACTGTGTCCTTTCAGGAAACATGGCATCTTCCATAGGTCACACCAGAAGAACTTGACGTGGAAACCTTGCAGAGTGAACTGGGCTCTACCTCAAAATTACTTGCAGCCCTTAGACTTAAGCATGAAATTCCCTGGTGTAAGAAGAAATAGATTGCAGTCACCCCAAGACTATGGAATTTGTGGTTGTAGGCCCTTGGTTAGGATTCCTGGCTTAGAGGGTATCCAGTGAAATATGGCCCAGAACCACCACATATTGGCTATTTCAATGTTTTGTTACTTTAGTCTGATATGGAAGGATATGCCCTTGTAAATGAATGTTATTGCAAAATTTCCCCTAACACCAACCTTTATGGTCAAAATAAACAGAGTTCAATCATTTAAGAATGTAATCTGTACAAATGAACAACTCAAAGATTTTGGTTGAGAGCTGAGCTATACTTTCATAATGTCATTTTCTCAATAGTATGTTAAATTCTGAACCATTGGAAAAACTAATGACTAATGACTCTATCAATGGGATAGCCTTATTGCCCAGGAAGATTATTGATAATATTCTTTATCATAAGATGATAATGAAACATCTAAAGTGAACCAGAGTTGTACACTTAATTCTAGCCCCAAACCCAGAAAATGTAACTCTTATGACATGGCCTTGTTCTATACTTGCTTTCATGACTGGATCACTGAAGATATGGATACTACAGCAAAGTGTGGTTAAGAAAGCAGATGGTGCCCAACAATCAAAAATAAGAAAATCTGGGGCCGTAAAGTCTTGCATTTAAACAATCATCATCTAAGTAAGACTTCAGCTAAGTCCACATGGAAGAAGCATACCAGTTTGTGTGATCCAAATATGACAAACAACATAATCCAAATACAAAGAAGGAAAGAGTACCAGAGTTTAAATTGTGAACACACAATTTATAGATTGCTATATATGACAGCAGGAGCCCAAATTAATCTTCATAGTAACTATGCAAATTAAGCTTCTGGCAGATCCGCTTTGACCAAATTTAATAGCCTGGCTATCAGACAGAGATTATTGTAAGCGTCATTAGAGTTGATGGAACTATGGTATAATGTCATACCTGGGCATTTGATCTCCTTCTTGAGTCATCGTGGATTTGTTGTAGGTTTAAGTATTCCTTGCTTTTTTGTTGACAATGTTTTTTCTCTCTGACTTTTAAAATATGCTGCTAGGTTTTTCTATCTTTCTTTTAAAAGTATGCATTGTTTTACATTTTTTGTAAGAAGCATAGAAGGGATGGATGTATAGAGACAATAATTGATTTAATAGCTTATCAGGGATAAGGGGGAGATTGAGAGAAATTGGGGACCAAATAATAAATATGGGAAGGAGGAAGATGCACTAGAACTAATTGTGGTGATATATATACAACTCTTTTAAAATATAACTGAACTATCAAAGTGTGTGACATGTGAATTTTATCTCAATCTAACTATGGGAGGTAGGGAGATATAGATATTGTTCATTCTTTTTTATATATTGAGAAAGTTTATATTTGGCATTGGTGAGCTAGACTTAGTTTAGATGATTCTGATTTTGGTGGCAGCATCTAAGGTGTCAGAAGGCAGTCTAACGTATGCCTTCTCCTACTATCAGGCCTGATCATTAGGAAACACCAGACAAACCAAAATTGGATTTCATGCTACAAAGTAATTAGCCTGGACCCTTCCAAAAAATGTCAAGTCATATATAAACATCAGTCTCCTTCACCCTGAGATCAGAACTAGATGATACCTGGCAATCACTACCAACTGTTCTGAAAGGAATCACATTAGAAGATCTTAGATAGAGTTGGAGAAAAATGTGGAACAAAACTCAAAAACATAAACAGACTAGGTTTATTGGTCATATAGCGGCTGCTGGAAGCCCGGAGACTGTCACCTTTCATGTCTAGAAATGAACTCATCTCCATGGCTCAATTTTCTGCCAAACGATTGGTGATCCATAGGGAGTATAATAACACTTGGCTGGTTAATCAACCACTTGAGATCCAAAGGGCAGCTTTTACTGAAGTACAAAGTTCAGATGAGCTAAGAAAGGAGGCAAGATGTAATAAGAAACAGAGGAGGAAGTGAGACAAGCCATGTTGTTACATTATGGGGACTGCAATAAATAACATGAAACAAAATATATGCAAACTATTGAATGAAAAACTGATATGGTGTATAAGCCTTCACCCTTGTCACAATAAAGAATCACAAAACGTCTTGGAGTCACCAAGGTCTGTTGTCATTAATCTGACCAAGAAAGTCAATGTTTTACACCCTATTTTGGTGAGCAGCAACTAGAATGTTAGAAACTTATGAGCAGCAATCTCAGGTATAGCTATTGATCTTTCCCCATCTGGAATGAAGAAGAGTGAAGAAAATTCAAGATGCATGGAAAAAATTAGCCCACTGGACTAATGGATCATAGGAAACTCAACTTCCCTGTCCCTGATACCAGAGCTAGATGGTGACTGACTTCTATTGCCAACTTCTCTGAAAAGGATCACATTAGAAGGTTCTGAATAGAGTGGTAGAAAAATGTGAAACAAAATTCAAATTCTTAAAAAGGCCAGGCTTATAGGTTGAATTGATACAGACGGAACCAGTTGAGCCTTTCTAAACCTTATGGAAGCAGAGAGCCTCATCTTACTCCAAGTGAGCAGCTACGGGTTGAACTGCCAACCTCGTGGCTAACATTACAAACATTACACAGTAATATAACCAGGACTTTTTGGCCAAACAATAGAGAAGTCTATAAGATAAACAATAACACTTGGGAGGTATGAACTCCTCAGAATAATCATTTGAGATCAAATGGGTACCATTTGCCCTGAGACAAAGTTCAGAAAGGCTAGAAAAGAAAGAGGCATGGAAACAAGAAACAGTGAAGAAGTAGGCTAAATGATGTTACAGTGTGAGGATTTCAATCACTGATATGAAAGAGAATGTGTATGAATTGTTGAATGAAAAAGCTGATTTGCTCTGTAAATCTTCACTTAATTCACAGTACACAGTTAAAATAAAATAGAAATAAAGGAAAATCTTAAGGTCTTGAAAGATAAGGAAATATTACAGGAAATAAAAGAAACATGTTTATATATGCAACTCACAACCCTGAATTTCTAATGGATTTTGCCAGGATAGTAAATTTTGGAAGGGATTGTACATTAGATGGTCTAATTGCATTGTTGTTAATGTTCTAATTTGATGGCAGTATTTGTAGCTAAATAGGATAGGGTCCTTACTTTTACAAACTACACATTGATATATTAAGGAAGCAGTTCTCAACCTGCGAGTCACAACCCCATTGGGGGTGGAAAGACCCTTTCAAAGGGGTTGCCCGATTCTTAACAGTAGCAAAATTACAGTGATGAAGTAGCAACGAAAATCATTTTATGGTTCGGGGGGGGGGTCACCACAACATGAGGAACTGTATTAAAGGGTCATGGCATTAGGGAGGTTGAGAAGCTCTGTGTTAAGAGGTAATGGGGCAAGAGTTCTGCCAAGTAATCTTAAATGGTTCAGGTGATGGCAAAATGTTAACAAAACTGGATGAAGTGTGTACAGCAATTCTTTGTGCAAACTTGAACCTTAAATATGCAACTATTTCAAATAGTAGGAAAAATTTTTTAATCATTTTATTGGGGGCTAGTACAACTCCTATCACAATCCACATATACATCCATTGTGTCAAGTACTTTTGTACATTTGTTTCTCTCATTGTTCTCAAAACACTTGCTTTTTACTTGAGCTCCTGGTATCCGCTCCTCATTTTTGCCCTCCCTCCTCACTCCCCTACCTCTGTGACCCCTTGATAATTATAAATTATTACTATTTTGTCATATCTTACACCCTCCAATGTCTCCCTTCACCCACTTATCCATTGTCTGTCCCCCAGAGAGCAGTTTATATGTAGATCCTTGCAATATGTTTTCCCTTTCTACCCCACCTTTCTACCTCACCCTTCTCACCACTGGCCCTGAGAGATTCTTCTAGCTTGGATTCCCTATGTTTCCAATTTCTATCTATACCAGTGTACCTCCTTCGGTCCAGCCGGATTTGTAGGGTAGAATTGGAATCATGATAGTGGGGGGGATGGGAGGAAGCATTTAAGAACTAGAGGAACATTGTATGTCTCATCGTTGATACACTGTACACTGATTGCCTCATTCCCTCCCCAAGCCTTCTATGAAGGAATGTCGAGTTGTCTACAGATGGACTTTGAATCCCAACTCTGCACTCCCCCTCATTCACAATGATGTGATTTTTAGTTCTTTGAGGCCTGATACCCGATCCCTTTGAGACCTCGGTGTCGCACAGGCTGGATGTGCTTCTTCCATGGGTTTTGTTGCTTCTGAGCTAGATGGCCACTTGTTTACTTTCAAGCCTTTAAGATCCCAGATGTTATATCTTTTGATAGCTGGAAACCATCAGCTTTCTTCACCACTTTTGCTTCTGTACACATTTGTCTTCAGTGATAGTGTCGGGAGGGTGAGCATCATGGAATACCAATTTAATAGAACAAAGTGTTCTTGCATTGAGGAAGTACTTGAATGAAGGTCCAATGCCCATCTGTTGTCTTAGTACTAACCCTATAAGTATATGCACATAGATCTAGTTCCCCATCATCATATATAAATATATTACTATGTACAAGTCTTCCTTTAGACATCTATAAATGCCCTTTACCTCCTAGTTCTTTCCTCTATTTACTTTTACTTTCCTTTTGTTCCACTATCACGCTCAACCTTCATTTGGGTTTCAGTAATTTTTCTCTTTTACATTATTCTTGTTCAATCCATAAGGCCTCTCACACCAGCCTTGTCACTGATTTTTGAGTCACTTGATGTTCCCTTATCCCTGGGTTGGTCAACATCACCTTCTTTCCCCCACCTCCCCATCTCACATGTCCCCCCCAGAACCGACAGTCCCATTGTTTTCTCCTCCAGACTGTTCATCCAACCTATTTTATCCAGACAGACTTGCAGAGATAATAATATGTACATAAAAAACAAGACATTGTCAAGTGAAGCAACCAAAGAAAACAAAATGATAGCAACAAAAACCCAATGTCCAGAAAAAAATGTATAAATAAGTAAAAAACTAAAATAACAATAACAAAAGAAAAACCTGTAAATACTTCAAGGTCTGTTCATTTTTCTCTGGGAGTGTCCTTAGTTGAGTTCAATCGGGTGCCACACCCTGGCGTCAAAATATATCTTTGTCACTCCCTTGGGAACTCCAAGCTCTGCTCCCCCCAATGCTCTGCTATATACCCTTAGTGTTTTACCATGGTGTGGTGGGGTCAGACTGGGTACAATACCGATCCTACTTATCCATTGTTGTCCCCATAGGGCCTTGGGTCAATGAGGGACACCGTGCTTCATGGGGCCAGCCATATGGTCCTCTCTGTGCATTGACTGTTCTGAGTTGGGATATCATCCCCAAGGATCCTTGGTCCAGGATGCACTCCACTCTCTCTTCCTTCCCCTTCATTTGTTTTCGTGTGCTCTGGTCAGGCATGCCCCTCTCCCTGAGCTGCAGCTTCAGTG